>VZRE01016423.1:0-30903 GCA_013396775.1 Cephalopterus ornatus
TACTGTGAGGGTGACTGAGCACTGGAACATGCTGCCCAGAGAGAGGTTATGGAGTCTCCTTTGTGGATATATTCAAAACACAGGAGCAGGGAAGTTGGATCAGATGACCTCCAGTGATCCCTTGTAACCTTAAACATTCAGTGAGTCTGTAATATAACAGTGTGATTGGCCACAACATACCACTCCATTTTCTGTCTCTAGCTCAGAGTTAGAGGTGAGAAAGAGGTCTCGAAGCAAAATAATTAGTTTTCATTAATTCATTCCTTACTGGGAAATGTTATCATCAGTAAATTGTTGAAATTCTCTTCCATGGCAGTTTATGTTTTCATCCATTCTGATTGTCATCACTCTTGTGGAAAACAGGTGTACACTCCACATAGTATAACATTATGGGAGTTACAATGGCAAGAAGAATAAATGCCATTTTATCAGTTTTGAAAACCACTCTGGAAGTAAGGATAAAGAGCTACAGAGTTTAGTTATGCCAGATTACTTAAAGGCTCTTAAAAAACTTTGTAATGACTCAGGACAAGCCTAGTCATGCAGGACATCATTAGAAATACTTGGGCCCGAGCAGTAGAAATACTTGGTTCCTCACTTAAGTGAAGAACTCCATCACATTTACACAATTTTCTGTGAATGTCAAAGTATGCTCAAGTATTATTGAAAGTAAAGGAACCAATTATTAAATAAGCTAACCTTTCTGGAGAAAAAGACAAAAGGTTTTGTTGGCTTATAAACACATTATATACCTAGCTTGAAAAAAAAAAAAAAAGGAAAGAAAACAATTTCCAACTAAAAATTTGGACTTTAGATTGGCAGACTGTAACTATTCAGTTTGGCAGAGGCTAAGATATAGCAGCATCTCAGTAGTACAACTAGACATTAGTTTAATTTTCTATTCATATGGCTTGATCCAGAAAAATAAAAAGAACTCAACCCTGAAACCTGCACCAGATCATTGAAATGCCACCTCAAATATGCAAAACTTCAGGTTGGAATCCACCAGTCCTTTCTCAGCTTCTAAATTTTTCCCAAGAAGCAAATAATAATAAAACTCCCAAAGCAACAGAAACTCTTGTATTGTATTTCACCCCTTTCCTTCTTTATTCTCAAGGCTAAAGGGAATAACATTCAACCATTCAGTGTCACTTACTAAAAAAGCAGAAGCACAATGGTTAAATCATCAGCCTTTCTATACACGACTGTGTTTTATTTTATTATAGTAACAGCATGAATTTTCATATTTTTCTATATAATAGGTTTTCCTGTAAATTTTGATATTAATTTTTGCAGATTTTAACAGATCATTCTGTAACATGTACATTTTAACTTTGATGCAATTGTTCTAGACAGTCAAGAATTGTCATCTCCAGATGTTTTTATGCTTTGTAATCATGTTTTCACACTTGTTTTACAGGATTGTACCAGTATTTGTAAAAGATCAAGAAACTATGCTATGCTCCCTAAAGAAACAACTTAATCTGAGTTAAATGAAAGCTGCTTAAAATGTGACAAATATTCTTTAGAATCAGTTAACTTATTTAAAAATTAATGTATATGTGTTGACAACAACATATAAATTTTCAATGTTAGACATCGGATATTGCATCCTGTATAGTAATCCATTTTAATTTGCTTATGCAGTAACAGCCAATGACTTTTTTTGTTCTCACTTAAAATGCTTGAAAAATAACATCCTGCTGGATGCCTTTCTTACTGCCATCACAAGAGGAAACTAAACGACCTTTATGTCTCATTTAAGTAGAGAAAGAGACTGTTACCTTTATTGCTAATCCAGCTGGAGTTAGCTGCTCAATGTTTCGTTCGTTCAAACAGTCTTCACCCATCAAAGAAGTGAGATGCTGCAGGCATTCTGCATGTCCCTTTGATGCTGCTACATGCAACAGATTGTTGTCACATTCATCATGGATCTTATCCAGATTATCTGCTGCTAAATGAGGCTGTTAAAAAAAGCAATATATTAGTTACAACTAAGGATAAAATGATACCTTTAGCCTCGCAGCCCTAGACAGAAGTCAAATACAAAGAGGTTTCCCTATAGGCAAGTTTTTTTGTAAGTCAAAATCCAGAGGTTTTCATTTCACTGTACAGAACCTGGCTACTATTAGCAAAAGGAGAGAGGTGGGATTCTCATTGCCTTGACTGACTGTGTAGCTTCTTTTGTTCTTATGCAATTGTCACACAAAAGTGCAAGATCTTAAAAAGTCTTTGCACTAGTTTGGTCAATAGTTGAAAAAATACCCACCTTTTAATAATCTCTATCTTTTTTTTTTTTAATCATTATATTGATTAGTAATTAAACTGAAAACATCCATGATTTCTGAAAAACAGTGGTAGCTAGTGTTAAGGACAATTTAAAATGTAGTTAAAACACATGACAGAAGGTTTTCATGTGATAGCTTCTTTCCATGAAAAAAAGAATTGGAATATTTACCTATTCAACTATGACATAAGACATTATTTCGACCAATTTTAATTTAGAGACAAAACATTTGGATTGAGAAACTCCAAAAGGAAAACATAAGATGGAAGACATAGTTAAGGAGTAGCAATAACTAAGTTCCTAGAGTTGTGCAGACTTGCCAGACTATTGTTCGATGAGTCTACTTCATTCAGAGGTTTGGAAAAAAAAATGTGTTTTCTTTCCATCTACCTACTTATGATGACCTCTTTTTTTCCCCCACCAATTCCTATTTCAGGGTAAATTTAACTTGCTTTTATTTCTTAATGAGCAATCTAATAGTCTCTTCTGCCTCTGTCTAGTTTTGAATATCTTCCTTTGTTCTTGCTTCTTTGTTAAAAGCATGCCTTTGTGCTTGAGCTAGACTGGTAAACAGAGAAGCTAAACAAAAATCTAACAAAAACAGTTCTTACATGTACACTGTGCCTCCCCCAGCTGTTCTGTGTGGAGATCACATGCTCTGCATCATTGTGCTAACTTGCAATCAGTTACTTTGGAAACCACCATTGACAGTGCCTGGTCACAGCACTAGAATTTACTAAAAAAACTTCATACAGGTCAGAGGCCAACAAGGCTTTAGAGAAAGCTCCTGCCTGAGAATGCTGCTGCAACAAGACAGCATAAACACTCCCGAATAATAATCAGAATATAACAGAAGCCCTTCTGTTCCCATCATCAACCTCTAAGTAACAACTGAGGTAAATCAGCGATAACTGAACAAAGTGACACACAAATGTTGTGAAAGCAAAACTCAAGTAGGATTTCAATTTGATATTTTAGTGGTCTCACTAGTTAAAATGTTGGCCTTCTATATGATTTCAGTATACTGCATAAATTAGCAATCTCGGGCATGTTTTACACAAAACTAGCATTTCAGTTTTGCTACATATTTTATTTAAATATTAAGACTTTCCATTTGGAAGCCCGTATGCTCAGTTTATAAGGAGTATACAAGATAAAAAGGGCAGTGGTTCAAAATATTCACTTCATCGGCTTAGCTGGCTTAATAAACCACATCACAAATCCCTTTTATTCTACATTTTTAATGAAAAAGATGATACTTACGAGTAAAGATATTTGGCCTTCCTTTACGATGTTTAAGATGCTCTTAATTTTTTTCACTTCTTCACTCCTCTCTTCTGGGGCCCCTGCATTGTTCCAGTTCATACTCAGTTCCTCCAGCTGCTTGCTTTCTGCCATTGCCGTCTGCAGGTGGAAAGTCCTCCGGTGGCAGTTTGGCATAGTCTTCTCAGTTTTGTGAGCGTGAGGATCAGCAAATGTCCTGCTGAGGAAGACCTTGCCTTGGGCTTCAGATTCATGGACTGAGCTACACTTAACTAAAGGCTGGGAAAGCTCTAATTCTTCTGCTGAATGTTTGTGCTGATCAAGGACAGTGGGCTGTGTTTTTCTCAGCTGAGAGCCTTTCACAGGAGACAGCACACAGAACTGCGTCCCGCCAGCATGCGAGCTCTCTGTGTTCCCTGCAGAGCAAGTCTTGCCACTAAGACCATTCACTGTTGAACATACACCCAAAAGTTTTTTCTCAGGAGCTATCTTTGTAAAAGGAACATGTTGCTGGCTTGATTTAATATAAGGCACATCCAAAATTTCATCCATGTCCAGGTCATAGTGCTCCAGCTCCCCAAGCAGAACAGCAGGCTCAATGGTTTTGCTTTTAAGGTTCTCTCCTTCTCCAGGACTCTGGTCATCATTTGGAGGTGCAGATTGAGAATCACTGCCTTTCTGGTATTCTCCCTTCTGGTTCTTCTGGTCATCACTTTCATTGTTCTCAGAGCTTTCTGGCTGGTGCTTTAATGGGGAAACCCTCTTCACAGGTCTGAATTTATTGCACACATCTGCAATTCCTGTTGGTTTCTGTGCATTTCCAAGAAGAGTTGACACTCCACAGTTCCAGCTGCTGCTGGAAACTTGAGAAATAGAGGAATTTGATTTAGAAGTGACTGTTATCATGTGACATGATATAAAGATAAGTGCATGCTGTGCACATATAAAGCTGTGCTTAGTTTAAATATATATCTGGCCAAACACTGGAAATAAGAATTATATGATAACATGCCCCATTCATATCTAAGCAGATTTAATGGCATCTCTATCAAAACACCTGAAGAATTTAACACTCCAGAAAAGAATCTTTCTTCAGTCAGGACATACGTTGTAATAATTACAAATAAAGTAGTTCTAATCAAGTAATGGAGGACCACAACAACAAATTGTCCATAAGCCAGCAACGTGAGCTTGTGGACAGAAGGGCCAATGGTATCCTGGGATGAAGTAGGAAGAGCATTGCCAGCAGGTTGAGAGAGGTGATCCTGCCCCTCTACTCAGCCCTAGTGAGGCCACATCTGGAGTGTCGTGTCCAGTTCTGGGCTCCTCAGTACCAGAGAGACATGATGCTCCTGAAGAAGGTCCAGTGGAGGCTGACAAAGATTATCAAAGTACTGGAGCATCTCTCCTAGAAGGAAAGGCTGAGGGAGCTGGACCTCTTCAGCCTCAAGAAGAGATGGCTGAGAGGGAACTTTATCAATGTGTGTAAGTATCTGAATGGAGGGTGTCAGGAAGATGGAGCTAGGCTCTTCTCAGTAGTGCCAAGCAATAGGGCAAGAGACAACGGGCAGAAACTGATGCACAGGAAGTTCCACCCAACTATGAGAAAGAACTGCTTTACTATGAGGGTGACTGAGCACTGGAACTGATTGCCCAGAGAGGTTGTGGAGTCTCTCTCACTGGAGTTATTCGAGAATCATTTGGACACAATTTTGTGTGCAATGCTCTAGGATGGCTCTGCTTGAACTGGGAAGTTGGACCAGATGACTCACTGTTGTCCTTTCCAATCTTAACATATTCTGTGAATAATAGCCTAGTGGCATTTACAGCAGTCCTGTCCAATTACGCCAGTTTGCACTGTACCCTGCATGGACATGCATCCTAAAAGTACGATGATTTTCTGGGAGGGAAACAAGAGAGTTAGTAAAAAATTTTTATTGGATTTGTTTTAAGAACAGTAACAACAATTCAATTTCTCTGTTTTCTCTGGAAGATATATTTTTCACGTAAGAACTGAAATTCATATGAACAGCAACTCAGAGCTGGGACTGTTCAGCTTGG
Organism: Cephalopterus ornatus; assembly: GCA_013396775.1. Classification (NCBI taxonomy): domain Eukaryota; kingdom Metazoa; phylum Chordata; class Aves; order Passeriformes; family Cotingidae; genus Cephalopterus; species Cephalopterus ornatus. The sequence goes on from VZRE01016423.1 coordinate 5,612, forward strand.
GGAAGAGAAGGATCAGGAGAAATGTCATCATTAAGAAGCGTGAGCAAGGCCTTTCTCCATGGTGTCCACAGATAGGACAAGAGGCAATGTAAAACACATGAAAAGTAAAACACATGAAATTCTATCTGAACACAAGAAGACACTTTTTTACTGTGAGGCTAGTCAAATGCTGGCACAGTTTCCCAGAGACTTTGTGAAACCTACATCCTTGGAGATACTTAAAATTCAACTGAACACAGTCCTGGGCTTCCTGGTTTTAACTTGCTCTAGCTGGTCCTGCTTAAGCATTAGACTAGATGATCTCAAGTGGACACTGCCAACCTAAACAATTTTGTGATTCTCTGATCTAAAAGTTAAGCCTACTTATTCAGGTATGATGTTTCCTTTTCCACTTCTCCTCTCTATATTGGGCTTCTCTGTCAAACTTTCCATCCCTTATATGTACAACCTGTATACACACACACCACCCCCCCGCCCATAGCTCTGGACCTTCCAGACAATTTCAGTGCACTGCAGGATACAGAGTTTGACCAGTGAATCTGACTTGAGAGAAGGAAGGGAGCTCAAGCCAACTGAATTCTTAATCCTACTGAACTTGCACTCTTTCACACAGTCCCAGCTGGTGGTATTTATGATCTCCATAATCAGTGGAACTCTGGCAAAGAGTTTTCTTTCTTTTTTTATTTTCAGTTGAGGGACAGAAGTAAAACCTCTAAAGTTATTATGCCCCTTTCAATGTACAGTAAGAGTTAATGCATTCTGAAAGTCAGGAATACTGTTTAAACAAAGTAGATTTATAACATGTGCTAACTGCATATCAGTGGGATCTAATCTGTGGTCAAAACACACAATTTGCCATGAACACCTTCCTAAGGAAACACATATATACACTTTCAGTGCAACATTAATATCCGAAGTGAAAGATTAGTATGTCTTAGTAGTTACGGATGTCTGAAAATTACATTAATACTTTTGGAAGTTCTTAAGAAAACATTTCCGAAGAAGAAATAAAAATAATAATAATCAAAAGGCATGTAACTAGTCGGCCAATACAAAGAATGCACTGTACTGACTTATTTATGTATTGTATAAGATTCTAGGTTCAAAGGCCTACACTTTTATGTTGGTTTTATTTACATGAGAAATTTTTTCCAAGTGATACAGGGAAATGGATGCCATATGTTTCCCAGCTGTTTTGTTCTGACAGGAACTATTAAGCACTCAGTATGGAAATGAATTCTGTCTGAGTTTTATGAAAACACTGCTTTCAACACAGGGGTCTAGACAGAGGAAAAGGCATCAACATTTTGTTTGTCGTCACTTTATGTAAGCTTACATTTATTTTGTTGCTTCACTTTCTCCACTTTTTAACTTTTGTAACTTGCATTTACATAAACCACTGATAACAAAATTGTAAAATCAGACACTGCAAAGAAGCAATGACCTTTGTTAAAAATTTGTCTCGGATCATTGTGAAGTCATGTATTTCTCTTTCATCAAAGTTAAAGCTGAGTAAGGTTCTTCCAGTTTTCATTGTTTTTCTTTCCAACATCTCTTTACAAACACTGTTTTTCCAGAAAACAAACTGGAACATTAAGAACAGTTAGGAATACTTTTACTGTCTTAAAAACACACTCTTCACTTAACTATGTGAAGTGAGATGATGGATTTACACTGCTTTTAATAAAGGATTAGTATATAGCATGTAAACATGGAGCAGTAGGGAACAAAGAAATCCAGATTGGTTGACACAGTATTTCTTTGTGCTATTTACTACTTGGGAGCTGTAAAGGCTGCACCAGTCCTTAGGCAGTTAGAGCATAGCTTCCCTCTACATCCCACCAGGTCAGAGTGGACCAGGGCATGGCTTGAACTTGTTTCATTCTGTTTTCAGATGACTGTTTCCTGAAGAAGCAAAAGCAAGTGTTGCCTATGGCCTCTGAAGCACCAGCACAGCAGGAATTATGTGAGCAGTCTTAAACAGCTGCTCCAGAGGAAAAGCCTCCTGCTCATCTTTCCATACTTATGAACTCAGGCAGGGGCCATTAAAAGTCTGGGTCAAATAAATACTGTTCGATTCTCTTTTAAACAACAGTAAAAGGTGGTCTGAGCTTAAGGCAGGAGAATGTGGAGCAGCTAGCTTGATTCCAGAACCTGACAAATATTTCTCATATTCTCCTAAAAGGGGACAACAACAATTTTTTTTCCCAAATATGTTGTCAAAATTATTTCCTTAACTTTTATTCATTAATATAAGAGATTTGGATAATCCCATTGTAGTGTTGCTGAAGCAGAAAGAGAGAGGAACACAAAAGCTGCAGACTTCATTTGCATCAGTGAAGAAGTGTCCTGCTACTTGACAGACCTGAGGTGTCAAAGCATTTCCTTGGCACAAAAGAAAGCTCTATCTGATGAAAACCCGCAAAAGTCAAATTTGCAGTATCTCTTCATCATATATTGTGCTCTGTGTTCTTCTTGAGAAGAGAAAATGCAAAATGTAAATCAAGAGGCCTGTAGATTTATTTATAATTTTATTTACTTATATACTTACGTATAGATGTCCTAGAACTACTGGGGACAAGTAATCAGAAAACGGGGCAAATAGGAAGCAGCTTCTCTTGCAATTTAATCACTTTATCTGATTCTATTTTAAGAGATCAAAATTGACCTTGGACTTTCTGAAAGAACATTCTTATAGCATTTCAAATTGGAAGCATCTGTTTACTTCAGAGTATTTTTCAACATCATCTCTACATCTAGAGCATGGGGAAGTGAGAGGGGGAGTTTTATCCAGTATACAAGAATCTGCAGCATTACAGGGTAACTCCTTGGGTTTCCTCCAATATCACGACTACCTCATGCACAAATGAAACTTTACCCTGTTGTGTTACAGGCAGTTTCTGTGATACTTACAATCTAGTGCCAAACATCAGAATACCTTTAAATTGTCCTGAGTATAATGAAAATAACATTGGCAAGTTTTTCATTAGAGAAAGTATGGGAGTAGCATTGACAAATGCCCACACTTTTTTAAATGCAGTATTTTAACATTTTGTTCCTGTAATATTGGGAGGTGTCCTGCAACATGCCTATACAAAGTTTTGCATTTGGAGTTTTACTGTCATCTGAAAGAAATGCCTGAGCTTCTTCCTTGTGATATGACTTCAGCAGAGACTCTTGAATCAATTGAGACTTGTATTAACTCCAGGTCCATTTAAAGCACTGTGATTCTGACTTTAAATACAGATGCTGAGGTGTTGACTACACTATGGAAACTTTCAGAAAACTCCTCGTTGTTAACACAAATGTTTCTCTCACACTGGCAGCAGTACTTGGCCTCCAAGTGATAGAGGAAGGGATGTCCCAAGTCAATGAATAATCAAAAGCAGTTATGAATATCTATTTACTGTTTTATTAATATAACTGAATTCATATTTAACAATTTTAACTGAAGGTGGCACTGTTTTATAGTTTTAATATATCAATAACTTGTACAAGAATACATATTAGAGTTCTTTAATGTAATCTGTATAGCATGAGAACAGGAAATAAAGAACAATCCTGTACAGGTAAAAACAAAGGGGTTTTTTCCCCATTTAAGTGGAATTTGAAGTCACTCTAAAGAAGAAAGAAAGATTATACAGGGTAAATAATAAGTAATGCTTTAAATGACAATGCATCTTTTCCAGGCAATTCAAACATAATTACGAGCCTCAGGGAATGAATAATTTTTCTTATCTTGGATTGAGGAAGAACAGTACAAAAGCTGTCATTCTAAAGTAGAGAATACAGGAGAGGCAAAGCAAATTTTGAAATTAATAAATTGAGTTTACCCTTGTTCAGATTGATCTATGGATGTAAAAGGAAGGTAGTGAGCAAAGTTCTAATGAAAAATCAGAAGAGGTCATTTTGGCACAAAATGTGTAAAACAGGAAGAGGGAGGATATGAAAATGAGTTAGAAAGAAAGTTTATATGTAGCTAGCACAAGTATTGTTCTATTGTAAGAGAAAATTCTTCAGTATTCTACCAAGGAATGATCCAAACAATATTGTATTGTTTCAGATATATTCACCTAGGAGATATTTGGAGCACAACAGGCTGTCAAACTGATGCCGTGTAACACTGCCTCCAAATCAAATTTTACTTTACTTTCTCATACAACTCAAAAAATACCAGGAGCTTGAGACCGAAATTGTCTGCACTTTTACGTTCATTGATTTATTACTTTTTCTTAAAGAGGAAACTACTCCTTTGGATAATTTTGTGAGTAGCAGTTACTTTGGGAATGAAGTATTGCAGAACAGTACCTGCTGGACATCAAAGGTGAATTTGTTTTTATCATTCTGTGAATAAAGATCTAGAGTAGTATATTGCCTTCATTTGAAACATTCATTTAATGGCAATGTCATAGATGACAGAATTTACTACAAAAATGACATGGCTCAGTGAAGCTTGCTGAACACAGATATCTCGAGCCATTTGCTCAAGTGGCCTTAGAAAATTTGTCCAGGAAGAATGTAACCAATTCCATGCTTAATAACAAAGGCATAAAGGACTGATTATTGTTTCAGTTCATCATTCTATATTAAACAACATTGGAAATCAGTGGGCACATTGGCTAACAGGTCATTTCAGAAAAATGAGCTAACTAGATCTATTTTTAAACTACATTTTTTAATTTTCTATCTTTGAAGATGAACAATCAGAGAATCACAGAATATTCTGAATTAGAAGCAACCCACAAGGATCACTGAGCCCACCTTTTAAGTGAATGGCCTGTACAGGGCTTAAACCCACAGTCTTGGTGTTATTAGCACTTTGCTCTAACCAAGAGAGCTAATGTCCATCGTAGTGTTATTATGCTAGCTACAAAGATCATTGTCTTGAAGCATGATGGTGGAGAAAACAATTACTCTTAATCGTGCTTTACAGCAGATAAACCGTGATTTGCCCTGCACTTTTTTGCCAATTTCATATATCTTTCACTGTGTAATCTGGGGGTACTGGCACACGTATTTTGGCTCCAAGGATCCCTTGGAATTCTTCTGGGTCAGAATTCCCTAAATCCAAGAAGGACATTGAGGCGTCATAAATGACTTGGATGTAGGACTTGAAGGGATACTAAGTAAGTTTGCAGCTGATAGTAAATTGAAGGAGTTGTTGATTCCTTTGAAGACAGAGAGGCCCTGGAGAGAGACCTCTGACAAATGAGATGACTGGGCAATCACCAGCTCTAAGTTCAACAAGGGGAAGTGTCTGATTCTTCAGCTGGGACAGGGCAACCCTGGTTGTGTGTACAGACAAGGGAATAAGCGCCATGGAAAAGGACCTGGGGGTCCTGGTTGACAACAAGTTGAACATGAGTCAGCAGTGCCCTGGCAGCCAGGAGGGCCAGCTGTGTCCTGAGGAACATCAGACAAAGCATCACCAGCCAGGCAACAGAGGGGATTGTCCCACTCTGCTCTGCACTGGGGCAGCCTGACCTTGAGTCCTGTGTGCAGTTTTGGGCACCACAGTATAAGAAAGATATTAAGCTGTTAGAGAGCATCCAAAGGAGGGCAATGAGCATGGTGAAGGACCTTGAGGGAAAGCTCTATGAGGAGTGGCTGAAGTCACTTGGTCTGTTCAGCCTGGAGAAGAGGAGACTTAGGGGTGACCTCATTGCAGTCTACAGCCTCCTCATGAGGGGAAGAGGAGGCAGAGACACTGATCTCTTTTCTCTGGTGACTAGTGACAGAACCCAGGGGACTGCCCGGAAGCTCTGTTCGGGAAGGTGGACATTAGGAAAAGGCTCTTCACCCAGTGGACTCTTGGGCAGTGAAACACTGGGAAGTGGTCACAGCACCAATTCTGCCAGAATCCAAGAAGCGTTTGCACAATATTCTCAGACGTGGTGTGATACTTGAGGTTGTCCTGGAAACGGCCAGGAGTTGGACTTTAATGACCCTTGTGGGTATCCTGCAACTCAAAATACTCTGTGATTCTGAGTGAGGACTGAGACTGTTCTGACTGCACAGCTTTCATGCACATCTGGCAAAAGGGTGGGGAAGGAACCACAGGACTTTCCCATGAATACATGTCACTGACCAGTGCTGTCCAGTAAAGGGAGGTGATGGTGGGAGTTCAAGGAGGAAAAACTACATAGTGGGAAAACCTTTCTCAGACTTTCAAATAACTCCTTTTTCAAAAGAACATGTAATTCTGAGAAAAAGTTACAGAATGGCAGAAATAGCTACAAAAAAATCAGAAATGTACATGAAATGCTTGAGAAAGCACACTGAGTCATAAACACTGATATTTGCCTAGGATTAAAAGTATTTAGAGTAATTCAAAACAATGTAACCAAACACTTTCATATACTTATATGACTAAGTATATATATATAAAAGTATATATATAATACATATAATAAGTTACTAACTTATTATTCAATGTTTATATAAAATGGGGAAACAAAAAGGGATTTACAGGGCTATTCACCAAATTTATCAGCAAACAATGAATAATAAGACTTCCATTTTATTAGCCATATAATTAAAAAATGTAATTCCATAACAAGAAACTGTCTAGTTCAAATCTGCTCAAACAATCCTGCTGGTGAAAATGGCTGCCACATATAAAGTTGAATCTTATTTTCTCTATCATTTTGTCTTAACTATGTTAGTGAATTAAATATTTTTCTGAGACAAAGCTGACTTGTTTTTTAGACTATGACGGTCCTGCCATATCTAATCTGTGGTCAACTTATGCTTAGCTTTTAATTCTCCTAAAAAAAATAACTCTTCTGCTTCCAAAGTCCTCTGTTTTAAAGAAGAAATGCAACCCCTGGTTAAGCAGAGTCAGTATGAGGTAGACAGCTGGATCAGCTCTTTGTAAAACCTCTGAGTTCTTCTATGTGTAACTACTTGAATTAACAATGGAGTACAGATATAAAATGACATGAATACCATACATATTAAAGATTTATGATACAGTCTATCTTTAGCAAAAATAGCAGGTACCAACAATAATTTGACATTATTTTAATGGCCTACAATATGAAGAAGGCAAGAAACTGCATCAAAAGCAACTATGAAAAGTCAGCAAATGAGGTCTTACACAATGTTGACTGATGTAGCTCTTGATATTTCAAGATGTTTCAGATACTGAAGTCTGTACAGAGATGTAAATTGACATTCTCCTGTCCAGCACTACATGATTACTCAGTAACTAATCAAAGTACAAATAAGAGAATTTTAGTACTATTTCCTATTCACCAAAGCTCACAACTGACAAGTGGAGAGAAAAAACAGAATTTAGTACTGTTTCCACTTTGCCAATACTATTATCAGTGCTAAAGACCTATTTTTTACTGAAGGCTTTTAACCAAGCTGTGGATTAACTTCCACTAGCACACTACTGTAGCAGTAGCCAGAGCTACTACTGTCTTCCAGCAATGCCTGTACTTGCTTCTATCAACCCTTTTTCAAGGAAATAGATGAATGCAGATGTAATTAAAATCATAATTAAAAAATGTCCAACTGCAGAAGCAACCACAGAACAACAGAGCTACACAGTAAGTGTCAGCATCCCCCAATCTAAAGGAAGGGTTCATAACCTGTACTTCCTCCTTGCTATTGGTCCGCATTTTACTTTATGACTACTATCTGAATTTTAAAAAGAATATACTTTTCTTTCTGTGGCTAAGCAGTCCCCATGAACAGACTAATCAGTGCAATTTGTCTTAGGGGCTATTCTTGCTCTCCTTCTCTAGTTCACCTTTTCCAAGGAGCAGTTGAGTGAATGAGTAGCTTTAATTCTTTTGTATGACAAGATTAGGTAAAACTCCTCTGTCACATGATCAGCTGGTTATACTGATAGGCAGAGGTGGGGTGGGAATGTCAGTAGTGAAAGAGTAGAGAGGAGGGAGACATGGAAGGGATGAGGGAGATACTGGGTGGGGAATGAAGGGGGTAACAATGAGGGGCATTAAATAATGGGGAGGAGAATAATGAGAGGAATCAGGTAAAGAAAGGTCTAGGATAATGGTGGGAAGAATGTTGGAAAACACTTGGGCGAAACACTGGGGGAATGACTGCAGGGAAAAACAGAGGAAAGAGTTGTGAAAAAGGCTGGGGAGGGAAGAATGTGCGGGAAGTAAAACTAAGCTCTGAGGAAAGTGGGGGAAAATGGCAGGGTAAACACTGGGGAGAATGGGGGTGAAGAATGGTGTGAAGGAATGGTAGGGAGAACAGATGGGAAAAGAGTGGGGACAATGGTAGGGCGAATGAGGAAAGAAGAATGGGAGGAAGAATGGTGGGAAAATGGTGAGAGCAATGTAGGGAGAAATGAGGGGATGAATGATAAGGAGAATGGCAGGGAAGAATGAGAAGCAGAAGGGGTAAGAAATGGGTGAGAAAGAAGATAGGAGAAGAGGAGGTAAAAGGAATGAGAGAAGAATGGAGGGAGAATAGTGTGGAGAAATTGTGTAAGAATAGGAGAATGAGGAGACAGTGGGGAGAATGGAGGTAAGAATGTGTATGAAGAAGGGAAGGAGAGGGGAAGATGAGGGAAGGAGAAGGAACAAAAGCGGAAGACAGGAGGATGCAAGGAATGAAGAAGGGGGAAGAACTAGTAAGAAGGCAGGAAGAAAAGAGAAAAAAAAGAAATAGGTGTGAGGCAGGGGAAGGAGAGAAAGGTGCAGTGTGGGAGGATGTGAAGAATGAAGGGAATATGGAGAAGAGGATGGAGGAGGATGCAGGGAGATTGGGACAGAGTGAGATAGGGCAAATGGCGGAGGGGTGAATAAGAGGTCTTCTCTCTTTACACTTCTTCCCTCCTTTTGCTTGCAACAAGTAATGTGTGTGCAATCACTGCTGTGCCCTGCATGGGCAATAACATGGCAAACAAGTGTGGCAGGGAGACCTTTGCTTCCCTTTATTGCCAACAACAGTGGCATGTGATGACCTGGCCTTTAATGATTCTGGCAGAAGAAGTAGCTATCAGAAAGTTTTGACTTAGTTACACACATCAGAAATTTAAAACAACCTGTAAGGAAATACAGAAATAAAAGTTGTCCAAGTATAGCACAGTTCTGAAAGCCTTCTATCATCCCATGAATTCCAGGTCTCCCATTTCCTTTATAAAAGTACTTGATGAAACAACATTCACAAAGTTCAATTAAAACGCCAGAAAGCACAATAAACTTTTCATAGCTGAACAAAAATGCTCCTCTCACCAATTCATTTCTCCTCCATCAGGAAGAGAAAAATAAAAGCGGATTAATCTGATTTACAGAGTGAAAAACAACACTGAATACACTTTTTTTCAGGGGGCAGGGAGAAGTTCTCCAGCTGGTTCTCATCTATATGCCATGATTCTTCATTTAGTTTACACTATTAAACTAAAAAACTCAGCTTTAATCTTAACTGTTACAGTATGCCTTCGAGCAGATTCTATCATGTAGAATCCTTGATACAGTTTCAGACTCTGGCAAAACATCATCCCTCAAACTGGTCGTGACCATATGGGTAATAAATACATCCAACATTTTTTCATTGGCGCCTACATTATTACGTCTTGTCACCAATGGTTTCTCGGGTTTTCAAGTAAATTGTTGCATATACTGTGGTTTGGAGCTGCTGAGATGAAGCCCTACATTTATCTGTATACAGTCAAATCCTTTTTTGGAACTTTTTTTCCTTCTAATGAACTAACATCTGTTGAAAAAAAAACAAAGAAAGTCATGTTTCCAGAAAGCTGTACAGAAATGAGAGAAAACAAAACAACAGGACACTGCCAAGAAGCTATTGTTGCCAAGTCGTATACAAGTAAAAAAAAAAAACCTAGAAAATGATGGGTGGACAGAAGTGGGCATCATACCTGATCTGTCTTCATTTTGTGAATCACACCTTCTACATAATTCTGGGATGGTCTTGAGAGAAGTTACAGAATACTGTAAAAAAGGAAAAAAATGTATAGAAGTAATAATTTAAAAAGATAAAAAGTAGGACTTTCAAGAGGTCCAAATCTCATGGACAGTAACTAAATCTACCAGCCAAGGGTACTTCCGGCAGTCTGATGGTCTTCTCATGAGAAAAGTGGATGGCACTTGCTTGCTTTTGTGTCCCACCTTGAGGCATACAAAAACAATATTCAAAGCAACAGCAAAGCATCTCCCCACCTCAGAATTCTCCTTCCTGCATATCACCATTATTTAAGTCAAAAATAGAATGCAACACAATGCAAGATACATTGAAGGTCAGAATACATCTGGGCTTCACAGTAAACTTCAAGGGTCTCACTTTGCCCAACTGTGCATCTGTTATGGTGACTGCACTGCAACACATGTCATGCTTAAAAATTCAGATTCAAGCTTTCACAAACTCGTATGTAAAAGTGAATATTTGCTCTGTACAGACCTGAGTTCACAGATGGATGTGTGTAATATACACATATGAGATGACAGGCTCACTTCTCTAACCTAGGCTTTATTAAAGCAAACTTGCATTACTATTTTGATGTGACAAATACATCTGCTATTAATCAATAAGTTATTTTCTGAATTCAGCATTAGAAAAGGAAATAAAACAGGGATGACATACCTATTTTACTAAATAGAATTTTTTTCCTTAAAAACTTGTGGAATACCCTTGGAAAGACACATAATCCAGTGTTATAAATCCATACATTTTGATATACAGTAACCTAATAGCAAGTCTTCCTTAATCAAATGCTTAAATGTTACAGTAATCTTCATTTAAACAAATGAAAATCATTATGTCTGTGAGAGAAAGATCAATGACTTTGCTTATACAAAAAAACTCCAAACCATAAAAATGAGTATTTTGGAAACTAAAACAGAAAAAAGCATTTAGGATTAGCACAACTGAAATTTTTTAAAGAATACATAAACACCATATGTTTTCAAAGAAACAGATATTTTAGCTGGTGTGCTGTTGACCAATGAAGCAAAACAACTACATATAAAACCACATGAACTTTCCACACAAAAAAGAAATGGTCATACATTGTCCTGGTTTTTGCTGACAGTTTCTCATTCAATGTTTAACATGTTTCTAACGCACAGCCGGCAATCTACTTCAAAATAATCTAAAATCAAGCTCATGAGACCAATTCCACAAGTAATTTGCTTTTCTGGTGCAAGTTTAAGATTGTTAGTCAAATAACTGTAGTTACTTTATTAAGTCTCAAAAACCTCCCATGCTTTACTTTTTCTCTTGCTGACCTGATTCAGGGATGTATTGAGAAACCTCAACCACAAGAAGTTCTTACAAGTATTTCCAGGATCAAGACTAAACTTATCAATAAAGTGTACTCCACAGAACTACCCAGTGATTCCAATCCCCATCAGACAAGGCGTTTTCTGTAAGGCTGTGAGTGCTCCAGCATGTGACAGCGTAAAGCAACAAAGAACAGGACAGAGATAGGGAAAAAGATGCTACTAAAATACAAATTAAGACATGGACAAATACCATGTGCTGTGGTTAAGTTTAGTTGTTATTTAATAAAGCCTGAGCTGTTAAGCTATACATCTGCTATTTCAGCCCAAAGACTCAAAAGGCAATGTTGAACTGGTCCAGTAAGATTCTTAAGAGAATCCAAGGAACATGTCTCCAAGGAACATGGTAGCTTCATAAGACCAGCTGGTGCAGTTTAAACTATTATACAGTTTGTAATTGAATTAGAAAGAGGCCTTTGGTATTTCATTGCTATGTGTTTTTCAGGCAACCTCAAAAACAGAAAGACATCTTTTTTGTGTGTATGTTTGTGTTTTTCCTGTTCTTTCCTGGAAGACCAGATATTTTTCTGTTTCAACATTGCACGGAAATGTATTCAGTTACCTCATCCTACCTCCAAAAATCTATTCAATGTTATAAATTTGATTATACATTTTAATCATATTGGTTTGATTTCATTAACAGATTTCCTCTCACTCACCCCTGCTCAGAAAGATTTCTGCACATTTACATTTCTGCCTTCTGTATTTTGTGGCTAAAATGTGAAGAACCAGCATTTGATTCAGAAAGCAATTAAAGTTATACTCTAAAGTGGACCTTTCCCAATCATAAAAACAATTCATTCCAGCTCTTCACACTAGAACTACTTTCTCTCATACTCTAGCTACAGTTTTAATCATCAGTAATGTTTTTTAGCTTTTCTTCAACCGTAAATTTCAAAGTTGCACAGAGGGACAGCAAAATAGGTTGAGATTGCAACCCTTCTTGGAACAGAATTTTAGACTTCATGCTTATTCAAAAGCATTTAAAATTAATTACTTCCAACTCTTTGATAATTTCAATTTTTTTGCATACAAAATTAAACACCACTTCTCATATTTCACCATTAGAGTCAGACAGAGTTTCATGCCCAAACACATAACTGACAATGTAAGAGCTAAGCACATCAGGTCACTTTGTTAGTCAATGCTTAGTCTGATCTTTGGTATTTAACTAAACTCTGTTGTTGTTGAAGGTGAAATACAGTAACAAAACTAAGGGCTTATTCCCAATATAATGCGCATAATGGAATTTTTGATTACTGTTTGAAGTCTGGGTTCTTTTTCCGCATTTAGTCAAACCCTTAAGAACTTCCATAAGATAGAAGAACAGTATCAAGAGCAAACAAGAGACAAGAGGTAGAAAGTATTCCATATTCCCAACTTTCTCCAACAGGCACCGCTAATTCAGGGGAAAATAGAACCTCTCTTATAATGCAAAACATTTGTTCATTATAAAAAACTGCACGATAGAATCTAAATTAATGCAAAGGTTAACCTTTTAAATTTCATATGGTTCTCAGATTTTAATGCAATGAATTTTAAATCCAATACATGAAAAAAAAAATCTTTAATATGGCTGTTTCTGTGTTGCGGCATTTGTCTACCACTTACAGACTCACTTGTGTCCAAGAAGTATTAGAAAAAAGAAATAACTGATCTTGTGTAGAGAATAGTAATGTATATATAAAATAGTAAAAATCCCTGTAAATTAAGAAGCAAAAGTTACTTTGCAAAATTCTGTTGTGTGGAATACTTTCAGTATTTCCTAAATTGGAGTCAAAGTGCAAGCTGGATGCACAGTGTGACTTTCAGACCACGTTACCATAACCATGACATTCTCAAAACATGAAGAAGCATGTTGAAATCCAACTGTTTGCAGTATCAAAACTCAAATAATTTACCTCCACTGGATCAAGACACCAGTTACTCTGTCCTGCTCTTAAATGCTCTTTGTTTCCATTTAGACACTGAAAACAGGAATCTTCCTTCATTACAGCTATTTTTTTCCAGGTGTTATTATTATTATTTCACAAACCTTTAAATTAGGCCCAGTCCCACGCTGGCACCACTGAGCCATGCGTTTTATTCATTCAGAGCTATTTGAGTGAACAGATCAATAATATAAACAGTCAATCCTTAAGTGTTTACAAATATCTTAGCATCAGGAGCTCTGGTTATGATGAGGCTATCCTGTATTATTTCTGTAAACAAAGAAATAAAATAGTTTCAATTTGCACAATTTTCCAGTGCAATAGAAATCCCACATTTCAATCAAAGGATTAGGAAACCTTCAGGTAGACATCATCATCATGGCTAGGCTTCGCGAACGAAGATTTGTGAAGGACTCTACCCACGCTTGCTACAAGCGCGCTGATGGCTAAAAAGGCCAATGCGAGATAGACACGTCCGGTTGCAAAAGGCACAGCAGAATGGCTCCCCAGGTGGTACCGACAGGACACGGTTCTTTCTGCGTTGTCTACCAGCAGCATGAAACTTACAAGCAGGAATAAATTTACAGTCAAAATCGGGAGAAATGGGAAAAAAGTGGAAGCTTAAAACATACATTTCTTAATGTATCTATGATTTAATGCAACTTAGAGATCCTTTTTTTTCTTACTTTCTGGGAATAGTTATTAACGAGGAAATAAATGAAAATATTCAACTAGGTTGCTTAATGTCATTGCAGACAGAATATTATTTTTGTTTACTGTAAACAAGAGCCCCAGAAACCTATTCTGCTGTCTAAACTACAGTCAAATATACTATACCATTGGGATCTGGAATGGAACCTTCTTAGTTTGTAAAATAAGCATCATATTTGGACTCCAGAGCTCTCATGGATTTGGTAGATGTAGCTGTTAAGCCACTCTCAATCCTATTTTAAAAGTAATAGCAGTCAGTCTCCAGCGACTGGATAAAAGTGAATATCACATTCATTTCTAACACGGACAAAAAGAAGGGCCCTGGGAACTACAAGCAGGTCAGTCATACCTCAGTGCCCAGTAAGACTATGAAACAGATCCTCCTGGAAGTTATGCTGAAACTTGTGGATGAGAAAGAGGTGATTAGAGACAGATAGCATAGCTTCAGAAAGGGCAAACTGTGCCTGACTAATATAGTGGCCTTCTACAGTGGAGTAACAAGAGCAACAGATGTCATCTGCCCAAACCTGAACTGCAAAGCCTTTGGCACACTACCTCCAAACACCACATCCTTGAAGCTGCTTTGGAGAGATACGGTCTGATGGACAGTTGAATAAAAAAAATGGGCCATGTCCAACAAGTTACAATCAATGGCTCAATATCCAAGTGAAAATCAATAATGAGTGGTGTCCCCCAAGGATGCACACTGCAACCAATACCATTCAATATCTTTAACAATGACATAGATGAAGGGATGGAGTGCATGCTTAGGAATTCTTCACAGGACACCAAGCTGAGTGGTGTGTTTGATTCGGGGGAGGGAAGGAAGCCATACAGAGGGACCTTGGGAAGGCTTGAGGTGTGGGTCCATGTGAACCTCATGAGGTTCAACAAGGTCAAGATCCTGCACGTGTGTCAGGGCAACCCCCAGTATCCATACAGACTTGGGTATTGACAGCAGCCCTGCAGAGAAGGACCTGGGTATACTGATGGATGAAAAATTTGACTTAAACTGGCAATGTTCACTTGCAGACCAGAAAGCCAATCACATCCTGGGCTGCACAAAAAGTACAGCCAGCAGAGTGAGGGAGGTGATCTTTCCCCTCAACTTCATTCTTGGGAGAGTCCATCTGGAGTACTGCTGCAGGTTCAGGGGCCTCTGGGACAAAAAAAAGGCATGGAGCTCTTCAGTGGGTCAAGAAGGTGACCATAAAAAGAGCCAGAGGGCTAGGACACCTGTTGTGAAGTAAAGCTGGGAGACTTGGAGTCCTGGAGAACAGAAGGCTTCAGGGAGACTTTCTCACAGCCTTTCAATTTATAAAGGATCCTTATAAAAAAAATAGAGAAAGAGTGTTTGCTAGGGCGTGTAGTGACAGAACAACGGGCAAATGAAAGAACATCAGTTTAGATTGGATATACTAAAAGACACTTCTTACAATTAGGGTAGTGAGACACTGCAACAGGTTGCCCAGAGAAGTAGTGGATGCCCATCATTCATGATTGTGTTTGGTTTATGTGGCAAACTAACAGGAGGACCTGCCCCCTTATAGGTCAGAAGTAACTGGGTCCATTATGGACTGGCCACTGGCAAAGGCTGATGCCATCAAAGATGTTGGTGGCAGCTCTGGGATAACAGATTTATGAAAGGGTGAAAAACACTGCGCAATAGCAGCCGGGAGAGAGGAGTAAAAAATTTGAGAGAAACAGCTCTACAGACACCAAGGTCAGTGAAGAAGGTGGGGAAGCAAGTGCTCTAGGCGCTGGAGCAAAGATTCTCCTACAGTCCACAGAGAAGACTATGGTGGAGCAGATACCCAGTCTGCTGCATGTAGAAGACCTCACACTGAAGCAGGTGGATGTGCCCTGAAGAAACCTGCATCCTGTGGGAAGACAGTGTTGGAGTAGGCTCCTGGCAGGAACTAAGGCCTGTGGATACGAGACAAAAGAGGAGCAGGTTTTCTGGCAGGAACTGTGACCCTCTGTGAGACGCACACTGGAGTAGTTTGTTCCTGAAGGCCCGTACCTCATGGAAAGGATGTACACTGGTGCAGTCCATAAAGAACTGTGGACTCTGGGAAGGACTCACACTGGAGAAGTTCATAGAGGACTATCTTCAGTGGGTGGGACTCCATGCTGCTGCAGGCAAAGGGCATGAGAAGGAAGGAATGGCAGAGACACCATGTGATGAACAGAATGCAAATCCTATCCCCCCCCTTATCCCCCTGCATTTATTGAGGTGGCAATGTAGAGCACTCAGAAGTGACGCTGAGACTGCGAAGAAGGGAGGGGTGGGGAAAAGGTGTTTTTAGATTTTTCATTATCCTATACTATTTGATTAGCAATAAATTAAATTAATATTCCCAAGATGAGCCTTTTTTGCCCATGGCAGTAATTGGTGAGTGACATCCCTCTCCTCGAAGCACAAGTTTTTTGTCATATTTTTCTCCCCATCTTGTTAATGAAAGAGGAGTGACAGAGTGGTTTGGTGGGCACCTGGTGACCAGTCAAGGTCAACTTATCACAACGAGGTTTTCCGTAACCTGATTTAGTGGAGGTGCCCCTTTGTATTACAGGGGGAGTGGAAATGAATGACCTTTGAAGGTCCCCTCTAACCAAAACCATTTTATGCTTCTGTGATCTAGGAAAAATGTAGTTTCTTTTTTTCAGGTACAAAACCAACACAAAAAACCCCAAACAAAGTAAACCAAACCAAACCAATCAACCAAACAAACAAACACTAAACCAACTTACATATATATTTGCTTTTTAAAACAAACTCCTGTTTTCCTCTCTATTTTTTACACCTATTACATTTTGATCATTTCTGATGAAATGGACTACAAAGGTCTGGACAACACACAGTCGCTTTCTAACTCAGGTACTTTGTAAGAGCATCATTTTAATAGACTTCTTGCTGCTGTTATTTTCAGTCACTCCTCTGCACTGGATTAGAACCAGAGGGCTAACAGGAACAACATAATTGGCTAACACTGATGCTGTTCAGCTGCTCTCACCAGAACATGCTAATGATAAAATGTGAAAGTTAGGCATCTCTAAATCGTATATGGCGAGACATGAGTAGAGCACTACAGTAACTATGAATTCTCTTCTTAATCTGGATTCTGACAACAAACCCTTTGTCCTCTTAACTGCTAAAGCAGGGAGTAAAACTGCTACCTCAATAATTTGTGCTGGTTTTTTATTTAATGTTCAGCATCCAATGAAAGAACAGGCTATTAAAGCAGGCAGCCTGAGCTGTTCAGCAGAAAAGTGAGTAACCTAACCCACCAGTATGCAGCAAGAGCCACAATGGGAGAGGCATGGAGAGGTTACAGCTATTATGTTTTACAGTTTTACAAAACTGAGTACAGAAACAGATACCAGGACATAATCTAGCATACAACAGCAATAAAAAGAAAGTTGCCCATGATAAGGTAATTACTAAAGATTGGTTCATTGTCTTGTAATATTTTGGGCATTTGCCCTATTCTGCTTTAATAAAAATTCAATAGTACAATAGGTACCAAAAAAAAAATCACTTCAAAAGGAATCTGTCTGTGAATAAAGCATCTGGAATGTTTTAAAATGAATCAAGAGTCCCTAATGCTAAAGGGAAAACCAGGCCTTTTGTAAAAAAAAATAATAATTTAAACAATAAAACTGTGATACGTGGAAGAAGACAGTGGCATACTTTCCTCTAAAAATTGAATTAATAAATTCTCTTATAGAGACTTCAAGTACATTGTTTATCAGACATTAAACACAGAACAACTCTACTGCACAAAAAGCAGAAATGCTGGCAGTAGGAGTAGTGTTATGAGTAATAGACAACTATACTGTATTAGTGCTTCCTGCAAGAACACTAACAATGTAGATGAACAATACTTTTGCTTGCCATTATGCCTGCCGTTGTTTTAGTTGTGACACCAAGGACGAGTGCTGCCTACAAATCCCTGGAAGTCTTTTTATCTCTTCCTGTACTCTACCATGTCCCAGTTAGCTATATCACACCAACTGATAAAATCTTGCTGTATTTGGAGACAACTACTGGTGAAAAGGGCAGAAGTGAGCAAAGCAGAAGTTTTTTTACAACTGAAACACATTTAATTAAAAAAGGTAAACTTACTATTTTCGTGTCTAAGACTAGCACTACAGTACACAAGTCATTCACAAATCATTGGAAACAAGCAACCCAAAAATAAAACTAATTCATTAATATGATTTGCAAGTAGTTTTTACTACCTGAAAGAGAGGAATCAAGTTTTCCTTCCCAGCTTATCAGAGATTTCTTTTACAAAACATCTTATTTCATTCCAGGTTCAACCTATTTAAACATTCCTATATATGCAGTAAAAAGTGTGGCTTCTAACAAGTCTTGTTTGTTATACCAGCAATGAGACATCTAAGATTGTCTCAATTGGAACAAATAAAATAGAACTTGTACTTACCGATATGTCATCACTAAAATCTATTTCATCCAAATCAAGGTATTCAGGGGCTTCCATTATTCTTCTATGGACATTTTGGGTGAGTCAGCACATAAGTAGAGACCTAATTAAGAGAAAAGAAATGAATTGTCTTTAAATAAAGAGTCAAAACCACACAGAAATGGTTCATACAGTTGCTATACATAGCAGTATGCTATATCTGCTACCAGCAGATTACTGAAAACATTAAACTCGAATACTAAAGTCTTTCATAACTTCATCCTAAAAGCTAAATATGATTTGCCACATCTACTCTGCATATCGTGAAGCAGACATTTCAGTCTTTAGGGTGA
Source organism: Cephalopterus ornatus (assembly GCA_013396775.1). Lineage (NCBI taxonomy): Eukaryota > Metazoa > Chordata > Aves > Passeriformes > Cotingidae > Cephalopterus > Cephalopterus ornatus. The sequence continues at coordinate 24,316 of VZRE01016423.1, forward strand.
ATAGCTAAGCAGTACTTGAAATAGAAGTCAAAAATGCTTGATTCAGCATTGTTCAGTCCCTCCAGAAGCTCAATACAGGTGTAAAGATCAAAGCTGTTGAGCACCCTTGTAACCTGGCAATCATACCTGTGTTAAAGATGTATCTTCTCTTAAGGATGCAACTTCTGTTACTACAATTTTCCCCTGCCTAAGATGGTAGAAAAGAACAGAGAATCATGCTGCACACAGAAAACAAAATCCTATCACACCTCTTCTCTGCTTGCAAGCAGACTAACACCCAGTCCACCAGTGCTTTACAGATGAATGGTGTACCACCACTCAGCCTGCGAGTGCACATATCACAAAACAGTAATGAAAGCAAAGCCAGAATTATATCAGTATGCACAAATTTTCAGGGACCTTAACCATTTTCTCACAGCAAGAGAAAAAGAAAATTCTCTTGCAAAACAAGAAATTTGGCTGGAAAAGTCATTATTAGATCTGAGTATATTGAAGCTCAATCAATCAGAAGATCAAAAACAATAACCCCTCATTATCAATTCTAACTGGAAGGAAGGCGTGTGTTATCACTACAAGCAAGTGCAACACAAGTAAAAGCAGAAAAGGAAGCTATTTTAAAGGAAGCTGAACAAGGAAAATGAAATGCATTTTTAAATACTATGAGGCATTACATAAGTGTTAAGTATTATTAGAGAAGAAAATACAACCATTCTAGTACTTGTACATAACAAAAGGAAATGCCTGAAGGAAAAATATAACACAAGCCCAGCTTATTCATATGACAACTGTCAAGAAATATGTCAATGAATAATGAAGTCAGCTGTGTAGGTCTAAATTAAATCACAGTGTGAAATATTCATATGCATTTGAATTTCCTAGGATAAAGGGTCTCAAAAAAATGCTTTTCTACAGGTGTCACTGGCAAACAAACCTCAGTCATTAATCTCCCTAATAACAGACTATCCAAGCACAAAGCTGACCTTAAGACACCTGTTCTTGACAAGTTATTAGAAAGAGAACCAAGAGGTATCTACAGCTTTAAGCTGAAATAGATGGAAAAGCAAATATCTGTTTCTCACCAAGTTACTGAAGATAAAGCACTATCAGCATCATTTTCTCATTAAATGAATGTACTGATTCTGTCTGGGATGGAGTTAATCTTCTTCACAGTAGCTAGTACGGGGCTGGGTTTTGGATTTGTGCTGAAAACAGTGTGGATAATTCAAGGGTGCTTTCATTACTGCTGAGTAGGGCTTATGCAGAGACAAGGCCTTTTCTGCTCCTCACCCCACCCCACCTGTGAGCAGGCTGGAGGTGCACAAGGAGTTGGGACAGCTGAGACAGGTGACCCCAACTGACACAGTGGGATATTCCAGACCACACGGCATCATGCTGACCATATAAAGCTGGGGGGGGAGAAGGAGGAAGGGGGAGGTGTTTGGAGTGATGGCGTTTGTCTTCCCAAGTCAGCGTTAAGTATGATGGAGCCCAGATCTCCTGGAGATGGCCAAACACCTGCCTGCTGATGGGAATTGTGAATTAATTCCTTGTTTTGCTTTGCTTGCATGGACAGCTTTTGCTTTCCCTACCAAACTGTCTTGATCCAATCCATGAGTTTTCTCACTTTTACTCTTCCAGGGGTGAGTGAGCAAGCAGCTGTGTGGTGCTTAGTTGCTGGTTGGAGTCCGACCACAAGTATGAAAAAGAATTAAAAAAAAAAAAACAAACAGATTTAGGAAGCGGAAAAAGTTACTGTGCAAGAGCAGCCTGGAGAGAGGAGTCAAAATATATGAAGAGCAACAGCTCTGCAGAAACCAAGGTCAGTGAAGGACGTGCTACAGGTGCTGGAGCAGAGATTCTCCTGCAGCCTGTGGTGAAGACCATGGTGAGGCAGAATGTCCCACTGCAGACCATGGAGGTCCACGGTGGAGCAGAGATCCATCTGCATCGCATGGAGAACCCCAAGCTGAAGCAGTGGGATGCCCAAAGGAGTCTATGACCGTATGGAAAGTCCATGCTGGAGCAGGCTCCTGGCAGCACCTGTGAACCTGTGGAGAATGGAGCCTATGTGGGAGCAGTTTGCAGTCACGGCTTGTGACTCCCCTCCACAGAGGCAGAGACTAGGTGTCAGTTTATCACCGTGACTATTGATACCAGCTCAAACCAAATTATTAAGTCAGTTTTAGCAAAACAAATGCTGACTGTATATGTCAAATGTATATGACAAATTCTGACTATATACGCCAACCAGGGTGGTTGGGCACTGGAACAGGCTCCCGAGAGAGACTGACAGAGTTCAAGAAGCATTTGGACAATGCTCTCAGGCACATGGTGTGATTTCACAGATTTCAGAGAATACTGAGTTGGAAGGGGCCCACAAGGATCATCAAGTCCAACTCTTAAGTGAATGGCCCACACAGGGATCAAACCCACAACCTTTGTTACTAGCACCATGCTCTAACCAACTGTCCTGTGCAGGGCCAGGATTTGGATTCCATGATCCTTGTAGGCCCTTTCCAAATTAGAATATTCCATGATCTATGACTCTCTATGTACTGTCCTACACAAATTAAAGGATTCTATCATTACATAAGGTGATAATGTATGAAGTAGGAATGAACATTAAAATATAAAAGTTTAAAGGTTAAAAACATCTATGGATCACACAACATACAAATAGTCTGAAAACAAACTAACACTTCAATAAGTTTCAGATTTTCACTGGAATTAAATGGATTACAAAAACGCCCATCCACTATATTTAAAAATCAATGGAAGATATAAATAAAGCTGCTCTAAACATGCCATGCAAGCAATAATCAAGAAGTGACACAGTATTTTCATCTTTGAATTAAAACTGATTTATTCAGTTAATAAAAACTCCAGTAAAAAAAACTCCATAGCTTTAGTAAAAGAACTACTGTTCCTGATTACCACGTATCTCAAGATTTTACAACAAAAAGATCTCAGCCCTTCAAGCTTTTCTAAATTTCAAGAAGCCATCGAGGCAAAAAAGATTGCTCTATCCATGTACAGCTGACAAAAGCACTGCATTTTACCTAGTGATGTACACAACTCATGAAGTCAATCCACAGTCTTGTACAAATACTTCTTCAAAATGTTATCTTCTGTCCTTTCAAAAACATAGAGACTATGAAACACACAAAGGCTGAACAGAAAGTTGGTAACCAAAACAAACACAGAAACAAACACAGTTTCTCTACAGTAAACTTTCTGAAGACAGTGTTCAGTTATATGAAAAGAAAGGGCAAGAGATCAATGTATTCTGTTAGCTACAAGATTTTAATTTTTTTCTTGATAAGGAAAAACTGGACAGCAATTGAAGTCACATACTACAACTAATAAGATTTCCCATGACAATACTTGGAGTTTTAGTCAGAAGGTGTGCTTTTTCGATACAATTTAACGCAGTAGAACTACAACATGTATAATGCAAACCATATGGTAAGGATAGTACTCAGAGTTGTGACTATTTTGAGAGCTTTGCAATGGCTGAATCCAGCACATTACCAGAAGCATGAAAAATCTGAATAGCATTCACAAGATCGTAAGCACAACTGGTCAAATTCAAGGTAAAAATAATTGCAACCAAAATTGCGACTACCCATAATGGAGGACAAGAGATGAATAATGTGTTTCCAGTAACAACATCAAAGCAACACAGATGACTGCCTCTAGCCTGTCAGCAGAAATGTTTGACATTTAACCTAAAAAATTTCCTAACTGTATTTTGGAAGCTAGTAATTTAATATTCCACAAAATTTTAACCCAAAAAAGGACATTTCCTTTTCTGATAATTTGACTTGCAGAGAGATGCATGCATACACATGTATGTTTTTTACAGGTAAAAGAAACCTGGTCTGCTTTCAGAATTCACACCTAAAAGATGAAAACCACACAAACATTACCCATACGCACTCAAGAAAAATTGGCTTTTTATGGTTTTGTGAAGCAGTTCACCAGGAGAAATCATCAAGCTAACAATTACCACACAGAAATCTAGTAATAATAATATCATTACAGTCACATATTACATATGTTGCATTGCAGCAGATAATAAACAGAATCCCAAACCAAATTCATCCTTCTTTTTTTAAACATGAACAACATAGACTTCCTCTGCTGTTGTCCTTCTCAGCTAAAACCAGACATCTGAGCTCAAATCCTGTTGCTAACAAATACGAAAAAAAATCAGGTGAATGAGGAAAAAAGGAACCAAAAAAAGCCATTTCCAGTATAATACTAATACTACTAATAGTAGCAGTAAAGTATTAGATGCAGGGAACCAACCCATCAAGCTCTGTAAACACTAATACTTTACTCCAAATTGATTATCTGCATATGAAACACAATTGTTCACAGACTTAATTTTTAAGCTGGATCAAAGTGGATTTTTCTATTCACTATGTCTCAAACAAACAGTCACACCATCAGCAATCCCTAGGGGCCAGTGTGCCTTTTGAGGATGAAGAACGTGGGAACAGCAGGAACGTTTTAAAAGTCAGTTCAGATGCCATGAGCTAACCCATAGTAGTGCACATCAGGCAAGAACAAGGAGAACATTTGCTGTCTGGCCAATAACTGAGTGAATGAAGATACTGATGTGACAGGCAGAATATAAGCAAATATCATGTTCAGTTTCTTGTTCTGATCGCTAAATGCAAAACTGTGGAACAAAAAGGTGTAACTGATCTGCAGTGACCCCTTTGCAAGAAGGCTGTAGTGAATTCAGTAGCTTCAAAAGGAAATTGATCCAGGACCTCAGACAAAAGCAGTCTCAGTGTAGCACGTGAAAGACTAAATCCAAGAGGGAGCACAGGGAAAATGTCCTTTATTGAGCCAAAACAAAACAAGTAATTGAGAATGCATAATTTTAATTATTTATGGATACATAAATAACAAGAACAAGTAACCATAAAAGATCTGCTGTCGATTAAATGTTTATTTCAGTTGTAACTCAAAGAAATCCTGCTAAATGTCACATGGGCTTTTATTTGCCACATCTCAGAACTAGTATAACAATATATTTGGGGATTTACTTAAAGTTTTAATCAAACATAAAGTGAATTAGATGTAAAATACTTTTAAGTATTTGCAGCAAAAGGCTGTTTTCTTAAGAACAGTTAATATTAAAGATTTAGGCTTTAAATGCCAGCATGCCAAGACAGTTGCTTTTTAATTAGGGGATAAAGTTACATTTTTCAATTATAGGTCTAAGACAACAAAATAAACATATGGCACTTTCCTAAGCATCGGGAGCTATAGTAGTTCAAGACGAACAAGACTGTGGGCAGAAAGGAAAGACTTTACATCTTTAATTTAAGCACACAGTATGTTTTTTAACTAATGCTTGAAATCTGGTAAGCATTTGAAATTTATTCCCTAACATTAAGAAATACCAAAAGCATAACCCCAAATTTCTTCACTTTCAAGCATATAGAAGAGTGTAATATTACATTATGTTAAATCTACCAAGCATGCAATGAAAAGCCCAGCACCCAATTAAAATCTACAGGAGAGAAAGGCATATTATCTTGTCAGCACTAGGAAATATCTAAAACTGAATTTAGTTCCTCCATCCTCAAATTCTGCTGTAACAGTGAAGTTCTACCAAATGCTAATTTAGTCTTTCAACCTTATTTAATACACAGTGTGAGGAAAGCACTACAGTATATTCAGAAGGTCTGTCATAATTTGGGGATGTGAGAATTGGACTGTTGAATGAAAGCAAGGCTCCTAACAGAGCTAGTCTGGGCCAACACTTCCTTCTCTGTAGCTATCACATCTCTTACTGCTTCTTATGCTTCCTGGTGCCTAGCTGTGTGTTGTCTCATGTTAAAGACTACGTGTCGTTTCAGGCAGGTATCCTGTGGTCACTCTACATTTGTTTGGCTTTTCATATAGCTGGTGCCCTTCTTTATCAACAAAGCTTTGTGGTGATTCAATTAAATAATAAACATGGTACAAATACACTGCAGTCGGCTCTGGAAGAGGTCACATTTGAAGTTTTGTAGCAGATCCCCAACTGAAAATCTTTATTCACTAAATACAAATGGTGTCTTTGTAGGTGATAAATGCAGAAGTCAAGGAGAAACCATCAAAAGCATAGAAAGCATGCAGTTCCATTAGACTAGAATAGAGACCTACAGTGCTCATCTAGTTATGAGTAATACTTTCACAGTGTACCTACGTGCACTCTTAGAAGACCCCAGCTTCTCATTAATATTTATATTATTTTTATTATTTCTAAAGGGGAGATAACTTGGATATAATCCATAAATTTTTAAGCACATGACTTTGAGACTACAAAGAGCAACAATGAAGCTCAAATGGAGGTTTATTTGCTTTTCAAGCAAAAAATGGCAACATGACACAGTTAGACTATGTTGACATTTTTAAGTCATATTGAGTTTGTGATAAGATAATGCACTCTAAAGTGCATTGTGCAACCAACTTCTGTTCCTTCTAGGGCTCCCAAAGTGTTTTTTTCTGGTTACATGATAATTTTTTTTTAACTTGTCCTTAAAATTATCTATCCAGTCTGTTATAGTTTTCAAGTGTGCTGAA
>VZRE01016427.1:0-15661 GCA_013396775.1 Cephalopterus ornatus
TTGTAAAGCTCTTCTGTAAAATGAGTTCCAACACATCAGCTCATCCTTCTTCATCTCCATGGCCGTTTTTCTTATCCATATCTCTTTCTTTTTGCTTTTTTTCTCTCTCTCTCTAATATGCCCTAGTGGCTGCAACCTTACATTTTTCATACTGTTAGCTTCCTGGGATGAGGACAGCTTCACTACTGGGTGCTGATGTGCTCTGGTCTGTGCCTGTACCTCTTAGATGTGGCTCATTGTAATGCTGTGCCTGCCCCGGTCTGCAGGAGGTTGAGGTGTGCTTGACTGAACTACCCTCAGGGATTTGCAGCAACATGAACAGACCCATCTGAAGTCAGTGTGGCTGTGCTAAGGGGAACTTTCCAGTAGAGCCCGTGATCTCCATGGGCTGGGCTTACTGCTGGAATAACGTGTAGATGGAAGAGAAACAAAAGCTACAGCTTACCTGCTCTTGTGCTTAGGTCCTGGTTCGGAGCCTCACAGAGTAATTGGCTTTTAATTTGAAAATTTTAATTTTGGTCCTTCTTGTTGTCAGTTTGGGCTTATCTGCAGTGCTAACTAGCCCTTCGTGCTGCAAAGTATTTTTTTTTAAAGCCTGGCAGAAACTTCCTTGGGAAAAACTGTAGGCTTGGTTTTCCTCCTTGAATTATTTCTTCAGAAGTGTCTCTAAAGTGAGAGCTGCCCAGCCACATTTGATATTGCTTCCTATCTTCACCAAACCTCAGGCAACAGCAGCCTGGTGGGGAAAAGCTATCTAGCTATCTGATATTGCTGCTTGCAGGACTACTGGCCCCCTTGCATGTGCCTCAGCGGTCTGCAAGAGGAGTGCATTGGCACGGCCTGGAAAACACCAGGCTCCTGAAGCACACGCAGGTTCCCCCTACCTAGGACACATTCAGTTTGATGTTCACTTGAACTTCAGTGCAAACCTTTTCCCACGGCNGGCTCCTGAAGCACACGCAGGTTCCCCCTACCTAGGACACATTCAGTTTGATGTTCACTTGAACTTCAGTGCAAACCTTTTCCCACGGCCTGCCCCAACGCCATTTCCCTGGATTTCCAGGTGCTGGTGTGACGGTTGCAGTCATCCTCGGCACGTGTGTGCGCGCCTGTTCTCCATCCCACCGACCGCAGGTGACTGGCTGGAGATCACAAGCCGGAAGGCTGCTGAGCCAGAGCGCTGCAGTGAGCGTTCCCAGCGCCGTCCCTCTGTCCCCCTGCCGCCCCTGCCGAGTTGATGCATGTGTGGGTGAAGGCACGGCTGCATCTCAGTGCAGCCCTCCCCGCGCAGCGCAAAGTGGGAGAGTGTTCACCGCTTTTGCCTCCGGACCCATGCCGAGCTTAAACCAAGCAGAAGAGCATCTCTGTGATCCTGCAGTCAGCAGCCATATCCTGCAGAGCCGCAGGGACTGAGAGAATTGACAGGATTAATGTGACTCCAGGGAGTCTCCCTGCAGCTAATCAGGAGACGCTGGTCCTAATGAATGAAGCACAGTGGAGAGAACTAGTATGCTGAAGGCAGCGAATGTCCCGTTTATTGTAGTTACAGTATTAGTGATTAAAACATTACTCCGTGGGATACAGCTAGCTCTCAATCTAATTCTTGAACTCACAGGAAAGAAAAGCCTATGAAATGTTAGCTTCAAATATAATGGAAATCACTGCTCAGGACGTTCATATTTTTTGATCAAAGGTCGTGCTGTTATTGATGCAGGTGTTGGGGGCTGTGGCTGCAGCTCTCCTGCCTGTCTCCCATGCAGCTCCAACTCAGAGCCTGCTCCATGGCTCAAAAATAAGAAGGTTCAACAGAAATGAGATGAATTAATCATGTCCCCTCTATAAACTGATACTTAAAATCCTGGCTGTGATTCCCTGTTATGTCTTCCCTTCTGCAGAGAACTTTATTCCCTACTGTGATGAAATAAAATTAACCAAACCATTGTCAAAACAATTCAAAGCGCTCTGTTCCTTTGGGCAGAAGGATCAGCTCTACTTTGCCTGTTAACTCCTTGAACTGCTGAAGAAACAGGTGCAGGAAAAATGATAGTTATATTGTTAAATTTAAGTACTGTGTTTGTTTCATTGGTATCACAACATAGTGTGCAATATGTCTTTCTGTCCTGGAAAATGCCCTGCCTTAAAAAAATAACTCAAAATCTCTGTGTACCTGTAAGTTATTGGCTAGCGTGCAAATGAGCTGTTTTATAAATATGCATGAAATATCAAATAAAAGACACTCAAAAAATAGCAGCTGTGAAGAATGAGTCCTCAGGCCCTGCTCAGTCTCACTGTTAGACTGGAAGCTGCTGGTTTAACCAATGCTAATCACACCAAGGGTGCAGCACAGCTTCCCTGTAGGCATCAGCTTGGAGTTCTCTGCTCTAATCCTAAAAAGAATTTGTTGGTACATTTTGGGCACATACACACCTAGGAGGGGCACCTTATGTCCCTTACAACGCACCTTGACGTAGTGTATAGCCAACCAGGCAAGGTCCTTGGTCAAAGCTAAAACAACAGCTGCTTCATGGTTGCTAAGTTTTGCATCTGCATATGTCTCTGCTTGGAAGATCAGTCATTAAAAGGAAGGGAGGGAAAATAAATCGGGATGATGTTCTAACTTCTATTCTTCACCAGCTTGACTGTAGATAGCTGACTTCATTGCTAAACCCTTCTTTCTCTGGCATTTTATAGCAATTTGCTGTGTTGTCTTTCCTGCTCCCCAAAATGTCGGTGCCCTACTGCAGGAACTGGGGCACCAGTGAGGAACAAATTAGCTGCCTGGGAGCTGCTCAACTACCCATGATGTTAAGCAAGAGTTATGTATGCATGTATGATCAGTAAGACTTCTGTATTTTGCATGGAAAGGCGTTTATTTATTTATTTAATTGTAGCTTCTTACAGAGCTCTCTTAGCAACTCCCATTCATCCTCCCCCCCCGCCCCAATCCTGAAACGTCCATGAATGAATCAAAAGTTTCATTTTTGAAAAAAGGGAGAGATAATGATGGTCAAGAACATGCTTTCAGCAGAGAATAAAATGTTATTATCCATCCTGTCCCTGGCAAGACCTTCTTTTCTCCTGTCCTGTTTTTCTAAGGGTTCTTTTCCCCATTATCTGTTATGCTAATTAAGTCCTAACTTCCACTTTCTCTCTTTCCCTCTCTCATATTTAATTAATGTGGTGGATGTTGTCTTTTCCCTTATGGTTACAATAATCAAGGCTCATGTGAAAACTGAGGTTTTTTGAAAACTTTTAGAATTAAAATGTCGTGAATTCAAATCATCAGCCAATTCTAGTAATTTTGTCACATGGAGGTTGCTTTGGAGACTCTTCCCCCAAAGCACACCTAAAAATCCCAAATTAGCTTTTTGCTTAGGTAGCAACTGCTGTGCAAAGGAAAATAAAGGAGAGACAATAAAGAATATTTAAATATTTTCTAAATTTTGGCAGTTGCACTTAAAATATTGCATTCAAGTGTGGATTCACTCTAATTTACAATAAAGGCCCTCCCTCAGAGAATAAGCCTCAGATACAGCCTTTTTTTAAAGATTGACGCTGGTTTCCTGTCCATGGTGTGTTTCCATATGAAGTTTCCATAACTTCTTTTCACCATGCAGTAAGGTCCTCCTCCTCAGCACACGGGGTTTAGATTTTTCACTCCTGTAGGTCAAGGCACTTTCCTAAATACCAGGATGAGGAGTCGCTGGAGTGAGCAACCTCTCCGACCCCACTGAAGCTGAGTCACTCATCCACATGGGAAGAAAATCACAGATTTGGGAGAACAGCAGGGAAATGACAACCAGAGCCAAGTGCAGAGATGGCTGGCTCAGCCAAGAGGAGGTGGAGACTGATCAATTGCCCTTTGTTGTTATGGCTTCTGTGATTCCTGACGCAGTTAATTTCCACTGAAATGAAAGAAGCTGTTTCCATGGCTTTGCCTGTTTGTCTGAATCGGGTGTTTCAATCTCAAATGCTACTGCTGCTTCTCTGGTGTTTTTACTTTATTTCTGGAGATTTTTCCTTGTGCATGTTTTGTACACTGCATTGCTGAGAACCTGTGGGGCATGACGTACATGCAGAGCATGGCTGTCACTCCACGGAGGGCATTTATACTTGTTATTTAAATTTTCTATCAGACAAAGATAAATCTGAGCAAATTGCAGCAAGATGTTTAACAACAGCATTTAGTAGATGCTTTGTTTTGTTTTTTTTTTCTCTAGCACCCATAAACATCTCAAACACTCCTTTAAGCATCTTCTTCCTCTTTATCTGTACCTAATGCATGGTGCTTGTTGCAGAGTGGAGTAGTACCAACTAGAAGAGATGAAATGCTGCAGTATATTTCTCTCAGCTTATGCTGCTAAAGCAGATGGAATCAGCTGTGAAGAGGTCCAAGCTGAATCTCCTCAAACTGAACTATATGCCATAGCTGCAGTGTTTGACTGATGCTGAAGTGTCTGATTTCAGGTAATGAAGGTGTTGGCTAAAGGCAGCAGCAACTGCCCCAGTATGCTTTATTTCACCTTTCCAGAATTCAGGCTGCCAACCTGTAAACCTCCTGGGTTCTGGTGCCAATACCTATGTAATAGAATAATAGCAGAGAGCAATACTAGATCAAGGGTTTAGTCCAGTCCGTATCACAGTTACTCGCATTCTGAAAAAGTGTAACATGGTCTGTAGTGACTTTTACCACAGAAAAAGCTACGGTATTTTTCAACTGCAGCGACACTTTGTAGTAAGTCTAAGATTTGCTCCAGACTTATTTTACTGCAGACCCACACATATGACTTCATTTGATTCACTAATAATCATGCCAATTATAAAGTGAAGGCATCTGATTACAGTGCCCGCAGCTTGTGAGGCCCGATTTAAAGTCCACCAAAGTCAAAGGATGCTTCAAAGCTGAATGAAAGAAGTTTGAAAGACAGTGAACTGTTCAAAGTAGGCTGTGACTAGTTAATTAAAGAATGATTGAATCAGCAGGGTTGGCAGAGATCTTTTGGATCATCTAGTCCAACCATCCACCCAGCACTACCACTGTAACCCCTAAACCACAAAACTACATCACCCAGGGCCAGATCCAGGATGCCTCTTAAATACTTCCACGGATGGTGACTCCACCATCTCCCTGGGCAACCTATTCCAATGCCTATACATCTTCCAAAAGAGGAAAACTTCTCTGTAAAACAGTGCTTAAGGTTTGGAACTGTGCTTGTAATCAGTTCTATTTTATGGGCTTCTCCTTGCTTGACACTGTTTTTCTATCTCAATATTTGGTCCTTGATCGGATATATTAGTACCTTTAATTTATTCAAAGCTGAGAGCGCACACAAATATTCTGCATTTCTGAATTAAAACAAGTTGCTTTTTGCAACTGAAAGTTCAATTTCCCGCATAGTCCTGTATAATTAAGTTACGCTTCTTCTGCAATGAAACCAGAATGCTGGTTTGCCTTCTGTCCTATTGTAAATTCTGTTTATGTTTTATGTTTTCCCCAGGTTATCATGTTTTGATAATACAATACAACCACATGGCAGGTAAAAATGCATCACGAAACTGTTGTACTTAGCTCTTTCAAACAGATGGCCAGGGTGTGGGTTCGTGTTTCTCAGCGCAACCCCAGTGAGATCAGTGGGGGAAGAGCATTTTACAGAAACCCTTTCTAGAATATATATCAGAACTGTGAGATGTGATAAGGCTGGACATGATTCTTGGTTGCCCCTGCCTTCTGTAAGCATTCATCCTAGAGGAAAGGGAACGCAGGCTTTCTGCAGGATGCTGCCATTCCACCTGGGTAGTGTGTTTGTTTCCTCTCACCTCCTAAAGCACTGGACCAACCACAAGGTGGCATGAAGTAGACTAGTTCTGACAGCAAAATATTGGGATTCCACCCAATTTTCAAAACTTTCTCTTGGCTTATCTATAAATAGGATAATAATGTGTAAAATGGCACATTATGGGTGTGGGAAGTCTTGCACGTGGACCAGTGACTAGGAGAATTAGGTGAGTGTAGAGGTGGGTGTGTAACTGTGGAAAGATTGGTTTTACCCCAGAGATTCGTGTGGCTCCCCAGAACGCTACAGTTGCCTCCTATTGAGCAGTTCTTGTAAAAATGGGACTAATCATCATTCCCTTTGCCCACTGAAGGAGTCATGGGAGGAAATCCTTTCATGGGATTTTCCCACATTAGAGGTCTCCTCTGTTTTTCCCTTAGGAAGATACATAGCTTGGATGTCTGGGCAAGTCTGTAGTGAGCCTCTGACTACTGTGAGCTTCTTAACATTTCTGCAGTCCTTTCAATGCTCCGGACGTTTACTGAATTATGTGCTGAGTTATTGCCAAAAACCTTGAGGTAGAGAATTCATCAGATAACCCAAGTTTCTTTAGAAAATGATATGAATCATTAACGCAGCAGCAGCAAAGCACCAAAAACACTGTACCTTGAAGTATGAAGAACCTCTTTAATGTTGGAAAAAAGAACATCAACTTAACTGAAGTTACTTTTTTTTCTCTGTGTTATTAATATCAGTTAAATTCACATCTGTTATTTAAGAAGCTGGAACTCTAATGATGTTGCTTTATACAAGCTTTCACTTAGACTTACACAATTAAAGCTTACACTTTGATTTGTGAAATGCACTTTTTCACACTGTCCCAAGAAGCCTAATGGACTTTTGTATCTAGTCTCTTTATCCTATGAGCTTCCTGTGCTCTCTGATTGGGTAAGGAGGACTTTGAAAATCCTGAGACCACGTCTATACGTCCTCACCAGATCTTTAGTACTCTTAAGGGAGTGGAAGGAAGTGCTTGGTGTAGATAAAGTTGCTAAATTTCCACTCAAAGAGCCCATGTTTGTACAAATTGTCTGCATTTTCCAAGTGTTCCAGAGCTAGTTCTGCTACCTTTCACACCTAAAGCCGGACTAATTGTACTGTGTTTAAGTCCTGTAACTTAAGTCATGGCAGAGATACCATGAATTATGACCTATTATTCAAGGATTTGGTTAGCTATTTTCTATAGAAAAGTAAAATAAAATTTAGCTTAGGTTTGGCAGTCACACTGTTCTCTACGCAGTTTGTTTCACAGTCATTTGGGCCTTTTGCACATGGTTGTCACTGTGGCCCAGTTCCTTGAAGTGTTAAGGTATGTACTTAGCATGAGTGAGGTAACAGAGCCACCACCTTTCCCGTCAAACCACAAGCTTACTATAATTTTCTTTCAATATTGCCAAGGCTGAGACAAACTTCAGTGAGTTACAGTGAGTCTGTTATCAATGGTGCTGTGTTTTTCAGAGATGTGCATGTTACTGTAGCTCTTTTTGGAGGTGAGAGCGTGAAGAAGTTGTGCCTTTCTTGATTTTATCAAAGCAGCACCTGATTGAGGACTGGACCTCAAGCTGTTTTGATAAGTGTCACTGCAGCTGAGACAATATGGCTGTGGAGGGATCAGAATTGTGAAATTAGATTCTAGCTATTGATTGAGACTGTTCTGAATGTCATCAGCAGCATTAGGATAAATGACTCCTCTAACACCGTGAAGAAAGGCGACTAGCTTTGCTCTCAAATATTGAATAACTATTGATGTTTCCAAACTTCATATCTTTGACTTACAGGATGGATTGTCAAGAAGGAAGAAATATTAAAAAAGATATTACCCTCGATGTAAATAACTGAGAACTGCGGAAGTCTTAGACTATTACTTTCCAACTATTACCTGCTAAAACAGAGACCTGAAATGATAAAAAGATAGGGCAAAACTGCAGTGCTTCTTGACTGAGACATTGAAGTGTTTCTCTTCATGCAGAATTTGAATGAAATTGCAAGGATTAATGTAGCGTCAGATGCAGTTAACCAAACCTCTGATAGTGTTTTATAAACATTCTTAGATTATCCTCTCTGGGAGCCATTCATCGATAAGCTGAAATTAACTGATGTTTGGGCTTGTAATAAAAACAAGAAACTTCTCTGTCTCAATTTTATGTCAAGATACTTTTTAAACAGACAAGGACTGCAGTGTCCTGGTACATGAGCTGTAAGAGCTCAGGCTGGAATGTTCTAAGAAATAGAGCAATATACTCAACAAAATGGGATAATTGCAATCCACTGAAATTAAGTTCCCTGTAAAATGAGAGCCGCATTCAGTCAGGCGAAGTAAACAAAGGCATCTTCATACAAAACACTGGTATCTGGTATAAATTGGTAGAAAGCTGAGTATCTGTATCCTGTTTCCTGAACCAGACTGCTGCAGCGCAGCAGCAATGCAGAACCATGTCCTTGGTGCAGCATGCATGTGCTTGTGTCTGTCCTTGTGCAAGACAAGTCCCTTGACATTTTTTCTTTCCTGCCAGGCCATTTCACTTTCTTGAAATGTTGGGTGAGCATCTAGGAGTGGAGCATGGATGAAAAGATTGTTATTCACACTTGCCTCTCCACATATCTAGGTTTGCAGTAATCCCCAGGAACTTTTAAAACATAGTTTCTGATGTAGTCTATCCAGACAAGAAATGACAGACAGGCTTGATCACTCTAAAGATAACATACAGGTACCCCCAAAATGCCAGGCAGTAGAAGGATTTCAGGAAAATTTATTCCAAAGTTGAGGACACTTGATGAAGAAAAACCTGAACAGTGCTTCCAAAGCACTGGGCTTGAGGAAAGACATGCCTCCTGTTCTCTTCAGGGCTCTATCTTCACTGGCCTCTCCCCAGGTCCTCCCTGACATGGAGGCATGTAATGCCTGTGAGGGTTTATCTCTCCTCCTACCAGAGAGAGACAGTAAGCTACTTCTGGAATGCAAGAGAAAAAAGCATCCAACTATCTCTGAGAAAGGTGCTTCTTCTTAATCAGGAAAGTCTCCTTAAGAAAAACAAGCTCTAATCTCCTCATCATAAATCTTCTGCAACGTGTATCTACACTTACAGTCACTAAGAGGAAAAACAGAGAAGTGTGAGGAAACATGTGCATGCAGACCAGTCAGGCTTACAATGATCTGTGGCTGGTGAGTCAGAACCAGCACCACTGGAGAGGAAGAGAGATCTATAGTGGGATGGGAAAGAGGTCATCATGAATGGCCATTTATTGACTTCAAAGTTAGAAGTAGGAGCTATGAGGGTGATGAGCTAAGCTCAGACTCACTTCCCTCACTCATGTCAAAGAACCTTAGTACTAGCTCTGCTTGTCACTCCAACTGGTAGCAAAACGAGGCTTGTGGTGGCAGCAAGGATGAGAAAGAGAAAGGTGCTGCTGCTTGGGAGCCTTATGTGGGGACTCAGAAAATGTGGTTTTCACAAGACTAGAAAAGAAAGCTTTTGTGCTAAAAATAGTTAAGCGAAAAGGAAAGATCTGTAGTAGTTTGCATATGTAGTATGAAATCATATATGTCAGTCTGGTGTCAACACACCTTGCATAGGTAGCTCAAACTTATTATAGTCAGGGAGTTGAGGGGTTCTTTCTGTGCTTCTTCTTTGATCCCTGATGCAAAGTACCTCCACATTGTGGTCACCAGCCACGCTGATGCTGCGGCCCTGAGCGAGTGAAGTGGCGGCTGATTCAGCAACACAGTGGTGTTTCCCTTACAAATTTCCAGACTTAAGCTGTAGTTTTTTGGTTAAGTACTGTTTGCTAAAGTATTGAACTATGGAAGAAAAAAGAAGGCTTCTCCTCCAAGCAGCCTGCTTCCTGTGGGGCTCTTACAGAGAAATGCCTTGGTGCTTTTGATGGAGGGTGTGAAAATCTGGTTCTGTCCCCTCTGTCATTGGCGTGGAAAGAGGATTTCTTTAACATGCCTGGTTGCTACAGAGACTACTCACAAATGCTGTGCTGATTTATGTGCTCTGGGTTAGACCTTTGCAGCTGAGTGTAGCTCTCTTCTTTCTCCTCTGAACCTGAAGAACTGCAGTGATAACACCTCTCATTTCTCCTTGCTGGTGCAAGGCTTAAAGGTTAAACTGGTCTAAATCCAGCCCCACAACCTAATGGCAGCTTCACATGTTTGGGGTCAACGTGTATGGATGTGAGCTGTTTGCTCGGGGAAAACACTCACAGGTTTCAGCCTACGGACTCCCCCTCAGATAGACTGGAATGGGAATTTACATGAGTAGAAACAGCTGTATCAAACTCCCTGTAAGTAATTAACACACAGGAGAGACAGTTGTGCTTGCACTTTATCAAGCCTCTTGGTAAGATTATGTACTCCAGATAATTAATCATTACATTTCCCTATACACATAATTACCTCCACTTTCTTGCTCTCCCACCTCCACACATATAAACAATTCATATGCATGTATTTACAGAGTAATTACAGAGTGCATATGCTGTGATTAAAGGCAATATAAACTGTGTTATCCTAATTACAAGGAAAAAAACAAATACTCCAAATGAAAGCACAATCAGGAAACCACACAACTTCTTTAACTGGATCCAACCTCTTTTTTTTCAGAATATTAAAAAGAAGAAAAGAAATTCAAATAATCTATGCTATGTGCTTGGCACAAAAACTGAGAGTATCAGAGAGCCCAGCAGGTCCCTTGGTTGTAAATTATTTAATACATGGGACATAAATCAGAAAGCAATGCTACTTGAGACAAGATGAAAGAAATGCTGCATCTCAAAGTTAGAGCACCATTTGGGTTTAGTTCTCTTCTACCAGATAAGAGAAGCTCCTGTAGATGTAGCTTCAGTGGAAAATACCTGCATCCCACATGAAGTGAATGCAGAAATGTTTGCCTTTTGAAAACGCTTGCTGGCTTTGTTTACAAGGTGGGATCTGGTGCTGCTCTTCCACAAACAGCAGCATTTTTTCCCTCTTTCTGGAGTCTCACGTGCTCACGATGTTTAGACATATGACATTTGTGTTTTCTATGGTGGACTACTTGGATACTTTCTGTCAGAGATTTTGGGCCCAAAGTACTTCAGACTACTGGCAAATGAACTCCTGAGAGAACAGGACCAAATGAAGTAATTCTGCATTTTCCTCTGTTTTCTTGTGATTCATTTTTTTGTCTGGGCTTCATGAGGCAGGGTAGTAAGAGTAGTCAACAATGAGAAGGAAGGACACCTTTCCTTGATTTATTTCACCTGGCACGAAGTTGTTTATCAAGTTACCACTTCAGTTTTGCTGCTAAAAGTGAGTGGTGGGACCAAAACTTGCAGTTTTTGGCTGACAAACACTGCTAAGTGATGACACTCATCTTTAGATCTAAAAGCAGACATAGAGTGGTGGTTGGTTGTAGTTTTTTTGTATTACTGGGGCAACTGGGAGGCTCTGTATGTATCCTGTGTACTGAGTGTTGGCCATGGAGTTCAACAGAAAGGGTTGTTACTTCCATATCTGCAATACCAGACAAGCCAGAGGAGAGGTCCTGGATACCAGCTTCACAAGTAGGTCAACCTGCTTTCTGCCACAAGGGGATCTCTACAGTCCATCATCTGTGTGAATGTCAATGGTATGGTTCTCTGCTATTCATACTGGGACACCATGCTTATTGTTCTGGGCATTCTCTGGACCTGCCTTTGTGGAAGTGGAAGCATTGTCTTGTGTTTTGAAGTGCTTCCTATGCTGACATCTGGGAGAAATTCAGTGTGCTTAGTGGAAATCTTAATGTTGAGAAAAGAAATTGAGATGGCAGAGGAGGAGCAGAAGCGCAGTATCTTAGGACCACTGCGGAAAAAGTGTGGCATAGCAGAGGATTAGCAGGGAAGAGAGGGAGGATACCAGATAGAGAAAGGGCATGAATTAAGATGAACAGACACTTTCTGGTGACACAGGAGTACTGGTGGTCTTGAGCTATCGTAATGTGCTTATTGCTAGAGACTATAAAGAAGCTCAGAGTTCTAGCATCCCTGTTGTGGCAAACAACAGGGGGCTAAACACGCTTGTAGGTGTCTCGTAGCAGTTGGCTGATGTTGATGGCAGAGCCTGCTACAGACAGCATCTTGTGTTCTATCAGAGTGAGTCTGAGCAATAGCTCTCCAGAGCCTCACCCTGCTTATAACAGTTTTGGGGGCCTCTGTAGGAGCCCAGTGTATGACCATGAGATTAATCCTACACTTCCTTCTTCCCAGAATGGTTTGCAGCTAGTTAAGCCCAGTTAGGAAGGAATTAAGGCTGATCATCTGACCTTATTCTGGCATATACTTTTTCTCTGCAGCCTTCAAAATTAGTTTGATGTAGACATTATAGCACAATTTCCTGTCTGTTTAAGATGAAAAAAAGGGATCTTCTCCCAGGTCTCCTGAGATTCAGAACCTGGCTTGACTTTCTTGCAGACCATGCAGCTTTGGATCACTGCAGTGCCAACCCTAAACCTTCAGTGTCTGGCCTGAGTAAAAGTGTCTAATTAATACACAAGCTGTGAAATGGGTTTGGAGCCAGGTGGCTTAAGTTCTGCAGCCTGTGAGGTGAAACGCTGTGTAAGGCTGAAAATGTTGATGCCGTTTGGAAGAGAAAGAGAAGGTCTCTGCCTCCAACTGAAATGATGCCTGGGATGAAACTGTTCTGTTTGAGCCAGAGAGGTGATTTAAGCTCATACCGAGTGTCATTACCTGAAAGTGCATTTTAGCCAGGAAACAAACCTGCACTTACAAAAAGCACTTGAGGATCTTTAATTATCACAGCAGGTCTGGACCTCAGCTTTCAATCTCATCAAATAAGTGTTTGCCCTCTGATATCAGGCTGAGTCACTGGCTGAGTAAAGAGCTTGGAGGAAGGAGAAAGTGTGTGCTACGTCAAATGACAGAACCTCTTCTTGCAGAGGTCCTCGGTCTAGAAAGATATTGGGACCGTTCATGATTACTAGCCTGCATTACTTGAAAGCAAATTCACTGGTCAGGTAGGGTCACTCATAGGATTTGTAATGCTTTGAAGTGTTCAATAATTGCTAATTTGTTCGCCAAGATAATACATATTGGACACTATGCCTGTTGTTCTGTATATCTTTTCTTTGCCAAGGCTGTCTTTACTTACAGAGCGGATTTTTATTTGAAAAATGTTATAAAGCTCTTTGCGTTCCTCGGTGCATAGGGACAGTAGCCTGTGCTCACATACCAATACCTTGTATAATAAGTCTGTGGTGAGTAAATTAAAAAGGAGGCAAGGCTACCTTCAAGCTGGCTACAGTATCAGGAGTCAACACTATGCAGAACTTGTGTTGCAGGGTCTTTGCAGAGGAGGCACTGTCTTTTGCCAAAAGTCTGGGCTTTTTACATCAAGCGCAGCCTGAGTCTTGCTGGGGCTCAGTGTTAACAGACTTGGTATGCAGAGGAAGCAAGGGCCTCAGATGTCAGCCTTACCAAACAGATAACTTGTGCTCACAGCTATCCTTGTGGTCTAAATTACATGCGCATTCCACACAACTGCATATACTAACCGGGTATTATGTCAGCTGCAGACAAAGCAATTAGGCTAATTTTCTCATGTATTTATATTAGGCTAATTTTCTCATGCATATGGCATGTCAGCAGCTGGCAAACTGTTTGCAGGAGGGCTCCTAAAAGTGCTACTGTTAGCCAAATTATTGTCATGGATAATCAGAGATCAGTTTCCTCACGTTGCCAGTGTAATGTACGATTTGGTAGTGTAATGCACAGGCTTTGAGATGGGAAATTTAATTGCAGCAAGAAACCTTTTTCTTCTTCCAGGGATACAGTGATTAAATAGTTTTCCTATGATGGGTCAAGGACTTTCTTACAAGTGTTGAATCTGGTACCTGGAAATAATATATAGAATTTATTTTACTGGTATCAGTTGTCTAATGCCCTTATTTCTTCAATTTGCTCTCTGTGTTTTGTCATTTAAACTATATAACTAGTGTCCTAAATAAAACACTGCTCTGTTGTTCTACCAGCCAAAAAATGCATGAAAGTTGTAAGTCTGATGCCAGAGGACTACAGGCAAAAATATCTCTTCCTTTCTCTTTCCTCTGAGATTTTCGGTCCACAGGGATCAGATTGCATATGACAAAAGGTGTTTGGCTCAGCCTGATTAAATCAAAACAGGGAGAAAGGGAAAGGACTATAGTGAGAAATGTGTGTGTTGCATGTGTTGTGCTGTTATGTTTGAAAGTCATCGACGTGGAAAGGAGAAAGTTTGTGGGTTCAGTACCATGCACAAGTCCTGGTCATTTAATGAAGGTGCTTGGGATAGGGGGAGAAGTGCAGAACATGTTTGGGAGTGTGCTGAGCAGCACCAAGTCACACGAGCAAGGAGCAAAGGAAGGGTTCCACCTCGCTTGAAGGATCCATCCAGAAATGATTTTGCAGGCTGTCTTCACTTTAGGCCTCCTTTTTTGGCTTCCAAATATAACATCCAATGCTGTGACTGTGACTCAGTCACAAGTTTGCAAGCTGAAAACCAAGTTCTTGCAGGTATTGAAAATTGCCAACCTGGGCTCTCAAAATGCAGAATTAGGCAACCTGAGCTCCTTGGTGCCTGTCTGATGGCATAACACTCCATATATTTTGGGCGATGACTTGCTTGATACCTCCTGGCCAGTGTTCTGTGACATTCTCACATTTGGGCTCTCAAATGATGGGGTGATAAACAACGAGGATTGCTGCAAGCCCTAGCCAGAGAAAGCTGCATAAATTACTGCTTTAAAGTCAGGAGGGGAGAGATCATAAAACACAAGCTCAGAAAACTTCAGGCTTAAGCTTGTGCCTGCAAGGGCAAGATAACATTGATAGAATTGGATTTTCACATTGTTTTAAGGGACTTGTCCAGGAATTTACACACTGGCCAAGCTCACCTCTCTTGTGCCATTGATCTCAGTGCCGCTGTTATATGATAATGGTTGCTTAGGCTCCTTGCAATGGATTTGGAGAGGAAAATAAAAACACCACCAAGTTCAGCAAATATGCCTTTAGCTCCAACACTATATTTGAAAAGGTCTGCTTGTCATCCTGGCCCTTAGTTTTCTCATGGCTCTTTTGATCTTCAAAGGAATTTACAGGTATTGATTAATCTCAGAGTGGACCTGTAAAGTAGATGCAGCAAGTATCACCTCTGCTGCTGCAGCTGGGAAATTGAAACAAAGGAATTTTGGTTGCACAGGAAGCTGAATTGGCCACCGTGACATCCTAGCTATCTACCCTGGCCTCAGAACTCTTGATCATACCTCTGTCAAATGAAGTATTGTCTTACATTCTGCTCCTTGCTCCCCTAGCAAGTATTTCTTTTGGATTAATTGCTGATACTGTGGGACACTGAATTCAATATCAATCCATTTTTAAAAGAAGAAACCCTTGGCTGCAGTTAGCTCAGAGTAATTGGCTAAAGTTATCTGAACCAGATTGCGTTGTTTCTTCTCTATTTACAAGGAGAAGGGGTATGGGAGAGCACATACACAATCAAAGAGAAACTGATGAGGTTTATTTGGATTGCCATTTAAAATCATGTGCCAGAACTTTCTTTACTGGACATAAAATACATCTATCTGTACAGAGGTGTGACATATGCACAGAATGATTTCCCTCTACTGAACTGTGAAAGCAGTTATGTTGTGACAGATAATGAGAAACACTGTGAAGATCATGTGGGATCTGGTAAAGAACCTGTCTAGGTTTAATAAGACAGAAGTGTTTTGCTAAGGAGGATGAGTTATGAGGAAAAGACCAAACAAAAACTCCTCTCTCTAAGCACTTGTAAGTCTGAAATTAAGAGG
>VZRE01016428.1:0-26395 GCA_013396775.1 Cephalopterus ornatus
CAATCGATTCTATGATTCTATGAGTCTATTCTATATCTGATGATACTCATGATGAAATTCATAGACAACCTTTTTTAAATATTTTCAGCACTTTTATACATTTCACTACGACCTTGAGCTTTTAAGACTCTAACTTTTGGGAGTTTTTGTCTTATAATTAAAATTCACCCACCCAAGTTTGTTCAAATAGCAACACACTGAAATGCTGCATTTTACATAAGTGTGGTAAGGACTTTACATTTTTAGAGAATAAATTCCCCAAATATTTTATTCACATTACGTGTAGCCCAACATGTGGTTAACTAATACTTTTTGACAATTTCAGCTCTTTGCCCAGAAATTGCAATATTTCAGCATTACATGACCTCTCTTTTGGGACATAACAATGTGGAGCAGGAAGCTGCCATGTTTGAACACAGAAGGATGGAAGTTAGATCTGAAGAGAGAGAATAGGATGAAGAAGGGTTATTGAACGTTTTAGGTATCAATGAAGTAAAAAAATAACTGTGAAATTTACTGTAAAATTATCCCATTCACCCTCTTTCTAAATGGTGATAACATTTTATATATTTAGTTGTTCAAATCACAACAACTTACTCAGAAGATCAAAAGGATACAGTCCTGATGACCAGCCATGTAAGTATCACTAATACAGCATAGGATTAAGCTTTTGTTGTGTTTTCAGTTTATTTGTTTGGGTTTTGGTTGGGAAATGATCTAGCAAAAAAACCCACAATATAAACCCCTCCAAACTAATATCAAGAACACTGTTTATATTGCCAAATATAAAAACTCTACACAATATAACACTCAGAAGTTAGAAAATATCAGAATAATACTGTCAGCAGACCCTTAATTCAGTGATTGCAATTTAATTATATGCTTACTTATTCTTTCTCCACTGAATTTCAATTTGAAATAAAATTCAATTGAAGAAATTAAAATACATAAATAATTTTTAATACATTAATACATATTTTTATCTAATTATTGTGGCAGGATAGTCCCACCCTGATAAGATCTAAAATCCAGTCAAGTTATCAACTGCTGGTGCCAGAGTGTTGTCTTGGTGTTAAACCATGCTAAAACTATCCTGGTCCACCAAACTTTGAATTCACACCCTGCTTTTGAAGCAGGATTTGACAGATAAGCTAGCCTGTGGGCCTGTAAATCTGTGACTACCAGTCCATCACTTCATAACTATAAAAGCCCAGTCCAACTTCCATATGGCAGATTCTTCCACATACTTCCTTGAAGTGTGGATCTTCTCCTGTGAAGCAGGGAGACTTCATGGTTACTCCCCAGGGGTTGAGAGGGAGGGAGAGATCTGCCCACTGTCTCGTATGGTGAGTTACATCAATCTCTACCTATTATTTCTTTTGCTAGCTTCGATACAATTGCTTTAATATAATTTCTTTGTTACAGTGCACTATATTACTTCGTTGTACAATATTCTACTAGTAGATTTTTTAGCTTTTACACTGTGTAGCAAATAATGATGATTAAGATCTTTTATCTGTTCACCTGTTTTTTAATTTGTCATAATAAATCATTTATATATCTGGTTTTTTGCCATCATTAAAACCTGCAGTACAAGATGATTTAATCATACCTCTGTAATTCCTTTAAATTTAAACCGCTGACACAGTCCGAGGCTAAGAGGCTAATCCGAGGATTCAGCTGCACCTCAGCCCTTCTCTGAGAAGGCGTTTAGAAAGCAAGGTGCTTTCTGCACCTCGAGACTCACCGGCAAGGCTTTGCTATTTAGTAATTTTGTCTAAGCCTTCCATTCGTCCATGACAATTATACAGAATAAATGTGTAAGATTGGATTTAATAAAAAATTTATTTGATTTTAAATTTTTTTCATGTTCCGTATTAGTCTCAAGGCATTACTTACTGCACACTGTTCCAACAGCATCCTGGACACAGAATTATAAATGGAACTTTTTATGATCACTGCATTATCTAAAAAATTTTAAAACGTCATTTAATTTGTGAAGAATTGTATTATACCATGGAGTGTCATGAGTCCAGTATTAAAAATGTGAAGGTACTACAGAGATGCAGGTCAAAAATATCCACAGATTTCGGATATTCAATTTGAGTGTTTAAGGTTTACATCTTTGAGGAGTGCTTAAAATTACATGGCTTTTGCATGTGCAAACCAGAACTCTCACTGACATAAAGTGTGTCTGGAGACACTCACTGCAAAACAGTCTCATGATTTCAGGTAAAAACTCAAAAATAGATGAAATCACAGTCAAAATATTTTGTTCTGTGACAATATCATGGGGGAACTCAATGCTGGAAGTGAATGTTAGTTTCCAGCTTTAAAATAAAACATTCTAACACTATGAAACACTGTTTTTTGTGTTGATTTAATTTCAGGGAAGTTCAGTTCTGTGCGATGAAGAAAGTAGGGACCTTGAGGGGAAAAAATATGACTTTAATGAAAGACTGTGTCAGACTTCACAAGTACAACTGTCTGGAACCACCAGGTAGATCCCACCTATAGCTTCATCATTTTCTGACTATGAAATGAACATTTAATTTTTTGACCCTAAGGATGTCCTTTTATTACAATTATGTGGCATATAATAATTTCCATTGCAGACAGAGGACAGCAAAGATCCCTGCCTCTACAAAAGGAAATATGCTTAGGTATACAATGCTTTGGAGAAGAAACTTGGGTGTGGGGAAGAACTCTTGAATAAGCATAAATGGGAGATGCACAGATGGTAGAAGTTCCCAAATGTTCTGTGATTCTCTCTGGGCATCTTTTGCTATATAAGTGTGATAACATTTGTTAGAAGGCATGATTAAGGCTTTATGGGCCTCACAGATGGAATGTAATTTAGTGGAAGGACTTGAAAGAAAGAAAATTCAGATATGAAATGTATTCCATGACAGGAATTAGAAAGAGTTGGGTCCAGAGAGCCAACAGAGATATAACAGTAACTAAATATTGTTCTGTAATCCTATCTGTGAAAGAAAAGACCTGAGTTCCCTTCATCCAGGGATGTCTCTGCTTTTCTCAAAGGAATGTGTAACATAAAATATACTAACAGTTCAGAAAACTTATTTAAAGTCATATTGTCAGTTAAGTAGCCCATTAGGCTACAGAATTAAGGAAGTTTTCTGTCCCTCTTTTTCTTCCAGCAAAACTCATTTACACTTCCATCCTTTCAACTCACAACAAGCCTTATGTCTGCTATGCTGTATATATCAGGTAGGAAGGAAGAAAGCCCCTTGACAACATAGGACAGTAAACTTTAGAATGGAAGTAAACTTGTCTTTCCCTCAGCTTCCACTTGAGGGATATGGAAGAAAGTCATACCAGATAAACTGATTTACCTAGACCCTCTTTCAGAGATTCCTACATAACATTTATACATATGTTTGTATGTATATATTTTAAAAATTAGTATAATATAAATGAATATATATATATGCATATGTGTATGTGACGATAGCAAGAAAATACTTGACGAATAGCTGCTGGCATGTAAAATTTCATAAACTGCGAGAGTTGTCAATAGGACATCAGAATTATTTATCAACCATATACAGAATGTAGTCAGTTTCTCAGATTCATCAGCAGAAAGACTTGGAATAAATAGCTTAGGCTGCTTCTTTGTTTTTCCCCTGTTATATGTAATTCAAAAGCAGAAATAGTTTTTTAGAAAATAGTATTGGTTTTAAGAAGCAAGAAGGATTAGATGTCAACTAAATGATTGTAAAAGAATGCAAACATCATTACTGATTTTCAGTCATGCTGGAAATTTCAGGTCTGAGACTGGGAACGGCCCATGTGATAGTGCTCTCTCACCACACAAGCACTCTCGTCAAAACCACCATTCAAGGCTGCTGTCACATCTGACTTGTGGATGCAAAAAAAAGGGACTCTGGGCCAGAGTGAGGACTAATCAGTCATGAAATACTATTTTAAAAAATAATATTTTGCTCTTCCCAGAGGGAAAAGAAAGCTGCTAGATATTTGTCACTTGCCTTATAATTACAACAGTAAGATTTCTGTTAGTGATTCTTCATTAAATCTAGTTACAAACTGGAGAGAGACAAAAATATTTCCATCTTGTTCCTCTTTTTTTTGGAGTTGAGATATATTTATGAAAAAAAGAACATACCTTTCTAAAACAAAGGACAGATTTCCATTTTAAAGAAGGTTGTCAGGAAGCCAGACTCATATTTGAGGTTCAAGTATGTCGTGCTCAAAATCTCACTTGCTTGCAGCCTGTTCTTGGTAAGGTGTTTAGTTTGACTGTCTGGCCTTCTTCAATGTTTTGTTTCCCAGAGCTGTCTCTCCTTTACAAAAATATCTATGTGCCAGTTTAAGGCATTTTGAAGTCAATTGGTTGTAAATGTAAGCTTGTATTATGGGACTTTAGTTTAATGTGGTTAATGAATATGTTCCCATGACTTTTAAATGGACTGTTTCCCCAGCACATTTTCAAAATTATGCCATTTGAAGACATTTCCACTTATAATGGGGCTTAAATCTTATTTCCCTCAATATCTGCACTCAGTCTATTTTAAGACTTCTCTGGGAAAAAAAAAAAATCTCTCATCTGCTGCTCCTGCTCTTAATGCTTTCCTAGTAACAGGAAGAGCAGAAACCAACTGATGCCTCACTCTGATACTCACACAGAAACAATATGCAGACACTGTACTATCCTTCATTCCTGGCTGAAGAGCTCTGTGCTACCATTTCATATTATCTACATGCACAGCTGCTGTTCCATGTGTCTGCTAAAGCTTCATGCCTCTCAGTAGTCTCTGAGACTTCACATTATCCCTGTAGGAACTTAGAGTGAGACTGGTAAAGACTCCCTTAATTGCAAGCTACTACAGATCCTAATTGGGGAAAAAAAGCGCGTCACCTGAAATAGACCTGAAATAATAGTTCAGACACAGTCCTGGATGAGTGGAAGGAAGAAAAATAGAAGGGGCTATAAAGAAGGTGAGAAAAGAGGTGGAAGTTGTACTGTTTGATTGTGTCCTTCACTTGCTGAGTCAGCAGGAGCCAAGAGCTCTGCAGGGGCACATTTAGCCTTCACATTTCTCCATAGAAACCCCATCTGGCCAACTAAATTGCCAGCAATTGAGAAGCCATGCAGGAAGCTGTATCCAGCTATTCTCATTCAGTGTGAAGGTTACTGTGTTGTGGAAGTAGTGGAAGAGGAAATAAGGAAAACATTGCAAGACTGTGACTCTCACACACAATAAAGGAAAGCATCAAATAGGAATTGAATTTGGGCTATGCAGTGCTGTAGTTCTTAGACAGATACAGGCAGTCTGAGAAAATGTTGCTTCTATTTTAGAAAGATCCATCAGGCAAATTTGGGAGGAAAAATCATCATGGAGGAAAGAAGTTCAAGGAAATTCAATAGTCAAATTTTACTATAGGATTTGTATTAGAATTTCAAAATCAAAAGCTGTTACTTTTAATCTTTTTATCAGGCTGTCTCAAAGAATTTCTTGGAGCTCTACCAGGTCTTTGCAACGTTGACTAACTTCAACCTCCATTTAAAAGGCCTAAAAAACCTTTTAGGTTAGGCCTTCTCTGGGCCTGTTAAAATGCGGTGTTCATTCAGGTGCAAGTACTAAACTAAGATATTAACCAAAGACAAAT
Source organism: Cephalopterus ornatus (assembly GCA_013396775.1). Lineage (NCBI taxonomy): Eukaryota > Metazoa > Chordata > Aves > Passeriformes > Cotingidae > Cephalopterus > Cephalopterus ornatus. The sequence continues at coordinate 5,653 of VZRE01016428.1, forward strand.
ATAAAAACATTGCGTAAAAGAATCCAATAATGTGTGTGGGGAAAGCTCCAGAAGAATGCATCAGCTACTGTTTTATGTGCTGTAAAACAGCAGTTGGCCTTTAGCCTTTTAGTTCAGTGCTTCCCAATGAGTGAGGCTGCCCTCACTAGAGAAATGTGCCGGCGTTAAAGGTGAGGCACAGAACAGAGTACAATCCAATGAATGTATTAATTTAGGCTCTAGGCCCAGACTGGCACTGCCAGCAGTAGTAAACTGAAGGAAAGAAGATGATCAAGTACAGCAGTGTCAAAAAAAAAGGAAATGAGTGAGAAAAGGATAGCACAGTTTTCAGGAAAGCTTGGTCTCTCTGCTCACAGTAAAATATGTTAAATAAGCTAATATCACTTGTTCTATAACTTCTACAGTTCCCTGATGCTAGTTGTAGCTTGGTGCCAGCAGGCTGTGTAATTCTGGTGATCTGAGTTACTCTCAGGTGACTAGGTCTCTTGATGGTGCTTTATTGATCAAGTCTTCATGTGGTCTAAGCAGCTTATAAAGGCATCAGTATTCAGGTTTCAGCACGGAATGAGTGATCATTCAGATTCAAAATTGCTAGTCCTTTGTGTTTTATGTGAAGTATTTGAGTTTCAGGAGAACTTAAATTTTAATTTCAGATTAATTTTTTCTTTCACCGATTGAACCTCATTTTCTATAAGCCTTGCAAAGCTTTGACAACTGAGCACAAAAAGTTGTTTCTCAGGAGCAAATTAGCCAGTTGTTTATAAGAACACTTACTACCCCATGAGTTTTCTAGGTCATCGGTTCCCAGCCAAAAAGTCTGGAGATATGTGTCACATCAGCAGTGAAGCAGAGAGCGGAACAGAAACTAATAAACTTCCCTCAAGAATAACACAATTTACTTCATTCTATTAATGAGCAGTTGAAGCTAGATATCAATTTTTTCTACTACCTTTCGTCTATTAAACTGGTACTTAGGCCAGATTTCTATTACTCTCAGTTAATTTTACAATTTTAAAAAGGTGTACATAAAATGTTCCTCTTTTTTTTCCTAGAAAAGATAAAGAAAGGGACGATTAACTACATCCTTCCTAGCAATGTAGAAATACTGATGAATGTTAAGTTACAGTGAATACTGAAGAAAGTGTTGCAGAAGCTGACTTGCTGCTAAAAGGAAGCAGAAAAAGTAGGTTTATTAGGCTTCTTCTAAATTGTGCTTTATTATGAATCAGATTTTAATACAGAAAGTATTTCTGTAATTCTCTGCAAAGATCATTTATTAAGGATTTATGTCTATAAAAATACCCCCTGCGCCCATAAACTGCTGTACTAATTTTACTGTATTTCTGTCCAGAATTGGTAATGAATACAAATTTAGGCGTATTCAGTCAGCATGCTTGCAAAAGCTGTCTGCCAAGCAACAGTCAACTTAATCAAGTAGAATCACTGGCCTTTAAATATTGAGTCTTAGTATATATGCTCTCTTTGTCTTTTTGCAGTATACTGTGAGACACTATACATATTTAAAACAGTATTTTGGTCCATTGCACTTTTGGGCTACCTTTTGAAGTCTTCAGGACATGTCAGAGTGGACTTTAACAGTCATAATTAGGTTTTCTGCTGCTTCCTTCTGCCAATTTAACACATTGCTCTTTTACTGTAAAGATGGCTTTCCACAATCACATCTGTACCATTTCCTTGCAAAAGCTTTAGTGGAAGGAGGGGATCAATCACATGACCTTTGAGCAGAGTCCAAACCACAAAAGAGAAACTTTTCTTTCTTTCCCTGCCGTTGGGAGTTTGCATGTTATTCTAGTGAGTCCTGAAGGGCTTCCCGGGGAAAGCTAATGCAGTCTGACTTTTTCCAAGCCTCCTCTTGGTCACCGAAGGATGGTGGGAGCAAGCTTGTTCCATGGACTTCAATTCTATTCCTAATTCATCAACAGATGGCAGTAGAAAACTCCCTACTTACCTATCATAAGACCAAAGGCCTTATAAATGACCCCAATACTGTCAAAGGAAGAAAAAAATCCAAACTATTGCTGCATAAGTCTTATATATTATGTGCTCTAAGCTTTTCAGGGCACTGCAAAAGTCTCCTAAGGATTAACTTTATGCTGAGCCTGAATGACCAGAAGCAGCTACTGCTTTTGGAATTACTATCTTTCCTGTTACCTTCTTATGTTTTTAAAGGATTCTTTTGTAGATGTACTTTATTTTTCTAGTTGTAAAAAAATATTTGGAATATAGATTATAGCAAATAATTTGCTTTCCCCACAGATAGATTGCTGTGATGAAAAATCAGTTCTCTTATCTCAGTAAAGACTTTTTCAAATGTTACCATTACAGTGACAGAACAAGTAATTTAGTCAGTAAGTTTTTGAGACATGCCTCACTAGATTTTGTCATTTCATTAATTCCCCCCCCCTTTAAATCAAGTAGATGGTATAATAAACTTTGTGAATTCTTTATATAGATCAAAACATTAAGATGCATGGAATATACAGTAGTTTCTTATTCCATTTTTTAAAAGATGCTGATATCTTGGCATTGCCAATCAAAGAAAAAAATTACCATAAAAATTTCTTAGAGGCATTTTCTTGTGTAATGTATAATAGTGGGTGTCTGATATGGAAAAACCCATAATACATAATTCTCTTTTAGCCTCAAGGCACATGAATAAGGCCTAGAGTTCCTGATTTCTATTTCCACCTCTTTCACTAACTTAGCTTAATAATTCTTTGCATCTCACAATATTCCAGCATGTTTCTTATGGTGAGAGAAACTGATTTCAAAAGGAAGGAAGAAAGGGAGAAGAAATGTCTTTTTCAGGCACTGCTGGAGGGAGTGGCTTACTGTTCTAAACATAATGGAAATGTGTGAATTTGCTGAGCCAATGATTTCAGTTGAGGTAGGTTTGAGTCAAATCTTCAAGATGTGAACACTGATTTCCCTTCAGTTTAGTGAGTGAATTTTCTTAGAGTAAACTTTAAACATTGACCATGTGTTGGCTGTATGAGGGTGGGTACTTGGCAAAGGAAAGTGTATGTCCTAGAAGCAGTGCAGAACATTTTGCCTTTGCACGTTGTTCTACAGAAATGTTGGGGGAAAGCCAGCATAGTGTCAAAGCCATAAAGAATGAAACCTTATTTTTAAAGAATTTTTGCCTTTTGCTTTCTCACTGTTATTTCCTATTTGATTTGGTGGGGCTTTTTGTTGTTTTGGATTTTTTAAGGTTTTGTTTTGGTTTTTTGTTTTGTGTTTGTTTGTGGGGTTTTGTTTTGGTTTGGTTGTTTTGGGTTTTGTTTTGTTTTGTTTTATTTTGGTTTGTTTGGTTTTTTTTTTGGTTGGTTGCTTGGTTTTTTTCCTCTCCTCTAAGGAAACAGAGAAACTTGCCGTAGTGGAATACATTTTGGTCCCATAAGCAGAAATACTTATTGATTTGTACTCCTCCCCTCATCTGTTTTTACTATCTAAGTATTGTAAAGTTTTCCTATAAACTGGGAAAGGAGATAAATAATATGGTAAGTATTCAATTTATTTCAAGTATATTTGGGCAGTTTTTTAGTTATATAACTACTTCCAGGTTGTGTCATTTTCATATGAACAATTTTGGAAAAAATGGCTATAGGCATATATAGTGGTGTTGAGCCTGATGCTATCTTATTCTTATGAAAAATACAACCCATATTACAAAAATGAGGTTTTGGTTCATGTGTATCTACTAGAGTGAGGACATTGATAACAAATTTGTTATGTGTTAGCTAAGTGTAAATATAAGCCAATAATAAAAGATATAATTTAACAGATAAGTTCTCATATCATAGAAATGGCTGCATAATCTTCATTTATTCCTATCATGCTGTCTTTAATATATTATCACATACATTTATTTCCAGAAGACCCTGGATATTAAATATAATCTCTGAATTTTAAAGAAATTCATTCAATGAATGAACTGTGGGTTCAGATTGTTCAGCCCGTGTCCTCTGGCTCCCTATTCTCTGAATAGGTAAAGAAGTTAGAGAATGAAATGCACATCATGCATTCGATAGAGTTTTGTCATGGTAGTGTTAGTATTTGGAAGATAGTAGCTTCCTTTGTAAATAACCTTGAGATAGGTTTTAATAAAATGTTATACAATATTGTATGTGTGACACTGACAGCTTTTATGTTCTGAACTGAAAAAATTTTCAACATTCCATCAACGAGTGTATCTGCACTAGTGGCATGTTCCCGTTGAATATTGAACTGCTACGCCTTTAGTTTTACTTCCTTGTTTTGAGAAACTACTAGTGTAGGTGCACAGTGTAGAGCAGGCCAGATGTGGTGCAGATGTGCAAACAGACCTGTTGCAGTCTTATTCATACTGCCTATAGGCTTACTTTGGAGTAAATTATCCCCACCTGAAGTGTCCCTGAGAGAAAATTAGCTGTGACAGTTCAAAAGAGAGCCCAGGAGCAAGCTGACATACAAGCAGTGTGAACAGTCGATGAACTGCAGAGTGAAGTGAAATGGAGTGCTAAGTTGTTTGACAGCATGCATAGGTGACTTAGATCACATGTAGCTTATCAACTGTGTCTGTATGGCAGTGATATCCTGAGGAGACATACCCTGAAATACTGTTCTTGTATCTTGAGTTAACTCTGCAAAGATTCCCGCACAAAGATGTGCATACCATAACTAGTTGTTTTTCTTTTATGTATACCTCCTAATTTTTTAAGACGTTTTGCTTCTCAATGTCTTTCACTTCTCATATATTTACTCAGCTTTTTATGTTCAAAATACTTTACTTTTCAATTTTCAACACATGCCTGATACAACACAGAAAAATTAAATGACAATTTACCTCTATTGTAAATTATTATTTCCAGAAGGTGGTCTTATTTTCGAAGGCCACTCTTTCTATGTACTGTGATATAATAAATTTCAAAGTATTTCTGAATAATTTCTATTATCGCTACTCTATTTTTAACTTTTTTTTCACAGATTTTGCCAAAAATCCTACTTTTGTCTAGTCTTATCCAGTCATTAGAAAATTGTATTGCTGTCTTTACCTTCCCATTATCGAAATTCCTGTAAGAAATTTTATTTCAGGAAAAGTATCTTCAGTAAGAGTAGTAAATTTTACCAGTGTTCATATTGTATTATATAATTTCTCGTTGTCTTTTAAACACCAGCGTTTTCCTCATTCACTTTGTAGGGATTACACAGAAAAAATATAAATTAACTTTTGGGAACATGCAACTGTAAGCCTTCTTTCTTTTTTAATTTCTTTAACCATAAGAAATTATAAGTCTGTAAGCAAATTTAAGTCTTCCTGCATTTTGGAAAGGGCTGTCATTTCAAACTCTACTTTTTAAAAATACTGTTGGAAGAATATTGCTTAGCAATAGAATATGAATTTTCACACACTTGAGTAAAGTATTCATAGTCAGATTCATATTGCGCAATCAAAGTGGACTTTAATGTGGAATTTAAACTCCTACACTCAAAACAACACTTCAGAATGTCTGTATTAGCATTAGTTCATAATGGAGAAACTCTCATTTTGATTTAATAACTTTGAGGTGATCCTCAATCTCTGGTAACCTGTCTAAGAGAGAGAAAGAGGGGTTTGGCCAGACGGGCAGGACAGAACCGAAACCCTAAATTTCCAAACTGCCCTCTTTTCAAATTTGGTTTTTAGTTCCATGACTCTGGTATGAAATGAACTGAAAATTTGAGTCATTGGCAAAGTGCTTTGTCTACTATGTTACAGAAATTGCATGCTTTTGTTTAGGCCAGGAATCTCCTGCATACATGGCTGAATAGCCTTGGTAGGAAATACAGGTCTGAAACGTAGCTTTTAATATCTCTTGGTTAAACCCTTTTCTGGATTTCTGTGTAATTTGCTGTGCAAAACAGGACACTTAGCCACTGTTTAAAAAGGCACATTTTGTTCTGCTTACTAGGTTCTCTCAAGAGATAAGTCTGTTCTGATTGAATAAGACACCTAACATCTCGAGAAAAGAATGTGAGTTCTAAATGCAAAATTGTACTGGTTTTTTATTAGATAGCTTGAGATAGCTTTTTGTGCAGCCTTTGCTTATTTTTTTATCATACAAAGGTGTTAAACCTTTTAAATAATTGTAATGTAGTCAGAAATTTCTTTTTATGTACTGGGACTTCTAAAACTGATACTCATGGTCGACTATGGTTTTCTCATACATTCTATTTTTGGTGTCTTTTATGCAAAGAACTGCATTCAAGAATGGAATTATAACACACTTCTACTGGAACATGGAAACACAGCCATCTGGCCTGTATGTGTTTCATCATTTTGCCAATTTCTTTGCTACAGCCTATTTTTGTACTTGGGAGAACCTTCTTTTACTTGGTCCTTTTGTCAGAGTGAAAAATTAATGCTGAAAAACATACAGTCTATATTAAAAATATCTTCACAATCTAGACCCTGCTGAACAACTTGGTAAGGATTCAAAATTGCCTATGCTCACGAATTATTATATAAATATGAAATTTTAAAGAATTGCTGAATTTGTTGTCACCTGCATGATTTAATCAATTTCCCAGTACATTTTTTTCCATTGGATTTTTACAATGCAAAAAACTTTGTGGGAACTCGTTTTACAGAAGATCTTTAAAACAAGTTTAAGACAGAAGTTATGTAATTATAATTGTTAAATACTTTGTTATTCGTTCATATATAATCGGTTTAAGCTCTGGTAATGTTGTTATTCCTTATAAGGTCACAATCTCTCCCAGTTACCATGTATGTCCGTGTTACCTTCCCCGTTTCAAATTTGGAAAAAGCCTCCCTTTTCTCCACCTATCCTTCCCAGGTTTGTAAACCGGTAACTCCCAGTCTTACCTTATTTGGTAAGCTCCGCTTTTCTTCCAGACCCTTCCACGGCAAACCTTATAAAAGCGGCCGCCACCATCTAAATAGAGTTCACTCTACTCCATCTCCGGTGTTGTGTGCGTGTGTGTTTTTCCTGCACTGCTATGTCATCGCGCCCGGAGCTCAGTGAATGCCGCGACCTGCTAGCTAGCCACGGCAAACCCTTCTCTACGCTACCTGGAGCGGACCAAACCCTTCTTTCCAGCAGGTTGCGACAAAACTTGATATCTCTCAGTGCATTTACTCGGTATCTGTATAACTGTGTTTTTAAAGGAAACACAGAGAAGAAGCAATACAGTTGGGTTATGAAGAATCATACTATATAGCAATTGGATTTCGACAGATAGTCAAGAGTTATTCTTTCTTCTTCTCCGATAGTGCTATTTCTTATGTTTTTTCTTCTCACTTTCTTTTTCACAGAGTGAAAAGTTAATATGCAGTTTTTAGATTCACTTTTGTGAATCAAAACCACTCTGCAGTACTTCTAAATATATTTCTGGTTACTCTACTTGCATTTAATAGAGAAATTGCATTTTTAGCTGTTAATTTAGTGCTAGTTTAGGCCACAACTCAGTAGGTGGAAACAGGAATTGCTCTTTTTAAGCATACCAAGGGGATGTGTGTGGTTCTAGGAAGTCTTAATCCATTTTGTGCCAGAATGGCACTAGGTTTGTGAGGATTGTTATTGTTATTGGCAACTACCAACAACAAATTGAAATCTTATTTTTCACTCTTACTTTGATTCACCAGCTCTAGGCAGATAAGATGATCCTATTAATCTTTCATATTTCCTTTCTAGAATGGGAAGGAGTTAAAGAATGTGCAACATCCACTTAATTTTGCATATTCTTCTATTTGTTTAAGTCTCCCTTACTACAATGAATAGGCATCTCACTGAACTAAAAAAATCTAGCTCTTATATAGGGCCTTTTCAAAAAATCTGTAATTAATTTTCAAAAATAAGAAAGGCAAGGCAAGCTAAGATCAGAAACACTTCAGAACAGGCATGAATAAAAGTGTCAGCCTCTGAACTATTTCTCAGAAATTTGCTCCGGTCCACATTTTTAGTGTGTTTTAAGTACTTCATATTTTTTGACTCGGGTCACAGGAACTATTATCTTCCTTCTACTCTGAAACTTTATTGTTAGAATTGACCATCTTTTCTGCATGTGACATTCTGACAATTATGACACAGAGGTATAATAAGGGATGTTTGCATCTACCATTCCCTAGACAGGGAACAGATATCTGCTTCTCACTACAAATAAAGGAATGAAACCTTGAAAAGCAAGTTGTGGAAAAGAATTCTGAGACATTCCAAAACACAGTGTCAAAAACCCCTGATGTGTGAAATCTTGTCTGCATCGTATCTGCATTCTCAGAGTGCTTAACTTCCTTTGGTCCTTAATAAGGTGAGGAGCTTGGAAGGCTATTTAGCTAGCAACCTCTTGTCATTTATGCTAATAAATAGGGAATTAAACCAAAGAATTAGCTATAAAATAGATTACAGTCAAAAGAGTCCACGCAGAAAACAGCAGTAATAGAAAATTAGTCAATTCTCTTGTATGTCAAGGGTTGGAAGAGAAATGATAACACCCCATTATAGAAAGTAAGTATTTTTTGAGGTCCAGAAAAGAGTTTTTAAAAGATAAGAAGCTAGAGTTGATAAGGCTTTTTGGAACACACACCTATTTCTTTTGGTGACTGACAATCATTCCTTTTGCCTTCAGTATTGTGCAACTCCTGTAATTTTAGCAACATCTCATTGCCTCTGTAATTAGGAGTATGTACATATTTTCATCACAAGCAACATTTGCCAGATATGAAGGCCTTTGCTATTTCGAACTGTGCAAGTATTTTTTAAAGATGTAGTAGCTACCATCAGTGCTTAACTTCTTGATCATCCCACGAAATCCACGAAGTCATTCAGGTCTGAATTGGAAATATATGCTGAAATACCTCACTGAATTGTCATGAATTGTCACTGAAAAAATTTCAGGTACTGGGGAAAACTGGAAGAAAATATTTTTTAAGCACTAGAATAGAACGTGCAATTTTGTTTTCATTTATTCTCTTCTCTATTGAAGATTTTGTGTTCTGTATATACCTACTGCTAAAATAATTTCAGTATCAATTCTATAACACCATAATAGATCACCAACTGGTCATTCTTAATGCCTTTGAGACAAACCAGCTCAGCAGGCCTGGCAAGTTATTTAAATTACATGTCATCAGAACTTTTATAAGGATAAGTGAAACTGCCATTTTCTGGTACCAGTGGCAGCAGGTAAGCCTCTTGAGATTGTTTGAAAGATTTGTCAAAACTATGCTTCCTCAAACGGTAAAAAATAATCCTTCACAGAAATTCCATAGGTGAACGAAATAAGAGCAGCATTTTGCTTGTAGTTTACAATGTTAAATAAGACATTCGTACATCTCTAACAATAGCAGCAATTATTGTGTTAGTATTAAAACATAAAAACTCCCATATTGGGTCAATCACACATTTAATACGGTATTTATTTCAACTCCTATGCCACCCTTTCCTCCTTTTTTCTCCTTCTCCTTTTTCTTCTTTTTTCTTCTCATGGCAGCATGATCACATATACCAATATAACTGGAAAACTTACAATGTACTTCAGCAAATTATTGTGGCTTTTAGTTTCTCTCTTTTGTTAATATTTCATAATTGCTCTTACTAAATCAATAACCTTAAGCCTAAAGAGGTAATCATAATATATGGAACCACTGTATTAAATAACCAGGATGTTGTTTTACTAACAATAAGACTTTGATTAGCTCTAAGGGTTACTGTACCATAGTTCTGCTTTCAGTTTTCAAAATGCTGTTTTTCATACACTTTTGTGTTTGCTTGTAAGCAAGACACATACTGCACTTTCCAATCAAGAGAATAAAGGAAAATCAAAGAAATGCCCACCTTAGTGTGGTTAAAAAATACTACACTTATCACCCACTGCATTTCTGATTGACAGTTCTTGAAACTAAGATTGACAACATGTAGGATGTAATGAGTGGGAAGACGACTGGAGTGTTCAGCTTATAAAAGAGAGGTCTGCCTTCACAATAGCACTAGGAGTTGTTACAGTCATCTGTTACTGCATTTGAAGAAGAATATGATAAACAGTGTCTCTGGAAAAAATCCCCAAATGATGTAAATGCTTACTTTTTAAAATTATGGATCATATTTATTTCACCAAATTGCTTTTTCGAGATAGAGGTACTAATCATATTTTTCTCGAGAAGTTCATAGACAAAGAACAGGTGTAAAAGAGAGTAACGGCCAGTGAATGACCAGTCACTTGAGACTATGCCCACAGTATTACGTTAAAAAATAGTGAGGGAGTGAGCTCACTTCCACGCTGGTTAGATAGTCAGCCTTGTACACCTTCAGCAGATCCACACCACATAGTACTTGTTTTTGTGTTTTAGCCAAACTCTTAAGGCCATGAGAGATAGCCGTTAATTTACAGGTCTGGGGTTTGTGGGAGGCCATTTTCCAGATTAAAATTCCCCAGATTAAATGCCTAACTAATGTAAAAACTATGCTGCAGCTTCCTAGAATAGCAATTTATATTAGGAAATTTAGAGGATCAAGTATTGGAAGTTTTGAGGTGTGATGTGGATTTGTGATGTGCAACTGAGTGATTAGTCTGTGAGGATGATGTTGGAGGACTGTGTAGAATATATGGAGGGAAATCTGGTAGAAATCGGACAGATTTTTATCTGAGTAGACTTCTGGGATCAGTTCATGAAGCAAACTGTCTCCAAAAGCCTAAGCAGGCTTTGTCTTGAAGAGAGATATTTGGAGCAGTTTAAAGCATACCTAGGGAAAGAATTACCAGTTATGAAGGTGTAAATGATCAGAGGTCTAGTGCTTAAGTGACCTCCCTCTTTTATTTATTAGGACAGATGGAACTGTAGATACCAGGAGTCAAGATAGGGTTCTTTCCCCATTGTGCAGAGATTAAATTAGAACTGATTCATAGGCTAACAATGATAATGCACAATCCTAAAAAAAGTCACATCATGACTCAAAGACAGAGTTCTGTGTTCTCACACTTCTTTCCCACTCTCTTTTTCAGGTAGAGAAATATGCCAGTATGTATCAGGCTTATATTTAGAGCAGATAACTTTGTGCGACTCCTATGTATTAGAGAGCTCTATACCATTTATGGTCAATTTTCTAGTTGACCATTCTCTATCCACCTGTAAAGAGTGTGAATCAATGGTTTTACAGAAGCTCCTTGCTTCTGATCTTGATAGCAGTTATAGAGGCAGCAAATGTAGGCAGTATGAATGCTGAACAGTCTCATAATTCCTGGTGTAGGCACAAAGCCAGGATCACAATCTGGCTCCTCAAGACTTGACACATTCACAGAACACTGTAATACAGTATTGTTTATTTATAGAAATTTGGACATGTTTGAACTTTCCTACTTTTATATCAGAGGATAAAATCTGAAGATATCTTCTATAATCTGTAAGATGTGGTGTATCTTTCTGCAAACTCTGATAGTAATTAGAGAGTACAAATTACTCTAGATCTTTCAGATTCCTTTGCTATAATACTGTCATTTTTTCCTATTTATTTTTCTGATTTTCAGCACTAAAGGAAACTTATTTGGTTATTATCTCAGGATTTTTTTTCCTATTTCTTTTTATTATACAGAACCAATATGTCCCTAAATTTAAATATAACACAGTAAGTGGGGTAAAATCAGGCAGAGGGTATAGTAAAAAAAAAACCCTACTAGAATAGCATTTGTGCTCATTTTGGTGTGAAATTAGTTCTTGGTAATTCAAGGATGAATTTCCCATACATAACAGAAATTTAATTGGAACAATTTTCCTGAAACTTTTTAGAATCTTAAAACATGGTGTACCCCAAGTTGTGGGAGTAATTACTGCACATTATGTAGGATTGGATTGTGATGTCTTAGTGTTGCACATGACTTTAAAAGCTATATTTTGCACATGAATATTGGTTTTTAAAATATGGTGAAATAGCCATTTGAAAAAATTCTGAAGAAAACCTGCATGCATGTGCATTCTGGAAAATTTGTAGGCAGTGTGTACAAGTTTCTACTTGTTAACAAGAATAAAATATATTTATAAAACAAGCTTGCTATTCATTACTGAAATAAACATGCTGGCTTAAGAAACATGGATCTATATCCTGTATCTGTCTTGTTTGACTTTGATTAAATTTGACAAGATGTTCAGTCATTGGGACAAGCAGACAACAGAGAGAAGAAGGACGTGAGCTGAGACTGGCTGTCCTTTTGTCACCATTCTCAAGAGGAGGCATTGTAATGTTTGGTGGAATCACAGCAGAAAGGACGATTCTACCTTCAAGGCTAGCAATTAATATTTGCAATACCACAGTATAATTTTAATGGGGATAAGTGCCTTTGAAACTTTCCCACCTTGCTGTTTTGAGTGCAGCAGCAGAAACAGGGTGCAGGGAAGGAACTCTGCACACCATTTACTGCCTAACCAGCAATTCAGGGAAAGGTGTTTCATAGCTTATTTATCTCTGAAGAAAGGCTTTTGTGCAAAAAAAACTTTCTTTTTCTTTGCCAACTTTATCAGTTTGTCTAATGAATAAAATTACTTTTCTCCATTACTTTTGCCTTCTTGTTCCTCTACTTTTCGATGCTACAGAGACCAGAGAAAGAAAGGGGAGAAAGGTTATCTCCTTCATTTGCTTTTCTTTATTCATGCAGGTAAGTAGCACATAACCTCAGTTTATTACATGTGTTCTCAGCTATTTCCATAAATCCTTATTCTGAAGTATGGAAGATATATTTACACCTTTTTATACTAACAGATGTTAAAAAAGAGAGGTAATGTTTAAATACTAATGTCACCACTCACAGAAAATCACACACTTAAATTCAAGACAGTTCACTTTATTGTGTGCCTATGCAGGAATCAAGGGAACACATGAAACCATTTTTCTCTAAGCAGACTACTTATCACACTCACTTACCTAAGAGAAGTCAGACACAGAAAGATATCCTTATTAGCACAGAGGAAAACAAACTGTAAAGCAGAAGTTAGGAAGAGGCTGATCATATTGGAGTCATGATCCCATTTCTCCTTTGGAATGGTGCTGTGTACACACAAGATGGATGTTAAACTTGTGTTCTAATCCTAGATTTATTACAAAACACTGTAACTTACAGACTGCATCGAAAACAATCTCCTAAGAAGCTACTATATTGACTTTTGGACATCTTTACCTATTGTGGGGTGGGGACATTTGTCAGGTGTTTGCTAAAAAGTAATGAAGATTTATGTCTTAGCTGAGAATGGTGTAGATTCTATAATTTTTCATTGTCTGACATTTTAGTATTTGGGAATTTTTAAACAGGTGAATAATTTTTCCAAAGGAATAATACTGTCAATAATCAGAGTTGGATAAGGTCCATCAAAACACATTGTCAACCCTGCATTGATTTTAACAGAGTTTATGCTTAAGCAATATTAGTATATGTGTGCGCTTGGTGACTTTAGAGAATGTGTCCATTTATCAGTGCAGTAACCCCTCAGAAACACTCAACAGTGGTGTGAAGTTGTGGCAATTTTAAAATTATTACTCAGATATATATTGAATAAGACTGCTATTTGGTAGATATAATAATGTATGGTTTATACCTTTAAATTTTTGTCATTCATTCTGTTGCCTAACTCAATGAAATATAAGTGATTGAGGACTATGTCCCATAAGACAATTTTCCATTGTCTTATGCATTAGTGATATTTTTTAATCAAATGAAAGATGAAAGAATTGAAAAATTCGGTCACAGTACAGTCATAAGCTGATGAAAAAGTAGCTACCAAAAATCCATTTAAATAAGCATAAAATCATTCTCCTTTTTTCCTAGGATTGCATTATTCCTTCTTTCATTCTGTCTTTGTGTGCCTAACTTTTCACTGCATGGTATGATTTAGATATACTTGATCTGAAAGCTAACCTAATCTCGTGCTTCATATTACTTCCTTGGTTCTAAAAATATTTTTGAAACAAATCAGTGAATTTCTGAATGATGTTGGTTCTGCTGAAATCTTATCAAAGAGACCTGAAGTCCTACCTAATTTCTAAACAGCTGTTCCATACATCTGTATTCTTTTATAGCCCTGTCTAAATTTATAGGCATCTAAAGGATTAGTTAACATCTTGACTGCTTTCACACATTTTAGAAGTATTTATTTTGGGGACATAATTATCTATTTCATGCTTACGTCTCTACTTGAGTAGGTTACAGCAGAGCAAGCACACAGATCTACAAGGGCATTCTAAACAAACAGCCATCATTCTGATCTTTTAGCTTGTAGTGCCATTCAGCTACTCCAAAATCACTGGCTGCTTGTAGCACTTGTCAGAGAAATCTGAAAGTTTCCTTTTTACATCTTGAGACAGAGAAAAATTACTATGTTCCAAGTTCTGGAGAGCCATCTTTGTGTTTCTACTGAACTGTAAAGAAACATGGTATTGAAAGAAATAGAGGCAATTTGACTGTAAGCAAATAGTTCCTTTTTTGTCCCCTCTCATTGGTGGCCTAATATAATACAAATATATATATTAGAATTGATAGTATACAGGATTCAATTTTTCATTTTTTAATCCTTTGCAGTCAAGAATACAGCTCCCTCTTTAAGTGTCAGGCTTCTTGCTGTTTCAGCCTTTTCATAATTCCCTTAAGACACAGTGTAACTCTTTGCAGTTGAAGCAGACACAGAACCCACCTCCCCAAATTCCTAGGAAGGTGCTCTAAAAATAAGGTATTAAGCAAAAGGTAAAACAGAACTGCTGCATCTCCTTTGAAAGGTCCACCATTACCTATCCATCTTAGAAGAAGCTGAGACAGATTAGGTCCTGAGCAGAAAGAATTGCATAATGGAAAAAACCCCACAACACCGAGGATTTTTGAACTTGATATGGGTGTGATGGGAATTTTCAGCAATGCAAACCCTCATTTATTGATGAACTAGGGATTTTAAGCCCTGTTTTTCTGAGAACTGAATTTTTCCTCACTTCTCCCACAGACACAGCCACTTAGAATTTAGATCTGTCAGTTTAAAATAGTCATCCTGGTCTCCAGCCTCTTTTTAAATTTTCCTTGTTCTTACTTTATTTCTTCTAGAATGTAATTTAAGCTTGAACTTTGAGAACAATTGTTTCAACTTTCGTTGCCACAGGATAAAGTCTTTAATGATAGCATAACAATTTATTTCTTAATTTTCTTTAAAATGGCAGGAAATATTCCAGCATTTTGCAAGTATTCTGCAATATCAGACGCTTTTCTGATGTTAATATGCTTTTCTTAAGACAAAGAGTAGTAAGTGCAGCTGTCTTTCATTTGAAAATCAAAACCAGTTCTTACCTAGAGAAGAAAAAAGTAGCATTTTCTAAAACTTATCTGTATCCATATTTAAAATACCTCAAAGATTAGTAAAAAACACTTAGCCTTTTGAAAAAAAAATAACATATGCTATTTAAGTGCATTTTAATAGACAAAAGTACCATTAACTACATCAAATGTTGGTAAAAGCTCCATGAAATTTGAATCATTTTTTCCCCTCAGCAGTGAGTATTTCACTCAGTACTAATCTGTAGAGTGCAAAAGAAAATTGCTCCAACATTTCTTGTTATCAGTTCTCCATGGAATGGGAAAGAAAACGGATGTAATTTGTGCCATTATTTGCTTTTTAGCATAAGGAAAAAAATCATGGTCTCAGTTAAAGCTGAAGTCTGTTTTTTCCTTCTCTTTATTTCCTCTAGTGACTTTTTGCTATTATGCTTCATGTATAAGTGTAAAGGAACATCTTATATTCAGGTACACCACCTACACGGATGGTATGCATACACGGAACAATTTCATAGGGAATTAACTTTATATTTTTCCTTTGTTTTTCTTCTTTAAATATTAATAAGTTCATCTTTTATAAATAGAGTACAAACTCCTCTCTAAGTATTGAAAAGGATTACATTTACTGTCTAAAGGTATAGACTTTCAAAATAAGTATGTCCCTTGAACCAGTTATAGATGGCTGTTTTCTTCAAAGTAACGGGCTACCTTTTTTGTTTGTTATGAATAAAT
Source organism: Cephalopterus ornatus (assembly GCA_013396775.1). Classification (NCBI taxonomy): domain Eukaryota; kingdom Metazoa; phylum Chordata; class Aves; order Passeriformes; family Cotingidae; genus Cephalopterus; species Cephalopterus ornatus. The sequence goes on from VZRE01016428.1 coordinate 21,679, forward strand.
TGCTTTCAATAAATTGTACATTTATCCTATTTTCTGCTGTTCCAGCATTGACAACCTTGGGTGATTTCTTTCTTCCTTCAGTCATCTTAAAACTCAATGGGACCTTTATTTATGGCTTGAGTTTAGGAACTTGGATGATATGCTAACGTGCTTTTAGCGTGCAAAAGCTCACTGTTGGACTTTTTAAAAGACAGAAGGGATTTGTTGTGTTCAATAGGTTTTCAGCAGTCTTAGAAGATAGCACTTTGTTTGTCTGATTCTGTGCATGAAAAGCTTTCCAAAAGAAGTGAATATTACCTGAGCAGTATTCTTCATAATCTTAAATCAAGAAATAATAACACATTTCTTTATATATGGCAGAACAGACAATTGAATGGCACTGTCTGATTCTAGTGTGATGTTATCATTTTTTAAGTCATTATCTTCAGCAAGAGCTTTGCTGTTTTATCAGCTGCAATTTAAAATACAGGTGCTTCTAATGTTCTTTCAAAGGCTTAGCTGATAATATCAAGTAAAGTGAATTTGGGGTTTAGTACAAATAATTCTTGTTACCTGAACAATCATTCTTTAAGAGATGCAAATCAAAATGAGAGCTAGAAATGATGCTCACTATGTACCAAAGTTCAATTTAATAGTGATGTTACTTCAGGATAAAACTGATATTTTTCTGTTAGCACCAATGCAGTTTCACTGATGGTACCATTAATAACATATGAAAACATGACACTGACTAGAGAAGAAGAAAGATGTTAACTCAGGGAGCCACATTTTCTTTGAATGTGAAAAAACAAACAAACAAAAGAGTGTTGTGCCTACAGTACAAAGCAACTGTATGTGTGGCTAACTTGTTTGGCAGCACTTCATAGCCTTCATGGCAATATCTTGACCAGGCCAACTGTCCTATATTCATACTACCATCATTCAGAAGGGCAGCTCTTATTCTTTTCAGCTCCAAAAGATTTTGTACTGTGTGGTACTGTCTGATTCTTTCTACTTCAAAAAGACAAACTATTTGCAGCATCCCTCATGCTTTGGGGTTAAGTGATCCTCTATGGGTCATTTCCACATTTTTATCTAAACAAGTGATGTCAGACCTCAGTTCATTTGTTCTCCACTGAAGAAATATAATGTAGATTAGTTCATAAGTTTTTACCTTAAGATATCTCATGTTCAGTATTCTAAAACAAAGTTGCATAGTTTCAAGATTGAACATACCAAAAATAAAGAAAAAAGGCAGATATTTCTTTAGACTACTAGAATTATACCTTTTGTCTTTGACACGGCATTTCTTTAATTGTCCTAGGAAAATAATTTAAACTTATTTTTTTTAATTAGCTCTAAAATGTGTGAAATGGAGTGGGCTGGGAGTGGACAAGAGGCTAGGAGAGGAAAAAATCAGGGAAGCTGACCCCAGCTGACCAAAGGAATATTGCATGACATATGATGTTGTTCTCAGCAATAAAACTAGCAAGTAGGAGAGTAGTTTTTTGAAGATAGCTACTGCCTGGAGACTGTAGAGGCATTGACCAGCTGATGAGAGGTGGTAAGTGCCTAACTTTACACCAACTTGTTTGTCTTCCTTTTTTTCCACTTATTAAATTGTCCTTATCATGATCCATGAGGTTTTTGTCATTTTTTCCCCCTTTTGATTCTCTCCCATATCCTGCTGGCGTTGAAGAGTGAGTGGGCAACCGGGTGTGGGCTTTGCCAGCATTAACCCACTGTGAATTCTCAGTTCCTGTCTCCACTTCCAATAATAATTCTGTAAGACTTTGTAGGAGTCTAATGTCTTCTCCAGGCCAAATCCCTCATATATGTGAATCAAATAATTTATTTTTATCAGTGATGTAGATAGTACAGGAGAAGTAGATTCTCATCTTTTAATTCAAGTACTGGGGCTTAATCCAGAGCAGCTGAGAGCAGGAAAAATCCCTCTGTTCTCTCCTACCTCTGAGCTGGATGTTCATTTCCTGCATATTTCCATGTACGCACATTCTGATCACACTGGGGGCTCTGATAAGAGCATATTTATTGAGGAGAAAAATAGTCAGAAACTTATTAGGTAAACATTATCAAGTACTCAGCAGCATGAACAGGGATTCTTGCATGCTTATGACTTTTCCAGACTTGGCAGAATTTGTTTTCAGATCTATATCTTTGCCTAAAGCCCCATTCCTCCTGCCAAATTTCAAGACCCTGTTCCAAAACAGGCAGGTGCTAGAAAATTTTAAAGAAAAGGTGTCAAGAGTATTTTAACACTAGCAAAACAATATACAGAATCACAGAGTTGCAGAATAGGTAAGATCGGAAGGGACCACAGGGTCCCTCTGGGTCATCTGGTCCAATCTCCCTGCTCAGGCAGAGTCATTCTGCATAAGTCATTGTGCATAAGTTTCTGCATGTTGCCTCTTATCCTATTGCTTGTCACCACCAAGAAGGGCCTGGCTCCATCTTCTTGACACCCTCCCGTCTGATACTTATGAACATTGATGAGGTCCCCTCTTAGTTGTTTCTTCTTGAGACTGAGCAGACTCAAGTCTCTCAGCCTGTCCCCAAAGTCAACCTTGTAGCCCTCTGCTGGACCCTGTCCAGGAGCAACATGACTCTGTTGTACTGAGGAGCCCAGAACTGGACACAGCACTCCAGATAAGGCCTCACCAAGTTTGAGTAGAGGACAGGAACACCTCCTTCAAACTGCTGGCACTGCTGTTCCTAATGCACCCCAGGATACCATTGGCCTTCTTGGTCACAAGGGCACTGCTGGCTCATGGACAGCTTGTCATCCACCAGGATCCCCAGGTCCTTCTCCCTGGAGCTACTTTCCAGTAGGTCAGCCCCCAGCCTGTCCTGGTGCATGGGGTTATTCTTCCTCAGGTGCAGGACCCTGTATTTGCCTTTGCTGAATTTCAGATGTTTCATTTCTGCCCATCTCTCCAAGCTGTCGAGGTCCTTCTGAAGGGCTGCACAGACCTCTGGGGTATCGGCCACTCGTCCAGCTTTGTGTCACCAGCAAACTTTCTGAGGAGGCATCTGCCCCTTTGTCCAAGTCCTTATGAATGAGTTAAACAATACTGGGCCTAGTATTGAACCTTGGGGGACTTCACTCGTCACAGGCCTCCAGTCAGACCCAGAGCCACAGATTATGACCCTCCGGGATTTTCTGTTCATCCAGTTCTCAATCTACCTCACTGTCTGCTTATCCAGTCCACACTTCTTGAGTTTGCTTATTAGGATATTGTGAGAGACAGTGTTGAAAGCGTTGCTGAAGTTGAAGTAGACAACATCCACTGCTCTCCTCTCATCCATCAAGGTAGTTTCTTCATAGCAGAAGGCAATCAAGTTGGCCAAGCATGATTTACCTTTAGTGAATCCATGCTGACTACTCTTGATCATCTTGTCATCCATATGGATAGAGATGGCCTCCAGAATGAGGTGCTCCATCACCTTTCCAGGGACTGAGGTGAGTCTGACTGGCTGGTAGTTCCCTGGGCCCTCCTTCTTGCCCTCTTTGAAGACTGGGGTGCTTTCTTCCAGTCCTCAAGCACCTCTCCTTTTCTCAACGACCTTTCAAAGACAATCATGAGGGGCCTAACTGTGATGTCTGCCAGCTCTCAGCACTTATAGATGCATCCTATCAGGGCCCATGGACTTGTGGATGTCGAGTTTGCCTAGGTGTTCTTTAACCCAATCCTCTTTGACAAAGTGAAACTCTTTCTTCCAGCATTCCTTTACCCTGGTCTCTTGGGTCAGAGATTCATTACAGCTACTCTTGTCAGTGAGGGCCGATGCAAAAGAAGACGTTCAGTAACTCTGCCTTCTCGGTTGCCAGGTTCCCCCTCCATTTAGTATTAACCTTACCTTATCTTTAGTTTTCCTTTTCTTATTGATGTATTTGAACAAGCCCTTCTTGTTCTTGACATCTTTGGCCAGATTTAATTCCAGATGGGCTTTGGCCTTCCTTGTCTCTTTTTTGCTTACTCTGACAGCTTCTCTATATTCATTCCAGGTGGCCTAACCATGCTTCCATCTCCAGTGTATTTCCTGCTTATGCTTGAGTAATGACAGGAGTTTCTTGTTCATCCATTCAGGTCTCTTGCCCTCTTTTGCAGGAGATTCACTTTCCACCTCAATTAGAAACCACAGACTCCCCTGTCTCTAAGGTCACCTCCTTTTACATGGGGGCGAGAGGGTTAAGGGATCAATCCATTGCTTCTTGTGAAGTAGATGGCAGGTGTGTTTGTCTAAGGCATGATAGAGTGTGATTCCACCAGTCAATCTCTTCCTCAGAGTCCCTAATACTACTTAGCCTTTCCACTTCAGCTTGGCCACTGTGCTGATCAGATTGTCGACCTGGTCTCATCTCACATCGCTGTTCACTCTGCTGCCATCATAGAGCATTGCCAGGCTCTGACACTCCCTGCAGCCTGAGATCTGGCTCCCCGCATGCTGTTCTGGGTGCTCCTTCTGGGTCTCCACATCTTCGTGGTGCACACAGAGGAAGCAACTTTTGTCCAAGTGGACACCATACCTGAGCTCTCTCAGTGAGGGCAATGACCACCAACTGAGCTAATTGCTTGAGCTGTTAGTCATTTTCAAAAAACGTAAAATGAACTGGCCTCACTTTATTTCAGAAGAAAATTGTGGATCAAAAGGTAGTCATTTAACAGACTAATAAGTGTCATAAAAAAAATCCATAAAAGGATTTTAATCCATAAAA
>VZRE01016429.1:0-47095 GCA_013396775.1 Cephalopterus ornatus
CATACCGGGATTTTTCGGAATCACTACTACATATAAATTTCTCAGTATACTCAAAAATTCGTCTTCCAAATGCCATTGTGTATATATTACCTTTGTACATTCATATGTCTATAGATGCAAAGATGACAGTATCATGCTTTTAAACCTGAAACATGTGGTACCAATGAAACTGTTCTGCTTCGTGCTAAATATGATTTTGTCAAAAGGATCTAGATTTAAAAAGATAAAATATAGAGATACATAGTCCAGATGTAACCCCAACCTGCTAAGCAGCTACATGGCTAAAGCTGTGTTATTTAATCTAATCTTATCTAATGAGGAAGTGAATGTACCTGTATATAATTTTATCGTAAGTGACAGTAGAGAACAACAAATCTCACAGGTCTCCCCAGAAAGATGGTTGTCTTTAATGTAGAAAGGATCACACAGAACTTTGGTTTAGTTCAGAGTTATTCAGTACACTTGCCAATAAATTAAAAATGTAACTGTTGACACTTCATTGTGAAAGCTGTGACTTTAAAGGGGATTTAAGGATCATAGTGAATAGTTACATGTTCATTAATTCCTTCTGTAAGTTCCTGGGTAAGTAAGTTGATGAACTCCTTTGATTAATAACAAGAGAGATTCAGTCTGTAAAGTGGGGATATGTTATTTGATCTGTAGAAAGGCAGCCTTTCAAAAAAATAAAAACTAAAAGGTGACCTGATCCTGGTCTGTGAAGGCTCAAACACTAGTTTTATTACAGGCCAACAAAAAAAAAAAAAACTAGTTACAAAAAAGACTATAGGACAGAATCTTTCAGAAAGCATATAGTTCCTTAAGCATCCTTCAGTGAACATAACTTGCATCTGCAAAATTTTAGATACTTGCTGCTTTCCAAAAATGTATCGCATCAGGGTACTAGCACTAAACTCACTGAGATATTTTCAAAATCCACACTGAATAAAATATAAGAACACAATACTGTCAGTAACATAATAATATATTTCATGCTTTCCGGTGAAAATATATTTTAAAAAATGAATTAATATTCTTTGGATGCTATATGAAAATAAAGAAAATAGTTTAAGGTCAAATAATAAAGACATCTCTGTGAGACATGTTAAGAAGTATTTTCTATATGAGAGTCCACTGTGAAGGGGGGCCTCCTGCATCCGAAAAAAAAGTATACTAGAAAGTGTTGGATTACGTATTAGAATGTTATCATTAAAAGCCATGATAATTATTATACATTTGAAGAAATAACCTTGCCAATTTATAATGGAGTCATATTACCTATGTTGTATGAGACATTGCTTCCGGCCCAATTTGAAAATGTCTGATAGCCAATAGGTTAAATTGATATCTTAAAAGAAACATAAATTTATTTACACAATTTCAGGCCTTGAAAACAGAGGGAAGAAACAAACAAAAAATCCCTAATCAAAATATAACTATATTTTAATATATCCTTTTATTCTTATATTTTTCCCTATTCATCAAAATTGTTGTTGAACAAATATCTTTATAAGGTCACAAACTAATGTAGGTTTAAGGTGATGTCAGGAGGTCATCTTACTCAACCTGCTACTCAGAGTCAACTTCAATGTTCACAATCACAGAACCGCAGAACAGCTGAGGCTAGAAGGCACCTCCAGAGAGCATCTAGTTCAACCTCCTCTGCTCAAACCATGATCAACTAGAGGTGATTTCCCAGGACTACGTCAGTTGACTTTTTAGTATCTTCAAGGACAGAGACTCCACAACCTCTCTGGGCAACCTGGTACATTGTTCAATCAGCCTCATGTAAGGCTGGTAAATTATACTTACACACAGGTTGCATTTCAATTTGTGCCCATTGCCTGTCGTGAACACCACTTAGAAAAGCCTAACTCACTCTACTGCAATCCAGCAGCTACTTGTATGCAAGCATAATATCTCCCTGAGCCTTCTCCTTTTGAGGCTGAAGAGTCCCAGCTTCATGAGCTTTTCCTTGTATGAGAGATGCTCCAAACCCTTTGTCATCTTTATTGTCCTTTGCTGGACTCAGTCCAACATGTTCATGCCCCTTCTGTACTGGGAAGCCCAGAACTGAATCCAGCAAGCTAGAAGCAGCCTCATTAGAGCTGAGTAGAGGAGAAGGATCATCTTTAGCTGCAATATTCTTAATAATGCTGAGGGCCATGTTTACCACAAGGACATATTGCTGGTTCATATTCAACTTTTTGTTCACCAGGACCCCTGGTCCTTCACTAATAAGCTGTTTTTCAGTCTATTGGACCCTAGCATGCACTACTACATGAGGTTGCTCCTCTTCATATGCCAGGTTCAACTTTTCCCTTTGTTGAACTTCATGAACTTCTTCTATTCTCTTTATCCGCCCAGTCTGTCAAAACGCTCTGAATGGCAGAACAACCATCTGATATATCAGTCACTTCTCTTAGTTTTGTGACTTTTATTGAGGCCCCATCAACCAGGTCATTAAAGGCAAGTTTAAACAATATTGGAGACAATATCAACACTCTAGGATATAACTTTAGTGACTGTCCTCCAGCTGGATGTTATGTGCTGATCTTATGACCCCAGTTTTTCATCCAGTTTTCAATGCATTTCACTATCCACTTATCTAAAGTGTGTTAACTTTTCACTGAGGACCTTACAGGAGAGAGGGCCAAATACCTTGATAATGTCAGTGTTTACTTCTCTCCCCTCATTCACCAAGCTAGACACCTCATGGTAAAAAGATGTCATATTGGTTAAGCACAACTTCCCCATCATAAATCCATGTTGACTCTTCCTGATCAGGTTCTTTTTTTACATAATGTGCCTGGAATTTTTTTCTGGGATAAATTGCTGCAACATCTTCCCAGGGACTGAATTAAAGAAGACTTACCTGCAGTTCCTAGATCTTTTTGTCTTGAAAACTGGGGTGTTAATTGTTTCCTTCCAGTTTTCAGGAACCTCTTTAAATGCTATGACCTTTCAAAGGTAACTGACAGCAACCTCACAAGGAACTTGACTGACGTCCTCAGCTTTCATTGGTGGCTTCTGTCAGGTCTCATGGACTTGCTTATGTCTAATTTGTTCAGATGTTCCTTAACCTGACCCTTCTCTACAAAGTGTAAGTCTCTCTTGCTTGATCTTTGATTTCCAGAGCATGAGATTTTTTGAAGGCTGGTCTCACCAAGGAAGATTGAGATAAGGCAGTGAGTACTTTGACATTCTCTGTGTTTTCTGTCGCCATAGCCCTGCTGCATTCAACATTAGGCCTATATTTTCCTAAATTTTTGGCAGCTATTTTACCTCTTGATGCCTTTCTTGTTGCCCTTAACATCCCTTGGTAATTTCAGACCCAGGTGAGCTTTGGCTTTCTTAACTCCATTACTGCACACTCAAAAAGTGTTTCTATATCACCTTTGCCCCCGGTCATGGGATCCTACTTCCACTTCCAGCATACTTCCTTTTGATATATGAGTTTAGTTGGGAATTTCTTGTTCATACATTTGGGCCTGACTTCGTGCTCTTTGAGATAGACTATTTTTGAGACTGGAGAGGTGGTCCTGGAATATCCTTTAACTGTCTTGGACCCTATTTTCTCCATGGGATTCTTCAAAGGAGGTCACTTCTATTCTGGAATCCAGGACTGCGATCATGATTTAGCCCTGCTCTCTCCTCACAAGATCCTGAATTCCACTAGGACTTATGTCTTATTTTACTGTAGAGAGGTATATTTGATAAAATTTCAGTGACAAAGGAAATATATAAAGACATATTTTCTATAATGCAACTGCAGGTAGAGTAATAATGTGCAATAACAGAAATATGTGATAACTATTAAGAAAAATAATACACAGTTAATTATCCTCGGATTTTTTTTTTGCCAACATATGAAATACACAGCTATCAATCAGTACAAATGTACACAGAACTTTTTCTGACATACTTGGATGCTAACCTTTCCAGATACTTCAACTCTAATATAAAGAAGTGTGTGTCCCACTTTCAATTAGGAAGTGTTTTGAAAAAATTGCTAGAGCTATAGATTTTGATACAACTCTGTAACATCCCATTGTTGTATGCTTCATCATGAAAAGAAAAAGCCATTTAGACACATAAGAGATTATTCTTGGGATGGAAGTTCTTGGAGGGAAACTGGAATATTAAGTCAGGCAAAAAAGTAAAAACAAGTAGTGAGAGAGGAAAATCACTATGTTTCAGCCACACTATCTGCAATACAAACTCTACTGGTCTCTAAATGGAATTTGAACATGAGTTAATTCTTTGGACTGTTTGTCTATTCAACAAATACTCAAAAGAAGCAGATTAATATGCACAATATACACAATTAACAAAATATTCAAGAGAACTTCATGAGATGATGTTTTCAGGAATACATTTGTTACAGAAAAGAGTGAAAATACATTGACAGGACAGCCATATAAAGTGACCATGCAGAACAACTTCAAACTCCATTAACAAACAAGACATCTTCTTAATTTCTTTGTATTGTCACACAAAATGAACTCCACATTTGAAACTGATTAATGCTGTGAAAAATGAATCATTAATAGCAATTACTTTGAAGCATCTTTAGTCATACTGACTTGTATGGTGAGTTCATACCCTCTAAGGTAAGAACATACTGTAATTGAGCTGCTTGCTGAATGACATTGAAGAGCCCTTAGTAAAAAAAAAAAACAAAACAAAACAAACTCCCAACCAATGTCAATTTGAGACTAGAAAAGCATGAGGAAAAAAAAATCTATAAAAATTTTTTAGTTTCCTGTTATTTCCTATAGAGCTTGATATATTAATCTAGATAAGACAAACAAAGCAATGAAAGACTTACATTGAATTTCTTTCAGTGCTTTTATCTCACCCTGTAATACCTTTTTATTGGGCACTCTTAACACCTGAATACATTGTTTTGCTATCTCAGATTCCAATGAATTCTCTGAAGTCTTGAAATCCCTTCAAAACTATAATCTCAAAAGCATAGGGTGAAGATGTTTGGGATTTTTTAGTGATATTGCTAAGAAATTGTTTGGAGTAACTGGAAATTTACCATGGAAATTTGTTTTACATTAAATGGTAAAACCATAACCCTTACCAAAATCATACTGAATTTTATTTAGTAATTTATATTTATGAATTATTAGCAGACTAATTCTACTTTTGCTGTCTGCATTTTTCTTGAAATCAATGGTAATTTAAACTGCACAGTCATGCAACAAGAAATCTTGTTTTCAGAACACATTGGGATGCCTATCTAGCAGTCTATCTTGATAGAGAGAATATTTTTTATCTCATTTTTAAATTTGGTGTTAACAGTTTTCTGTTATCCTACCTCTGAAAGGCTTTTTTCTCCTCTTTCTGCTTTTCTTTCTCAATGTCTCTTCTCCTCTGGTTCTGCTGCACAGATCTTCTCTTTTATAGTCTATTTAGTTTTAACCTGCCAAATACCTTTTTTAAAAGAAAAATTTTATGTTTTACTGTTTAAAAAATGCTGTCTCTTGGCCAAACATCTTGTATGCAAAATCAGCAAATAATTTTTAGAACAGACTTTAGCTATGATAATTTCTGAACAAGTGATTGAAACCTCTTTTATACCGAATTGTTCTCTTCAGGCAGTATGTATTTTGGGAAAAGCAGAATCTTTTTTATCATTGAGAGGAAGTGAATTAATTCTGTACTTCGAGCAATATAATAGTTTGCTTTTTGTAATAAAATGTACAAGTCTGAGATGTCAAGGAAATAACTAGCAGAGAAAGGAAAAATTGGGACTCAGTATCTCAAGTCAGGTTACTAAAAACAAAGCAGTTTTATTGTAACTTACCTTTCTTACAGGTTCTAAAATCACACTGATTAAAGAAACAGAAGAGCACTTTTTCTGCAGCCGCAATATGTTCTTACTGATATTTATATAAATCTCCTGGGTTCCCTTAAACAAGGTAAATTCCTCAAACCGCCTGGACTATCTACACATACTATGTATTTAAAAAAACATAGATCTCAGATGTTTACTCTTAAATAGGCAAAATTCAGGTAAATCAAATACATGAAATGATTAATGCTTCTGGACCTGAAATCTCTCAGATATCAGAAAACTGAAGTTACAAACTGAAGTTCATAAAACGCTAACTTCGTAGAATGCATCACCCTGTGTCAAGTATTGGGTACATAGTTGAATTGTATAATTTCTATCAATTAGTGAAAAGTGTTATTTTTTAAAAAGTAGGACACAAACTGTACCAAAGATGATAAGTCCATCAACATTCCCAACAACTGAGAACTAAATGCTACGCCATCTGCTTGCTGAAATAAGATGGCATGCTAAAATGTTCTGGTGGAATACAAATGGAATGCCAATTCTGATTGATGCTCCTAGGAGTTTGGGGATTTTTTATTATTTTAATACAGTCTGGTCATGATACTACAGATCATCTTTGTAAGAGAAAAAATACTTTGAAAGAATCCCCTTTTACCACACATGTGAGAGCAGAATAGACTGATTGATCAAACCTTGATTTCCCTTTCCTTTCAGAAAATCAAAAATAAGAATGTTGTATATAAATGCAAGTCAGAATCAAATTAGCTGGCACAGGTAACTTTTAATAGTAACAAAAACAAAGACTGATAGAAGAAAGTCAATTCCCTTCTGTTGCAAATTATTAAGTGCTTCTGGGTTTCATTAGTTTTCTGAGAAAAGAAATAACTAACAACAGATAAAGTGAGAACATTGCTGCCAGAACTGCATTTTGTGCATATATGCATTATACTTTGTGCACTATATTGAAAAATTATGTTAAAAGAATGTCAGAGTTCAAAAGTTAGGGATTTCAGAATTAAGGATTGACAGCATTCTTGATCTGCCTGCCTGTGCAAATACTATTTCATATTGTCTTTGTATACACAATTAGATAATATTTTTGCCCACAACTCCTGTTTCTTTCAGTGAATTAATTTTGATTGCAGAGCTTCCTTTTCTGCTGATATACACACTTAGCCTGTGTATTTGGTTTCTGTGTCCAGGTTTTGGTAGCAGGGGGCTACAGGGGTGAATTTTGTGAGAAAGTGTCAGAGGCTTCCATATCCATGTCCAGCAGAGACAATGCCAGCCAGCTCTAAGGATAGAGCCACCACTGGCCAAGGCTGAGCCAATCAGGAATGGTAGTAACACCTCTATGATAACATATTTAAGAAGAAAAATAAAAAAGATATTGGGCAGATGAAAATTGCAGCCAACGAAGAGTGAAGTGAGAACATGTGAACAGCTCTGCAGACACCAAGGTCAGTGCAGAAGGAAGGGGAGGTGCTCCAGGCGCCAGAGCCGAGGTTCCCCTGCAGCCCGTGGTGCAGCCCATGGTGAGGTGGTACTGCCGCTGCAGAGATCCAGCTGCAGCCCATGGAGGAGCCCATAATGGTGTCGGTGGAGGCCCAAGGGGGGGTTTGACCCCATGGGAGGTCCAAGCTGGAGCAGAGTCCTGGCAAGGACCTGCAGTCCCGTGGGGAGAGGAATCCACACAGGAGCAGGTTTTCCTGGTACCACCTGTGGTCCTGTGAGGGACCCACATTGTATCAGCCTGTGCCTGAAGGACTGTACCCGTGGAAAAAAATGACGTTGCAGCAATTTGTGAAGAACGGTTGCCCCTGGGAAGGACTCACACTGGAGAAGTTTGTGAAGGACTGTCTTCCCACGGGAAGCAGGAGAACCCATGTTATAAATCTGAACACTGTTTTTAAATGTTTGGAAACTTGTGCCTTAAGCGCTAAAATGTTAGCATGTGCACATCATTTTAAATGGAAAGAAAAACTGTCATACCTGAGTTTTTTGTCTGTCAAATCTCATAAAATGTGTTAAGGAAGTTCAATCTTACATCAGCCAGTTTGGGGATCAGGGTTATAACTACTTTCTTCTAAATGTTTTCTCTGTTTGTGTGGCTCTTGGATGCTGTTTGTGTTGAAAATGTGGACTGAGACATCCTATGCAGTTTGGAAAAATGTCACCAAGAAGCCTTGTAAAGCCGACACACCTAAACAATTGCTATGCTCTTTTCATGCTGAATAAAGGAGGCCAAATTGGCGCTTGAACCACATCCAAATCACAAGATTTTTAATTGCATCCTTCTGGCTGCTATGGGGACTTCTGGGCCATCCAAATTTTCTACTGTGGGAGGAAGGGAAGCAGCAGTGGTTACTACCATTTAATGCTCCAGGATCTGTAGATGCAACCTGCCCAGACAGGTTTACTTACTCAGTTTCCAGAAGCCAGCCCTTTCTCAGTCTGGTCATGCCTTATTGTACTGAAAACTAAAGACAGCAAAATCTACCTCAATTTAAGAAACTGACTGCATTAGAAAATTTTATTTTTAGGGAAAAACCCTCAAACTCGAACATTTATTTAGAATAAGATAAAGACCACCATGTCAAATTTGGGAACCTATCCTGGACTAAGTTAAGCTTGTGTTTGGAGTTGTATTTTCTAATCCTTGAACCACATTTTTGAACTCTACAAAGAAAGCAAGCCACAAAATCATTTATGATTACATCATATGTGTATATATAGTAAATAGGAGATCTACTAAAATCTTCTTTTATGCAAAAGGAAAATCAAACATTTTTTAATCTGGACTGTTATAGACACGAATAAGGGAAATCCAAAAGCCAATCAGGATAACCAGTCCGTAATTTATTGGCAAGCAGTAGCAGAGCAGAACAGCGCTGGGCGGCCAGGGAACCCACAACAGTTCCGCTCACGACGCGTGCCCTTAGAGGATTACAATCTACATTTTATACCTTTGGCAACTTCCTCCTTCTCCACAGCCCCCTCCCCGTTTCATTCCCTCAGTTTCTTGTCGAGTCTTCGTCCTTGCGCAAGCTCGCCCCTTGTTGCTATGGGGAGGGCCCCATCTTTCTCCGGTGACCTTATCTCTTGCGCTTGCATCTTCTATCTGGATTCTATGCGTGTTTCCTTATATGTACATTTCAAGGCTACAGTTATTTCGCAAGACATAGTCCTAGGTCTTACACAATTAACTCTAACAAAACGTTGCTTAATATGTTACAACTGTCGCAAATCATTAGCTCAAGGACCTATGGTTTGGTCAGCACATTAGTCCTTTAACCATTACAATTCCCCCTTTGTTTCTATACCACTAATTTACTTATCAATACCTCGTTATCACCTCTCTGGCCGCTTCCAGGATAAGGTTATACAATGAACAAACCCCAATTTTTATTACATGGACAGGCCATGAAATTTTTAAAAAAATCATAAAATGTCTTATTTCCTGATGAGAAACATTTACTTTGGAAAGAACAGAGTTACATTATCAATGATTTTTCTCCTTCCATGTGGTCATTTATGTTCAGATCAATGGGCTGACTGAGCTCAAATGGATGCAGGCATACTGCAGACTTGTACAAGAAAAAGGCAACTAGTAGGCATGCCAACCGCTGGTTATAGATTAATGTAAATCAAAGTTGTTAAGATCTAAGACAGATGCAGCTGCTGCTAGCATGGCCCAGGAGTAGAAGCACAGCTGTGCGAAAAACCTCACAGAGCTGGGGGGAAAAAAAAAAAGCTCAAAACATAAAAACAAGTAAACCAAACAAAGTAGATTTCTTAGATACATTAAAAGCATGCACCGTCTTCCACATTTTTGTAATAAATCTAAAAATGTGGATTATGGTAATGAATCTGTAGCTAAATGTAGAAGTAAAGAAATACCAAACACAAGTAATTTTAGTTATTTAGGACAGAAGACCCCTTCTAACCCAAAACATTCTGTGATTCTATGGTTCTATGATTTAATAGTAAAAAGCTAAAAATAATTGGGCAATGGTCCACGTCAGGACACTCTTGCAGATGTGACTATCCAATAAAGAATACAATAAGGATAAAATGTCAATGCAGTAGTGGAGCCAGCTCCTGATGCAGTTAATATGAATACAGCAGGCATTGGGTACTGAGGAGCTGATGCTTTCTATCAGAACAGGACACTCTTGAAAACCTGATGAGAGAATAGGGAGAGAATGGCAGGCAGGCATGAATCAGAAGCCATCATGATTGTGGCAGAAAAATATTAGGTGCCTGTTTCGAAATACCTGTAGAAAAGCTATCACTCAGGCTATCTCTGAAAAGAAAATGTTTGGTATTTGTGAAGAACAGAAAATTTATAGGGCATGCTACTGAAAGTCTTCTCCATGAGGGGGTAGGAGTAACAGAGAGACTATACGATGAGCTGACTGCAGCCCCCATTCCCCATCTTCCTGCACTGCTGGGTGGGGAAGGGGAAGGTAGAGAATTTGGGAGTAAAGATGAGTCCAGGAGGAAGTGAGGCACAGGGGGAAGGTGTTTTAAGGTTTGTTTTGGCTTATTATTATTCTACTCTGAGGGATTGGTAATAAACTCAATTAATTTCCTCAGAAATTAGATAAAACTACACATAAAACCTCTCATTTCTTCGCTTTATGAGACAAATTTAACTTCTGATAGATCATGACCTTAGTTCACTAATATTTCTAGGGAAAGCATGGTGACCTACTTGAGTCTCCTTGCTTTCCTGACTTGTCACTATATTATCATATTTTCTTCTTATATTGAAGAAGAGAATGGTTGTGCACTGTACTGTTTTTAGGTAATTACATTACCTAAAATAAATCTAAATGGTTTATTCAGACCTTACTGTGGAAAACTTCTGGCTGTAAAAGACAGCTCTCTGTATCATGTATCAGGAAAGGGCTAATAGATGGAGATAAAGAGTGTCTAAGAATGAATACAGGTGGACTTAACTTGGTCAGAAAATTCATAAGTGTCCCAGGTAGTTAAAGCAGCCAGGAGTGGTTCATAACTGTGTGGGTGTAACCCAAACTGTGTATTCTATACCCTCTATGCCATTCCCCAGAAACTGTTAACGACAGGCCCTTTGCAGCAGCTGCCCAGAGCACACCTGACTCCTCCGGCTATAAGATGGGTGTTAAGAGGCCTGTGAGATAGGAGGATGTTCCTGTCCTCATACCCAGGACTCACAATCACCCATTGTGGGACTCCCCACCCTGGGGGAGGGGCTGGGCATTCCTGCCTGAACCTGGATGTATACAATCTGGGAGTCTGGGGACTTCTGACTCCACTTGTGGAAGCGAGGCAGGAGGACCAGAACCTTTGACTGGACTGCGACCACCATCCTCGACCGGACTGCGACCACCATCCTCGACCGGACTGCGACCACCATCCTCGACCGAACTGCAGCTACCATCCTCGACCAGACTGCAACCACCACTCTCAACCAGACTGCGAGCCCCAGTCTCACCAACTGGATTTTCCTATTTTTACTTTGGACTCAGGGGGACCACGTGGGGCTTGGCTGGTGGTCAACGAACACCATTGTGTTTGTGCCCCAGGGTACTGAGTGTTGTGGGTTAAAAAACCAACTGTCTGCAAAATTCTATTTATTATATTATTTTCATTAAATTGTAATTCTGATTTATAATCTCTTTGAGTTGGGTTCATTTCTCCTGCTGGTTTACCTTTAAACCAACACAATAAGTGACTTGGCATTTCAAAGAAATAGAAAGTCAATCATATTACTTCTGAAAAATGTGAGGAGAAGAAAAAGATCTCTGACCAAGTAGCCATTATTCTATTGAGAGAGAACTTTATAGTTTCATTCAGTACCTATCAAGCATTTTTCTAGTAAAACTGCTTAGGATTATTGCTGAAATCCTCATAAGTCTTTAGCATGACAGACTTGGTTTTTTTCCTATGTAAATTTTTAGTATCATCATATTATTTGCGCCTATTTAGTGTGCAGAAAATCACCTATGATGTAGGTCATGTTTTCTATAATAATTTTTGTGGCTGAATGATTGGTGAAAATCCTTATACAGTTTTTTATTGAATTTATTCTTCTGGTAATTAAGGTAACAACACACTTCATATGTGCATTTGCATCAGTTGAGCTGTTCACGGCATGCTGGTCAGCTCTTCATAAAACAGAAGTGTGGGTATTCATAATTTTATCCTTTTTCATACATCCACTGAGGCTTTTGTCTTGTTCCTAGAGTGATATCCTGTCAAGTTGATCTTGAAATTAACCCTAAATTTCTCTGGCATATGATTTTAGGCGTCATATTTTTCTATAGCGCTTTTCCCGATTCTCAAATCATAATTATTTTTTCCTTCAGGGTAAAATTTGAACCATGCACTGAAACAGTTTTCTGGTTATACTGATGCTGGGTGAGGCCCTTTTGAAGACACTAATCCTAAAGTCTTATAGAGTGGCAAAAGTAGGCTATGCTTCCAGAAACTTTGAACTTAGAGCATCGAGCAAAGCTACTATTCACTCAGCATTTGGACACAGTTATAAAAATGGGTCATGGGAGCACAGAACTGGGAGCAAGAAGGAATTATTGTATAAGTGTGCAGCACGTCAGAAGGTAGTTGTCATGAAGTACATGCTCAGTAAAAACAGACCATTAATCTTGTTCAATATTAGTAACTTTGAGTCATTATTGGCTAACTGATGTGGGATAGCACGAGCACTATCACAGCTTAGGAAAGAGGTATTTCAATGACACAGTGGAATTAGTAATGCTGAAGAAGCACTGATTTTTTCATCCTGATCCAACCACTGAGACTCCTAAAAGTTTGCTGAACAATGCTGAATGGAGTTAAAGACTCAGCATGCATGGTAATAAAATGATAAGAGCCCAGGTCATGAAGAAGCAGACATAATCTGCCTTCTAATTTATATTTTTTTTTTATTTAAACAAACAAAGTTCATTGAAAGAACCATGACTTTTTTCAGGGAAGAATGAATATGACCAATCTCTACACAAAAATGTTAATAGAATTCAGGGAGATAACAAAGCTAATCACTCACAAACACACACACACAAAAAACAAAATTAAAACAAAAGAGAAATTAACCTTCCCCTCTATTCCAAACAGGAAAGAGTAGACGAAAGCTCATTTGTTGAGAGAGCACCATTTCAATAATTCCTGTGAGGAATGGAATGTAACATTATTTCATGTGCCCCTGCTGAGAAAAATATAAATAAGCTTTTCTGTGAAATAGGTGGAATGATTCAGTTAAAATGTGACAAGGTCCTCTCATACCTACAGGGCTGTTTCTTTAGTTTTCTAAAAACCTTCTTTGGCATATGATATGCTTTGGTAAGTGAATATGAAACAAATAATAAATGTTTCTTCCAGTCTGTAGGCAAGCCTTTGTTGAACTATATTCAACTTATTGTCTAATATCCTTTGGGAAATTAAGTGAGCATGTGAAACAATCCTATAATTACTTAAGTCAAAAAATATTTGAGCTTTGCCTTAGCTACAGGCATCATTTTAAGCTCACTGAGAAAACAATCTATCAGTTAATGACCTTTATTGCTAGATAAAGAGTCTCTCTTGAATTTCTGAAAAACATAGAGATGAAAGACACTGAGTTTCTATAAAATTAATTAAATGGGCAGATGTAAGTTTGAATACTGAAGTTTTGAAGAAGTAGTAGATCAGGGAAGGTGTTTTTAAGAGCATTGGTCTGAGTCTTTTCCAACTAAACGTAAGATATGAAACATGTCAAACTCAAATTTTGTATTTACCTATGGCTTGAAAACAGCCCAGGGGAAAGGGACCTGGAACTGCTGATTAACAGCCAGCTGAACATAAGCCAGCAGTGTGCCCAGGTGGCCAAGAAGGCCAATGGCATCCTGGCCTGTATCAGAGATAGTGTGGCCAGCAGTACAAAGACAGTAATTGCTCCCCCTCACTCATCAGTGGTGAGGTCGCACCTCAAAACATGCACTCAGTTTTGGGCCCCAAGACACACACTGAGGTGCTGGAGCATGTCCAGAGAAGGGCAATTGAACTGGTGCATGTAGGAAGTACAAGTCCTGTGAGGACCAGCTGAGGGAGCTGGGGTGGTTTAGCCTGGAGAAAAGGAAACTCGAGGGGCACCTTATCACTCCCTACAACTACCTACCAGTTGTAGCAAGGTGGTGGTTGGTTTCTTTTCCCAAGTAACAACTTGAACCAAGGGAGGTTTAGATTGGATATTAGAAAAAAAACCTTCACTGAAAGGGGGGGGTCAGACATTTGAATAAACTGTTCAGGGAAGTGGTGGAATCATCATACCTGTAAGTGTTAAAAAGGCATGTGGATGTGGTACCGGGGGACATGGTTTAGAGATAAAACATGGAGGTGCTGCTTTAATGGTTGGACTCAATGGTCTTAGAGGTCTTTTCCGACTGTAAGGATTCTATGATTCGGTGAAAATTTAGGTGTTTTACACGGTCTAGTTATGCAAGCTAAGCCCCTCTGCGGAAAGGCTACTCTGGTTTGTCAGCCAAGAGAGGGGGGGTGGTTTGGTACACCAAAGGCAAGGTAATAGAGTGTGTGACTGCAAAAGAGTTCATGTCAGTATAACTTACATCAAAGCTGTGGATTTGGAGCTGGTATTAGTTGTAGGCAGTAGCTGCTCTAAATTAGGAGTGGTGCCACAACCACTCTGGAAAATCTTTGAAGGATAGACCCAGTCTGAATCTTGAGATTTCTAACTGATCAATAAAAAATCCCCATTACTCTTTGCCACCTTTTGTAATGCAATTTCATCAGTGCTTACTTAGTAGAAGGGATACAAGGGCAATGAAACCCCGAGTGACAAGTCAAATTAAAACACAGCATACACAGAATACAACATGAAATAAACCATACAGCTTTCTCTACTTTCAGCTGTAGAATTAATTATCAGAAGGTTGTGTGATTTGTTTGTTGATTGTTTGCTTTTTAGTTTTTTGGCCTTTTGGCTTTTTTTTGTATACTTGTCATGGGGGAACATCTGAATTGTTAAAGAAGGAACAAGGATTCACAGGGGAACATTAGTTAAGGTAGAGTTCAGTATACTACTGAAAAAGGAAAAATTCCCTTGTGCTTGTGTGGATCACTTCTGACTTTCCTCTTTAAATTAAATGTGACTCAATTTAAAAGCAGTATTTACAGTGCATTTTTTTTCTTTTCTTATTCTTTGCTTGTTTACAGAGAAAAATATTTGATGACTTTATTAAATCAAGAGGTTTAAAATTTTATTTTTCTGTTAATTAAAACATTTTCAATTAAAAAAAAAGAGAAAAAAAGAAAGAAAAATAAACAAATCAACCCAAACCCTGAACTATGTTTTCTATATGGATTTTTAAATTATAAACATACTGTTTATCTTTATAAAATATATCTTCATAATGTGTAAGAAATATCATGTGGAGAATGTGATACTCTAAACTCACAAAGAACTAATTATCCAACTGTATGAGGAAACTGCTTGGATATACTTTTAGCACAACAAGGGTACGTATGTACAAAACATTTTCCTTCCCTTGTATAAATTATTTTTGGCTAAATGGCTGGTTAAAATCATGAAATGAATATTCCACACCTGTTAAACAAGATTGATTTTGAAACAGAAATATTCACTATGTAGCTCCATCTTGAGTCAAGAGTGAACGCAGATTAAAAATTATGCTGCTGTGATTCTGGTATTGTTTTGCATGGATTAAAATAAAATTTAATATTTTATTTTTCTTTAGAATGAAATTCTAAAGAAATATTAATAAGGATTTAAAACATTTTACTCTGTAGAATACTTATTTATTTTATCTAATGAAATTTCATTTGTATTTTAAATAATACAGAGTTATTTTTTCTATCAAAACAAGTTAAAGGGTTCTAGGATTGTTCTGTGATGGTGAGGTGATGCAATAGATACAATAGATTCAATAGATACGATAGGTACCATTATACTCTCTCATCTTCTAAAAGATCTTCTAAAAGAAGATGATCTTATGCTAAATGCTTATTCAGAAGTGGAAAGCTTCCTCTACCTTGGTACACCTATAGCTGTGCCCAGAAACTGTTTAGAAGCTTACTGACTAGTCGAGACAAAAAACTGAGATCCTACCTTAAAAATTTAACAATATGCAAAACCAAGTTCCAGCTCCTAGGAATGTGATCTGACTCTAATTTAATAGTAGAGATGTAGCTTTGAATTTAAAGTAGTCTATGACTAAAACAGTACATACATAATTTATTCACTAAAATAAGTAAAAAATGTAATGTATTTCTTGTCAGCTTTGTAGTTTAAAGTCAGAAGCCTGACATTTTTTGGTTTTCCATTTCTTTCTTTCTTTTCTTTCTTTCTTTCTTTCTTTCTTCCTTCCTTCCTTCCTTCTTTCTGTCCTTCCTTTCTTCCTTTCCTCTTTTCTTCCTTCCATCCTTTCTTCCTTCCTTTTGGACTAGGTGTCCAACTTCACACATCAACCTTACATGTTTTTGTCCTGTGTTTAACACATATAAACCTGTGACTTTCACAGATGAGCTATCTTTGATACTGTAACTTTTTCATTATAAAGCTGTATAAAACAAATAACGCTTTACACTGCAATCCTTTTGATCATCAGACTCATGCCTCACCGATTCACAGAATGGTTGGGGTCGGAAAGGATGCCTGGAAATCGTCTAGTCCAATACCCCTGCTAAAGCAGGTTCATCTGGAGTGGGTTGCACAGGATCACATTCATGTGGGTTTTGAATATCTCCAGAGGAAACTCTACAAAGTCTCTGGGGAGCCTGTTCTAGTGCTCAGTTGCACTTACACTTTTTTCTTCATATTCAGATGGAACTTCCTGTGTATCAGTTTGTCTCTTGCCCCTTGTCCTATCGCTGGGCACCACTGTAAAGACTCTGGCCCCGTCCTCTTGATACCTGCTTTTAAAATATTTGTACACATTGATAAGATCCCTTCTCAATCATCTCTTCCCCAGGCTAGACAGGCCCAGCTCCCTTAGCCTTATAAGTGAAGTGCTCCAGTCCCCTAATGATCTTCGTAGCCCTCCACTGGACCCATCTTGTCTTTTTTGAACTGGGGAGCCCAGAAATGGAAATAAACCTCTCTCAGCCTGTTGGCTACACTCTTCCTGATGCAGCCCAGGATACTACCGGCCTTTTTTTGCAACAAAGGTACATTGGTGGCTCAAGGTTATCTTGTTGTCCACCAGGATTCCCAGGTTCTTCTCCATCGAGTCATTTTCCATAAGGTCAAGCCCCAGCCTGTACTGGTGCATGGGGTTATTCTTTCCTAGTTGCCTTTGTTTAACTTCATTATGTTTCTATCTCTCTGCCCAAGTCTCCAGCTTGTCCAGATATCACTCAGTGGCAGTGCAGCCTTCTGGTGTATAAGAGACTGCTCCCAGTTTGTGTCATCATTGCTGAAGGTACGTTCTGTCCGTGCACCCAGGTCATTGATGAATAAGATGAACAAGACTGAACTCAGGACTGACCTCTGAGAAACATCACTATCTGCAGGCATCCAGCAGACGTGACACTGATCACAACCCTCTGAGCTATGCCATTCAGGCAGTTCTCAATTTACATCAGTGTCCACTCATTTAACACATAGTCCCTGAGCTTGCCTATGAGAATGTTACAGGAAACAGTGTCAAAATCCTTGCTGAAGTCAAGGTAAAAAAGATTCACTGCTCTCCAGTCATCTACCCTGCCAGCCATTCCATCATTGAAGGCTATCAGATTGGTCAAGCATAGTTTCTCCTTGGTGAATCTATGTTGACTACTCCTGATAGTCTTCTTTTCATCGACATGCTTAGAGATGACATCCAGGATGAGTCACCAGGATAACTCAGGATCACCTTTCCAGGGATGGAGGTGAAGCTGACTGACCTGCTATTTCCTGAGTTATCCTTCTCGCCTTTTCTTAAGAATGGAGTGACATTGACTTTCTTCCAGTCTTCAGGAACCTTTCCCATTCTCCATGACCCTTCAAAGATGACAGAGAGTGGCTTAGCAATAACATCTGCCATTTCCCTCAGCACTCATGAGTGCATCCCATAGAAGTCCATGGGTCTGAGGGTGTCACGTTTGTCTAAATGACCCTGATCCATTTTGACCAAGGGAAAGTCTTCCTTTCTCCAGACTTTCTCTCTTGCCTCTAGGGTCTGAGATTCCTAAGGGCTGGCCTTAGCAGTAAACAATGAATCAAAAAAAGCATTCAGTAACTATGCCTTCTCTGTATTCACCATCAGGGCACTCACCTCATTCAGTAGTTGGCCTACATTTTCCCGAGTCTTTCTTTTGCTACTAATGTACTTGAAGAAGCCTCTTTTGTTGTTCTTGACATCCCTTACAACATTTGATTCCAAATGGACCTTATCCTTCCTCATCACATCCCTGAATACTCTGACAGTGTTCCTTTATTCCTCCTGAGTTGCCCGTCGCTTCTTCAACATTCTGTAAATTTCTGTTTCAATTTAGCCAGAAGCTCCTTGCTCATCCGTTCAAGTCTCCTGGACCCTTTGCTTGCATCACTGGGATGCACTGGTCTTGAGCTTGAAGGAAGTGATATTCTAATATTAACCAGCTTTCTTGTGCCCCTCTTTCTTCTGTGGCTTAGTCCCACTATAGTCTACCAAGAAAATGTCTGAAGAGGCCAACATCTGCTCTATTGAAATCCAGTGTAACAAGCTTGCTGTGTGTTCTCTTTACTACTCTAAGGATCTCAAACTGAACCATTTAATGGTCACTGCAGGCAAGGCTGTCCTTGAGCTTTGCATAACACACAAGGCCCTCTTTTTTGGTGTGAACAAAGTCCAGCATAGCACTTTTCCTCCTTGACTCCTTTATCTCTTGAGAAGGAAGTTGTCACCGATGCCCTGCAGTGTTGTCTCTCCAATAGATTTCAGGGTAGTTGAAGCCCCCCGAGAAGAACAGGGCTTATGAATGTGAGGCTGCTCCTACCTATCTGTAGAGGGCCTCATAGGCTCAACTCAAGAAAATTTTGTCAGGAAGTAATTATTTATATATTAAAAAAATATGTCAGATTTTTGACATTGTGAGAGATGAAGCAAAGTATAAGAGTACAAGAACAAATTATTTCTGGTTAGAAGCTAAATGTTGGAATTCTATAGTCTGTTCCATCCAACTGGTTTTCTGGAGACTCCTTTCTCTATGGCTGTCATGTCTGCTTCATAGCACCTGTTTTATGTTTGCTCTTGTTGCTCTGTTGGTTGACCAATTCAAAAGATAAATGAAGAATTAAAGAAGCAAGAGCAGCTGAGCCACTGGCTTCATCAAATTGCTCAGGGACCATCTTCAGCTTTTGATAAGACTGCCACAGCTTGTGATTGCATCTCATAACTGTTTCTTAGTTACCACTCACAATCAAAGTCAGAACTCAGGGACTGTGGAAAAGACAGATAATGGCCTTGGCAAGTGTCTAGGAACAGAACTGAGAAATTATTTACAGCACTTGCCTTCAAGGGATAATTTGGCAATAGAACTACAAAGCAGGTTTCTGTGGGCACTGCTGAAATTAGTAATAGACTTTTAAATATTAAAGCCCCCTAAAAATAACCACAGATGGAATAAGGGAGAAAAACCTCTGGGACCTATTTTCCACCTCAACTGGCAACATACAATTCTTGGTTTAATAACAAAAGACATCTTATTAAATTGCATTAATGTGAGTCTGTTGCTTAGTGCAGGTGTCAGGCTGGTAGTGTTGCTAATACCTACCATAGACACACATGCTGCGATGAAAAGCCGGCCAATATTTCAGTACAAGTGACATGCATGTATTATCTCCCAGTGTTCTGAGAGTATCTAATTAAATTTAATGTTTGTAAAAAATGCCTTCATAGATTTTATAATATTCATGTGTAGATATGCAGATATAGATATTCAAAGGTCACTCCTTCAAATCTGTATTCAGGAAGGAAAGGCAGCAAATAATTGTGATGACACTTTGGGTCCTCAGATTGCAGGGACTGGTGTGTGTGCAACAAATATGTCACTTTTTCATAATTCAAACCATGCATAACAAATTGATTTTTCAAGTGTTAAAAAACCTAATTTTTAATGTTGCAATGGGTAAAAATATTCATCACCAACATCACTTACTGATAATACTACTAAACTGAATGTCCAGCACAAAAATCTCTGCTCTTCTCTTTCATAGTTTGTCAATAAACTATATGAAAAAGCTTAATATCCAAATAAGCCATATTGACTCTAATGTTTTTCAAATATGCTTTCTCAAAAAAAAAAAAAAAGACACTGTCAACCTAGTATTTCAGTACAGCTATACTGAGTTTACAAATACCTGGGGCATACCAGGTGATAGAAAAATTGCATCACAAAGCCCCAAATCTGAAATTAATAGAAAAATAAAAGGTACCGTAATGTACATATACTGTAAAAAAAATATATTCTACTCATATTCAAACTTTGTTATAGACTGTGAAGATGCTAGAGGATCATCAATTTCCCATAAGAAAATGCTCTTCTAAACCTGGCTGTAAGAATAATCCACTTCTATCAGGGTTCTTATTGTCCTTCCTCACCTTGACCTGAAAAGCTTTACAATGTGTGGCTGGGACACTCTAGCTTAAATGAGGCAAAAAATCTCTGAAACAAACTTGTGTACTTTTTTCATCAATCTTTATACTTTAATCTATCTCTTCAAGAAAAGATGGTAAAAAGTTATAATGAGTAAGCTACATCTCAAAATTTGTCAAGTCTTACAAGTCAGAACTTGCTAATTCTGCCTACTGAAACCACCTTTACAAGGATTTTCAAGTGAAAGTGCTTGTATCTTAGATTTTCATTTGCTCATCATCAGGAAGAACATTTGATTTCAAATGGGGTAGTGTTGTGCTTTGACTCCAGATATTAACCAAGTGCAACTCAGCTACTCACTCACTCCTCCACCAGAAGGCCTGGGGAGAGAACTGGAAGGGTAAAAGGTAGAAAAACTATGGGTTGAGAAAAAGACAGTTTAATAGGAAAGCAAAGCTTCTCACAAAAGCAAAGCAAAACAAGGAATTAATTTACTGCTTCCCATGGGCAGGCAGCTGTTCAGCCATCTCCAGGAGACCAGGGCCCCATCACTCATAATGGCTACTCGGGAAGACAAACACCTTCAGTTCAAACATCTATCCCTTTCTCCTTCTTCTGACAGCTTTATATACTGAGCGTGATGTCATATGGTATGGAATATCCCCTTGGTCAATTGGAGTCACCTGTCCTGGCTGTGTCTCCACCCAACTTCTCATGCACCTGCAACTTCCTTGCCAGAGTGACGGTATAAAAAGCAGAAAAGGCCTTGGCTCCATTGTAAACCCTGCTCAGCACTTACAAAAACTTCTCTATATTATCAACTTTGTGTTCAGCAAAAATCCAAAACAAAACCCCATACTAGCCACCATGAAGAAAAGTGATTCTACTTCAGCCCAAACCAGCACTCCATTTCTGAGCTGATCAAAGTATATACATATATTATAGGAGCTGCTTTTTTTTCTCCCTGTTCATCTTCCTTATGGACTAGTTGTGAACCATAATTATTTTCTCATTAGCTGTAATTGCTTGAAGTATTTCCAATATATACAAGACAGACTAAGGGGATTTATTATCTTATCATACTGGGTCACCTTATATGTGCTGCCATTTATTCGCATGGTAAGACTACCTCTCTGTAATCCAGTATCTCATCATCCTTCCAGTCTACAAAATACAAGCAGACTTTGCAAAGAATAATTGTAGGTAATGGTGCTGACGATTATGCAGGAAGGAATGGCTGTACTATTACACAGGCTTACTTATTCCATTTTTTTTCATGTGTCATTAACACAGCACACTCATCTTTTCTCTTCTTTCTCCCAAATGTTTCTATTGCTAGTGTTGCTAGTATTTCTTTAAAGGACTTATTCTTGCTCTTCTCTGCATAGCTTCTGACTAGGACCCAGCAGGGTACTCAGCTGGTGTGATGAACATCAAAGAGTGCTGCAGTGCCAGTCCATGGCCTTCAAACACGTCATTGTTACTGTGCATCACTGAAAATCAGAACCATATTCCCTGAGAATGAAAACACTGTCCTTAAATAAGGCATTTCTTCAACAGCCAAATCTGTTCCTTATTTCTTTCTAGATTTTCTAGTATTTAGTATTTTAGGATCTGTTCAAATATTGATCTTTTTTTGAGCCTGAAGAGGAAGATTGTGAACTACTGTAAACTAACAGAGCTGTACTGGTTTCAGGAATATTTCCACAGTTGATACTGGATATTTGTAAGGACAAAACCATGACATTCTACTGTATGTAGAACATACATATTCTCACCTAGATAAAAAATAAAATAAAAGAAAACAAAAAAATTGTAAAATTGCATGCTAGGGAACCTCAAGGCTGAATTTAATCATAAGGACTGTCTATCCTGCACAACCTTCATTCAACTTTGCCTTGTCAAACTCTGCTAATAATTTCATGCTTATACGGTGGGATTATGAATATGGTCATTCATCTGTGAATATCAGGGATTCAGGTGAATTAAAAGCTCTTCCACAAACATTCATACAAGAAAACAGCTGTACAAATGTCCATGATGAAATTCAGATTGAAAAGGGTACAAGGGTAGAGCTTAATTTCACAGCTCATTGAAGTCTTTTAAGAGCCTTTAAAGTGAATCCAATGGGTTTGTTCATAGAATGAAGTATTATACAAGAGAACTTAAATATGTCCCAAAGGCTGTAGAACTTTACTCACATTAGAATGATAAGTAGATAGACGTGACTTAGATTTGTAGAACAGCTATGTGAGGTTATGGACATGAACAGGTTACCCTGGAATAACTAATTATGATGTATTAGCTATTCCACAGTAAAAGCCTTTTTGAACATCCTCATCCCGAAGTAAACAAAATGCTGTATGATATGGTATATGCCCTATGTGAAATGAGGTTAAACTTTTTCTAGAATAGACAGAAGACAAATACACCACTGAGAAGTACCTATGTCAGCTGTCCCAAATAATAGGTCCTTGAATCTTGAGACCTTGTTTTGAGGCTGAGGAGGAGCAGAGTTCACCATACCCATATGTTATTATCACCTTAACATATTTGCTCAAAGTTCAGCTGTGACTGCCGCAGGAGTCAGGGTTTTTTTTCAGAAAGCAGTAATTAGAAAATTGTTCTGTATTTTAGCAGCCTGTAGTATAGGACTTTCAAAATCTGTAAGTAGCACATTATTTGCATGGGTTTCAATGTTAATTTCCATTTTTATGACATCCTTCCCGCCTCTGTTCCAGAAATCTACTGAATAGGTGCCTATGGGCCATCATTATGTTTTAAATATAGATAAGAATATATATAAGAGTATCAGGAAAAAAAAGGACAAAATCTTGATAACAAGTTAAATTTACTGTCCATTGTTGAAATTACTGTTTTGCCTTATGGATTCCTGGAATAAGAATATGGCTGGTAAATTATTCCCTTGTTTCAGTACCATTTCATAATCTCTTTTTTCAGATTCAGACTCCAGACAAGGCGTTTTGTACCAAAAAAAATCTTACACAGGAAGTATATGTATACACACTTACATGTGCATGTATACTAAACATGCTGAAGAGGTTTGATATTTGAATTTATTTTCCTATATACCATTTATCAATAATGTTGTATGGTAATCACATAGCATTGGTTGTAAACATTTTCTTTTAACAATAAAAAGTCATTTTGAGATTAATTATGTGTTAATACTGGTGGAAGCTACTCACATGTTATTTGCAAGATCATGCCTCTAACAGTTCTGATTTCTAGAATTAATAGTTTACTGTTTCAGTAAGGGTATTGGAATTTAGAAGAAAATAAACCTCCTTCATTTGAATCCCAAGGCTTGTGTAAATTAATATGTTAATGGGGCTTAATGAGAATCCTTTTAAGAATTTGTAGTTGACAAAAGAGGTATAATAAACATTTTGCTCTTCCTTCACGTACTGAGGCAGCAGTAAAGGTTCTCTGACCTTCATCAACAGGTCTTTGCGCATATCCTTATCTCCTTAATGAACCAGATTTATAGCAAGGTTTGTTTTCCATGGTGAAGAGAATGTGACTGTTGGCTGGTACAGAGGTGTGGTGTTCTTCTGTGCCTCATCTGGTGGTAAGACATACTCTTCACTCCAGATACTCAATTGTTAGGCCTTGCTTGAGCCAGGTGCAAGATAAACAAGGGGCCCAGCTCCTATTTTTCTCAACCAACCTCATCAATTCTTCACCTTCTTCCAGGAACACTGTACAGTTCTGACTGCTTACCACACTATTGCAGACAGATGATCACAAAGTCTCTGTTAACTTGCAAATAGAATACTACGCGTAAGTAAATTCCTTCAGGGTCAATTTTTTCTGTATGTCAGTGGAATAATTGATGAAAATGTGACCTATTACATTATGTTCTGTGATTTCGCTAAAGAAAAGAGTTTGATTAATTTCTTTAGTACACCAACAGATCATAATTATAAAATCAGATTGCACATTTGGTATAATATTGGTGAACAGGGTTATATTGTTAAGTTTAGGTATATGTGAGCAAAAAGATACTTCTGATTCATTATATTTTTAAGTGTAATTTTATTAAACCTAAGGAAACTTCAAATGAATCTTGAGGTTAAAAACTGAGTATTAGAGAAGATAGTAAGATAATCCGGTGCCCAATTTAATCCCATTCTTTTCAGTGGAGTTGCAATATTCCACTAAAACCCAATATCTCTATGATCATAATATAATGGGGTAAGGACAGTCCTTTTAGATATACAGGAGGCAAAAAAGAACAGATAAAAAAGAAACAGGAAACACCACTCCCTCATCCCCAACAGTTCCCAAATGCCATCACTGTTGATTGCAAATTATTAGGAAAAAAAAATTCAGTCTTTCTTGGCAGGTATATCTTAGTATTCAGAAAACAACTCAAACTAAGAGGAATTTTAGTGAATAAAGGAACAATTGTTGGTATATTGGAATATGTGAGCACTGTAGATCCAGTTTTACACAAAGTGATACTTATTAGGCTAAGCTGTTGTTGGTAAGATACAAGAAAAATTCTTCTGAGATGACAGCTGTAAACTACAGAGTCAAGAACTTGAAATGCCAATTGTGAAAAGAACTTGAATGTGCTAACAAGTAAACAGCCAATGTGGTATCTCTGTGAAAGAGGCAAAACCAATACTACTATATACCAAGTCAAGTATTTTCAGGAATATGTAAGAATTGATGTTTCCTGCAGTGAGAAAACTATGTGGCAAACTACCTTTGCTAAGTTGATAAGGGCATAGTAAAAGGTCATGAAGGTTAGTCATTGTCTACCGATCAATTTACACCAGCCATAGTATTTCATGCTAGAAAGCTATTTGATCTATGGAAATTAAAGCATTTGAGGAAGAATATCCTAAAAGAATGTATTGCAGAGATATTATCTCCCATGACAGAGACAAACATGCTAACTTATGCATGCTCGTGGGACAGATAGATGCTGTATGAATGCAAATGCCAATAAACATATGAGAATATGAAACAGATGGAGACACTTGGACAAAATTTAAGTACTATGTCAAATTGCTGTGAAACTGACATTTTACTGAGGGAGCATTAAAGAACAGAACCTTCTTCTCAAGCATATTCCCTGGATATAGTGATAGAAATGTAATAGAAGCAATGTGTACTGTCGTGTGTGCATCAAAAGAAAATCTGATCAAAATAACTTCACTAAAACAAAATGTTGTATGTATGTTTCCTCTGTGAATTTGTGTTGTTATGCTCAAAATCTCTTTTATAGACAGAAAATAAGTGTGCCTTATGTGCACATGTATATGCATATGTAAGCATATGGCATGTGTGCATATATAAATGTGTGTACATATACAAAACCAAATGTTTATTTTTAGAAAAACAAATATCTTAAGACTCTAGTTTAAGAATCATTATTAGTATAAACCTATTTTTTACAGAAATTATAAGAAAGAATAATAGCATTTAGAATCCTTTTATATAGGAAAAAAATCAGTAATACTACTAGTATAATTAAAAATGTAACATAGTTCTTAGTTTCTATACCTTTTCCTGCTTTTACGCTCATCCTTTCCATGTGGCTCCGGCCCTTCATGATTTATTCTGGTGGTGGAGTGGGGTTGTGCAGCATGTTACAGAGAGTTGTTGATATCTGGAGTTCTTCACTGGGAGTAATGTGATGTTCATGTAAAGGGTTTCTTCTTCCTCACTATAAGAGACACTTTAAGAGTCTTTTTACAGGTTTTGATGGGTTTTTTTGGACACGTTGACATGTGATGTATTCTCCATTCATCTGCTTCTTCTTGTACATCCAAATGTACTATATCAGGTGCCATTTATGTGTGTTATATACTATCCTTTAATTTCTTTTGCCTGCCTTCAGGTCTGCATTTCTTTAAATGATGATTACTGATTCTCACAGTTTGTGGTCTTTAGATCCAAGCCTGCTCCCTATCTTAATCTTCCCTTGCAGGTACTGCTCTGTGCTTCATGCTGTCTCTGATTTTTTGAAGACCCCTCTGTCATACTTACCAGATATGCCATTGTCTACATCATGTCAGTCATAAATGAGTAATTAGAGTCATAAAAGTCTTTACATACTGCTTATTACTACTATCCATATAAACTATGGTTGTATGACATCAAGATGAACTGATGCACAGGAAGCTTCATATGAACATGAGGAAGAAATTCATGGTGTGGGTGACTGAGCACTGGAACAGGCTGCCCAGAGAGGTGATGGAGCTTGGATACCTCACTGGAGGTATCCAAGAACCGTCTGTATGCCATCCTGTGCAATGTGCTCCAGCATGACCCTGGTTGAGTGGGGAGGTTGGACCAGATGACCCACTGTGGTCCCTTCCAAACATTACACATTTCTGATTCTGTGACAGTAAAAAAAAATGAGCCATAGACACCTGGTCAAAAAAACATGACAAACTCCAGTCCTGAGGCTTTGGAAATTCAGTATAAAGCATGATATTAACAATGACAATACTCTATTACAGGGCCACAGGATGATAGTGTTTTGAATTTTTATCACTAAAGAAAAAGGTTGATCACAGCAATGAATAAATATTGAACTGCAGCAGAGATGAGATGACAATATATTCTCAATTTAAGGAGCTGTCTGGTACCAGATAACTCATATATACTGACAATTGTCATGTGTCATGCCACTGCAATGTCAAAATCTTCTTAGAAGTATTATCTGTATATAAAACTATGATCTGTGAAGTTATCCATGGATTAGCCATGGGTAGAGCACAGAGGAGCTAAGAGGGAATTCCTGAGCAGGTCCAACAACTCAGTGTGAAGAGTGATTCACACAGATTATTTCACAGGGCAGAAGAGGAAGAAGAGAAGTGTCTTCTTGACTCATATGAAGATCTTGCCCAGAGATAGGATTTTAAATACGAAATTTGAGAGTGTCAGGCCTTAGACTACTGTTCCCCCAGACTCAGTTTATGGGTAGATCCAGAGACAGTAATACCAGCACACACCTCATTTCTATCTGTTGAGACACAAAACAATTCTGTGCTGGAAAATAAAGCTGTTTGTTCAAGGTGGGAATCTTGTGTTCACTTGAATGTAGGAAAAGGGAAACCACTTGCTGTTGAAATCCTGCTTATCCAGTAAGTTACTTATTTATAATTTGTAACATATTCCAAAGGAAATAAAATTTTTAAAGCTTAAATATCAGTGATGATATGAAGAGACAGTAAATAAAATGTAAGTAAGCTTGTTCAAACAACACTAAATACTTGCCATTAAATGCATTTATTGCATTTATTTTCTCCTTTCAAATTATTTATTATATTTGACAACTTGTGCAGTTATTCATGAGAATTCTTTGATGACTGGAAAATGAGAAGAGTTCTTATGTGAACGGACTGTAATGGGATGGCAGTAAGTGTTCCATCCCTAGGGTTGGCTATGAATCATATATTCATTTTCTAGAATACATTGGCAACTGTCTTCAAAACAACATAAAACAAGAGAGGTAATAGTAATACTTGAAGAACATACAAGAACTTGAAAGGCATAATCAATAGTCAGCTCAGAGTGTGTTGTGTAAACCTACCACTATATATTTAATATAGCCACAGTTTGGCTCTATCACATGACTGAGCATGAAGAGCCTGTAATCTCAAATTAATTTGTACTCTGACAAACTACCATACTTAGGTTATTAACACAGTACTGAAAGACAGGTGTGAAGAGAGGGGATGAGAGGGACCATAACTGTCAGAAGACAAAAGCTATTATGGAATAAAGAAATAGCAATGGTAAATAAGAGATTTAGACACAATAACGTCTATGGGATAGTGATAAAGCATGCTAGGGCTTGAGGAAGGAATTAGAAAAATCTTTACATGACGAATACCCATGGATTTTTTGATTATCTCAGTATTGTCTTCTTGTCAGACAGAAAAAAAATATTGCAAAAGCATTCCAGTTCTGACAATTAAGGGATAGAGGTACTCAGTGTTCTTTCCCCTAACACCTGCTTTCTTTTTCAGCAAGTACAACAGAGATGTTTATAAATATGCATTGCACAAAAGTATTTACTGATTCTTCGGAAATAAGAGTTTATAGGGTAACCCTCCTCATACATACAAAGCAATATATGCATTTCATAAATAGGTAGATAGGTAGACACATGGGTGAGTAGAAATAGGCAAGAATTTAAAATAATCATTATACAAATTATCAAACATTGATGCATGGCAGATAGAGAGAATATTATTAAGTGGAGATATTTATGTCTACACATGAAAACAATACACATGTAAAAAGCCAGAGGGATGCAAAATACATTCTTATTATGGTCATATGTGGAATCTCTGTTTCAGAGCACTCTAGAGTTATCTGGCACATCTTGGAATGCTGCTGTCAAAAGGGCTTTTCCCAACTAATTTCTAAGGTCTGTGAAAGCCTGGGATAACAACAATACATGCTTATTATGACGTATAAAGGACAAAAATACATTACCCTCAAAAGTATCAGTTTGCTGTTAAAGAGTACAATTTTTAGTTATTTCTCTCAAGCTTACTTTGCTTAAAGTGTCTATAAGTTATCTAAGTTATGTGACATAGGTCTGATGGCATAGGTATTTTGCAGTAATTCTGTTCTTTGTCCAAAAGGTAGACGTTTGGAAGAAGAAAGAAAAAAAAAGTTGTGTTAATCAATCAAAGGACAAGTGAAAAAAAAAAAGAAAGAATTTCTTTTTTAAAAGATACTACTTGGGTAACTCTATAATAAAAGACAATTTAAAGTTACAAACCAAGAATTTGAATTTCTGGGTTTTATGCTTGTACAGAACAGACCAAGAAAAATCAGAGTCAAGTACCTACTAGATAAAATAAATATTATTTTTCTTATAGATTTGATCAAAGCAACAATATATATGAGTTTGTAAATGGTTGAAAATGTAAGTGTTGATCTCCTATGTCATATTCATGAAAGACATATTTCTCAGAGAATTTATGATAAGTGCATATTATTTAGTGAGTTTTGTATTAGGAACTATGAAAAGTTCACAGTCAACATGGTAATGATCTAAAATGTAATTGTATCTTCTGAGAATTTAATGACTGATTACATGTGTTTTAACAAAGGTCTAAAAGTTTCCTACTCTGGACATTCTTTTTGTAGACAGTTCTTATTGTAAACTCTTTTAATTCAATAACAAGTGATGATGGTGCTGTTGTTCTTTGGAGATCAAGATAAAAATAACCTTTCATTGTTGCAGGTTTGCTTTTCAAAAAAAAATCAAATATTACAGTGTTGCTGAATTGCAACACATTGATAACATTTAAAACATTTTTAATGTTATTCTTCAAATTTAAGATACTATTACAGATGGAACAGAAGCCAAACTGTTAAAATAGAAAAAATTACTGCTACGCTGAACTTGAACAGAAACTCTGAACAGATTTCAGTGCATTAAATAAAAATATTTCAGAAACAGCTTACAGCAGTTTTCGTTTGTGTGTTTTCAAGTGATTTAGATAGAATGTGTCTGA
This sequence comes from Cephalopterus ornatus, assembly GCA_013396775.1. Taxonomy (NCBI): domain Eukaryota; kingdom Metazoa; phylum Chordata; class Aves; order Passeriformes; family Cotingidae; genus Cephalopterus; species Cephalopterus ornatus. The sequence goes on from VZRE01016429.1 coordinate 29,908, forward strand.
GGGCAATTTGAGAAAAGAACAAAGAAATATATTTGTAGAAACAAGGCCCATGGCATTTGAAAACTTTGAAGCTTTGAGGAAGTAGGAGGGTTTTGGGGAGACCATGCATTTGGGGTTTGTAAAGGTTTTGTTTAGTTTGGGGTTTTTATTTTTGGGATCAGTTTTCTCACGTTGTAATTCCTGAATATAACAGGTATGTGTTCCACTTATGTGGGATATCATTACTGATAGAACTGGGACTTTTAATGATTAGCTACACTGTAGCAAATAGTGTAAGCTGTAGAAATCACAGTTCTCTATTCTAGCACTTTCCCAACATAGCAAGATCATAATATTTTAGTGTACACCATGACAGGGAAGTAAAAGCATAGGTAGAAAACCCTTACAACCTTCTGATTGAGTATTTCATGCTTCCTGCATTCATAAACCCTGAACTTATGTTTAGGGCAGTTTATATAATTATTTATATAATTATCTAATTATTTAAAATCTGAAAGGATTTGGAGATATATACTTTTTAAAAATATAGTGATGTACAAAGCATAATATAAGCCTAATATATAACATATCTTTCTGTATAATACAGAAAAAGCTAAATGATTTTACCTAAATTGAAAAATAATGCTATTTTTTAAATTGTCATTCATATAGCAAAAATAAACAAGAAAACTGTAAATATCTAACTTACAATTCCATGGTAATTAAAGTCTCTTGCTATGAAAAAAATAACAAAAAAGTAAATGTCTAATTATGCCTAATTTACTAAATCATATAAATTAACATTTTTCAAAACATCAGTGGATACCACAAAAATACAGTATCTACAATACTTTTATGCTACAGACTTGCTCTAAATTCAAGCCTTGAAAGAAAAAATATCTTTTTTTTGTCTGACTTTCACACCATTACAGTACTTCTAGTCACTTTCTCTTGTCATCTCACCATATTTGGCAACTTTCAGTATTGAAATGCATGTGTTCCAAGAGAACTTGCAACTCTCCTTAATTTTACCTCTGCTTCATTCACTGTGTTCACCTCATTAACCCTAAATCACTTCACATTATTCATATATCTATCAGACTTTTAGAAGTGTCACATAAGTTGTCATCCTCATGCCCCAAATCTGCTTGCTAATTCTCATCACAGAGTTTCTGAAGCTAGACAGCCCCCAGCTCCCTTGCCATGCACACAACATGGACTGAACAAGGAAGACAAAGTTCTACGTGTTTCCTGACACTTTCCTTTCTCGTCTCCCCTACATTCATTTTAGAGGATTTAGTGCCTTGTATAGGAACATGACGATGAAACCGAGGAAAAATAACATCTGATATCTCAGAGCAGCATCAAGGTGACAAGTTCTAGTCATTCATATTATAAGGTGGTCAGGCCAGCGAGGTGAGTAGTTACAATTCCTGCTTTTGGACCTGGAGCTTGTGGTAGCAAGACCCTTAATAAGGCCAGTTTGGCACAAAAAAATAATGATCTTTGAAACACAAATTAATAATTCCTTTAAAATAAGTTGCATAATAAACAAGTGCCATCTTTGGTTACTGAAATAGCATTTCCTTCCTGAGGAGTTTTACTAGGGTAGAAACTACCTCAACCATGAGTGTGCTTGTTTCCCAAGTATTCTTTTTCTATGAAATGAGGGGTAGCTTGCAGCTTCTTCTATAGTAATATCATCAATATCAGGTTTAGAAAACTTCTGATAATATTTTTTTGGCGGAAAAGTCTACTGTTTGCTTAATTTCATTATTCAGTCTGTCACTGCCCTACTACTGCCAAACAAAGTACCTTCTTTTTTTCCATTTTGCATTCATACCTTTTAAACTCATCTTAATAATCTTCTTATCAATTTAAATATTCCTCTTGTTTGCCTAGGTTAACATCTACAATTTCATTTTACATAACTACTGTTTTTTTTATCTCAGGAATGTAGCTTTTCTGCTTTCTTTCTATTATATTATTTAGTTTAATACTGAAGATTATTTCAGTTTTTCACATTTATCTGTTCAATATACCTTCTGTGTAGTTCTTAAATATTATTTTTAAAAATTAAGCTTATGTGATTATGAAACTCATGTTTTAAAGATGCAATCTGACCCCTCTGTCAAGATTTCCTTCTCTTACTCTATTCATATTGGTTTCCTTTTAGGCTTTCCATTTCATTGGTACCAATCAGACATTTTGCTACAAAATTAACACTTTTTTAAATTGCAGTGGTATTAAAAACAGATGACAATAATCAGCTGACTTACCCTGCTTTACACCTGAAGATTAGACATCTGGTGTGAGCTGAGTGGTTGACCTGACTTGTGTCAGGAGCCAATCCTAAGAACAGAGGAGACATCATCCCTTGATGTATATTTCTCCTCATCTTCTGATAGGAATCTTGGTTCAAAAACTGATATTTAGGCATTTAACTTAAGGTCAAAAAATAGAGACCATCAGAATTTGTTCACTGAATGTTATGGTAATGAGTCAGTTGTTAAACAGTTAAATTTTAGTTATTTTGTAATGTCTGGACTCACTAGAGTGAAGAATTGCTGGAGGCCTTCCCATCTTTGTTTCTTCTGTTTCTAAATTTTGTTGCTGCTTTAAAGACAGCACTGTTGGCTTGGTTAGTCTACAGCTCACTGTTTGAGGTGTCTCAATTTATTTGTGTTCAATTTATTTTACATGAAAAAGACATATGTAGAGGAGGTCTCTAATACATTATTCTGTCTTCCATTTGTGAGTGAATTACTACTTACTTTTAGATATTCTCTGGTTTTTTATTTTGCTTGTTATGATATTCCTACCAATGTGAGCCCAAATTTGTAAAACTTTCAAAAAAACTTCATTTTAAAATTGTATACATCTTTATTTAAACAGATAGTAATTTTTTTAATTGTTTTTAATAAAAGATTACTTGTATTACCCTCATGGTGAATCTGAAGTTAAATAATTAGTAGTTTTGTGCTTTCTACTTTGAATGGGAAGCTACCTATAATTTCCCAAATCTTTGGATGTCATAGTGTGACTACCTGCCATTCTAAAATTAAGTTCCTTTGGTACTCTCTTTGTTGAATAATTAAGTATTCTAGCTGAATGGAGCCGGTTTGGTTATTCAGCTGTGTCTATTTGCATCTCTATAAACTATATTACCACTAACTCCTTAATGTTTTGGCAGATACCCAAAGCATTATGTACTTCTTGGAAATCTATTAGCACTTGCATTCTATAACATATTATGTCTCCCCCCCAGTGTCAGACTGACAAGGTTTTTTGATATTATAAAGAGAGATACAAAATGAAAGGGTCAAAATTTCTGACTTATCTATGTACCTGTTATAATGAATTCTGATCAATTAATTCAAGTTAGATTCTTTTTATGTAGACAGTGAGATCTGAAGTGATGCAACTGAAAGTATTCTTTTCATTCTGTCCTGTATTTTTTTCAATTAAATTATGCTAAGAATTATAATTCATACCAGTCCTTAGGCAGTTACCTTAGTTTAATATTACTTACAAAATTTCAATGTTCACAAGGTAGTTTTCTATTAAGACTTAAATAAATGGTGCAACAAGGAACTACTTTCTTCCCAATTAGATCCAAATTGCAAATAACATATCAAGGTCATTAAAAAGTGTTTGAGCTTATGGAATTTAATAAATAGAGCATCTCAATTTTCCAGAGGAGCAACCTGAAGCCCCATCATTGCAACAATTTATTATCTTAGTTCCTGAGAGGTTCTTTCTCAGGAATTTTGTGTAGCAGATGAAACTGATTGTTGGAAATATGTTTTTAAAGGGATGCAGTAATTTTCTGACATATGGAAGTCATCTTTCTTGAATGAAAGTTGAAAAATTGCATAATACATTATATCATATGTATACAATTATACCATATGCATTATAAGGAATTTAATATATATTATATAATACGTATTTTTCAGAGAAATGTCAGGGAGAGTGTTATACTAGTTTCTCTGGCACTGTTAAAATATACATTTTTATACATACTTAAATACATAGTATGTGTTCCTTTGTAATCTAAGGCCATATTCCCTTGTTAACTGTATTATTCTACTGAAACTACAGCATGTACAGCTAAGAAATATCTCCTGCTTCAGTCTTATGACACATCTGGGAAGCCAAGAGATTTAATGGTGGAGTTGTTTCAGGCATCCTAGTCAAAGTTGGTTGGGGTTACCTTCAGCAATCGTGCAGCTACTCTGGCATTTGTTGATGACGACTCTTATACTGGTCATAAATGCACAAACACACAAACAAAAGTTAGAAAATAGAAGAAAAATATAGCTACCATTTTCCTAGTACAGTACAAGACTACTCAAATGTGTTTCAAGACTGGAAAACTTCTCAGAGCTCCCAGTCCAGAACTGTCTCCTGCAGTCTACTCTTGTTCTCTTGCCACTGCAGGATGAGGAAAGGCTTCTTCTTATATAGTAATTAAAGCACTGGCTTGAGATATGAAGATAACTGTAAGAACTAATGTACATTTCTTATTCTTCAGAGGGAAAAAAAAAAAGGAAAGAAAAAAAACAACAGAAAAAAATTGAGGAAAAAAAGCCCCCATACTCAAATGAATACTTTGCAATCTTTGTACTGGACCAGTTCAACATTCTCAACATCTCCCATCTATGTTTTAACATTTCTGTAAATAATGAAAATTACAACACTCAAAAATATAAACACCAGAAAACTTAAGCTGGTGCCTAATACTGAGAGAAGTTGTGGTGAAGGAAGGAATTCTGAATCTCATTTCTTTCTCCAGGATGTTTGTTTTTTGTTTTGTTTTTTAATCTACTAATTTAGATAAAAGGCTCTAAGCAATATAGTATATTAAGTTCAGTTCAACTGATTTGAAGAAGTGAGGAAATTCCTCATCTAGAGAACCGTGATGAGGCTTGTGTTTGCTTTCCTTCTTTACCTACTCTTCATTCACAAGAATACCTTTTTGCCAATAGAAACAGGTTTCAATATGAGGGACAGAGTGTCCCTCTACTTAGTATAGTCTACATGTACAGAGTGAGGGAAGTAAAGCATTCCTTCAGAGGAGGGAGAGGGATCATTTTAAACGCCATTGAGCAGACAACAGGACTGCAGACTAGTACTTGTCAAATGTTCTTTCTGCTACTGCATTGTGTTACACTACCAATTTACTGTATATATGTCTTGATAATAATATTTTCTTCTCCTTTTCTCTCTTATTTACAAGAAATTGGGAGGCATGTCCACATTTTGGTGATCAATGCAAGACTGGATATCCTATGAAAATACCAGCTGAGGAAATATAGCTGTAAACATGACTATTTTCTAGACTCTTTCTGTGCTTATGAGCATCTGATAAGTTCTCAGCCCCGCAAAGTCTGAGACTGTCTTGTATGTTCCCAGGGACAGAAAGGAAGCAACTTTAAGAGACATAATTGAGTTCAGGAGCCTTGTGAAAGAGACAACAGCTGGTCATATTTGGAGGAGCAGAATTTCAATTTTTTTTCTGAGTTTTGTCTAAATCCTATTCATTTTTTATCAAGAACACTACCCTCTTCCTGTCTAAAGCAACATTTTTATAGCCCTTTGCAATGCTGTAAAGTTGAATAGATTAAATGCAGAAAGTATCACAGGGACTTTGACAAAATTAACAACCTATGACTGATAGGCACCACTTTGGTTCTTGAGCAGCCAAATAGTACCTGTAGAGGCTTCTGGTTTACATGGTTTACTGCTTACCTGCAGTAAGTCCAAGAATATATTCTGCACAGTACTGTGGCCCTTGTATTTATTCTGAACAAAGCTGTAACACCTGCTGTCTACCCTTGATGCCCACTGCAACTCTGATCACAGAATGAAAGCAGATGGTTAGTGTGTGCAGAGTGTATTCTGGATAGTTTAGAGCCACTGAAGAGGAGCTGTGCTTGTGTACTGGTGGTTTGTCTGGGCTTTCTGAGCAGCAGGCAGACAGCTGGAGTTCCTGTCCCAACAGAAGTAGGCAGAATCCCAAAATCCTAGATAAATAATCCAATTCCCGTATCATCTGCAAAGGCAAAAAATCAAACTGAATCCGAAACACAGAAGACAGTAGTAAGAGGAAAATGTAAGTCTTTTTGGTTCCCTGGTAAAACCATGTATTTAAAATAATGTCACTGATTTGTCTTGTGCCTATTGGGAAAATCAAATCCTTTAAAAGATTAGAGACTAAATTTCACTATGCCGGAAACTAAAGATGTATTAACTGCTGAATAGTTTCAGTGGAGGATAAAACAGAATAAAGCAAATGAAGGAATAATGGTATGTGTAATAATAGGCATTCAGGAATGTTGTGGAATGGGTGAGAGAATGTGAAGTTGAGGAAGTCAGTGTAAGTCACTCACTGAACATCACTGATATTTTTATAGCTTTGTAGAAAGATAAATTTGGTCTTTGTGAAAAGAATTGAGGATTTGAAAACACGCACACAAAAAGGCAAACATTTTCTGGAATAAAATTAGCAGTTTACTTGTCTGTGTTTATGCACCTTTTCTAATGGTATTCTTGTGGATATTATACTGAATGAGTTGACTGCAAAAGACGTTTTCTCAAAGGCAAATATTAATGGGATTGAATTTTAACATATTGCAGCATTTAAGAATCCTGGGTCCATGAAAAATCATTTTTACAGCTCTAAAGCAGAATCAACTATCTACATATTCAAGCAAAACCAAAGAACATAACTTTACTCCAGATAAACCAACACTCACAGAGCCTATGATATAATCCAAAGACAAATTATTATTGCTGGAGTTTGCTTGGAGCATAAATGTCAACACAGAATGTATGTAGTAAATGTTGAGAGCTATCCATGCACAAACTGTTGACATAGAAGATTAAGTATTTGATTAAACTCCTACCTAGTGTTTGTTTAGATCAAAATGCAGCACAGATCCAACAGCCATTTTCTTCCTGCCAGGAAGAAACATAGTAGCAATTGCAGGTTTAAATGCTGCAGAAAAATCTTTAGGTTCTCAGGGAAAAAGAGAGGGTGTATCACCTTTGGAAAAAGGGACAGGCGACTCAGGAAGTGTTTAAGGTCTGTTGTTAGGTCATATAGAAAGAGAATTAGAAAGCTGAAAGCCCAGTTGGTACTTAATCTGGCCACTTCTGTAACAAATAATAAAAAATGTTTTTATAAATGCATTAATAACAGAAGAGGACCCAAGGAAAACCGCCACTCTTTATAGGACACAATAGGGAACATAGTTACCAAAGATGAGGAAAAGGCTGAGGTACTTAACTTTTGCCTCAGTCTTCAACAGTGAGACTGGTTATCCTCAGGACAACTGGCCCCCTGAGCTGATAGACAAGGAGCAGAATGGACCCTCCAGAAGAAAGTAGTTAGCACCCTAATGAGCCACTTAGATGTTCACAAGTCTATGGGACTGAATGGGATTCATCCCAGAGTGCTGGCAGATGAGGGAGCTGGCAGAAGAGTTTGCTAAGCTGCTCTCCATCATTTATCATCAGTCCTGGCTCACCAGGGAGATCCCAGATGACTGGAGGTTGACCACTGTGATGCCCCCATTGTGGTCCACAAGAAGGGCCAGAAGGAGGATCCAAGGAATTACAGGCCTGTCAGCCTGACCTTGGTGCCCAACAAGGTTATGGAGCAGATCATCTTGAGTATGATCATATGAAGCATACAGGGCAACCAAGGGATCAGACTCAGCAAGCATGGGTTTAGGAAGGGCATGTCCTGCCTTACCAACTTGATCTCCTTTCATGACCAGGTGACCCACTAGTAGATGAGGGGAAGGGGGTGCATGTAGCGTATTGGGACTTCAGCAAAGTCTTTGACACTGTCTCCCATGGCGTAGTCCTGGAAAAGCTGCAGCCCACGGCTTGGACAGTTGCACTCTTCACTGGGTTAAGAACTGGCTGAATGGCTGGGCCCAGAGGGAGATGCTGAATGGCGCTGCATCCAGTTGGCATCCAGTCACTAGTGGTGTCCCCCAGGAATAAGTATTGGGCCCAGTCCTGTTCAATATCTGTATTGATGATCTGGATGAGGGGATTGAGTCTACCCTTAGTGAATTCATGGATGACACCAAGTTGAAAGTGAGTCTTGATCTGGTGGAGGGTAGGAAGGCTCTGTAGAGCGTTCTAGACAGGCTGGATAGATAGGCAAAGACCAACAGTATGAGATCCAACAAAATGAACTGCTGGATCTTACACTTTGGCCAGAATAACACCAAGCAGCACTACAGGCTCAGGGTAGAGAGGCTGGAAAACATCCCAGTGAAAAAGGACCCTGGGGCGCTGGTTTACAACCAGCTGGACATGACTCAGCAGGTGGCCAAGAAGGTCAATGACATCCTGGCCTGTATCAGGAATAGTGTACCCAGTAGCACTATGGAAATGATTTTTCCCCCGTACTCAGCACTGGTGAGGCCACACCTTGAGTCCTGTGTACAGTTCTGGGCTCCTCTATTCAGGAAGGACTTTGAGGTGCTGGAGTGAGTCCAGAGAAGTGCAACAAAGCTGGTGAAGGATCTGAAGCACAAGTCTTATGAGGAGTAGAGGAGGAAGCTGGGGTTGTTTGGCCTGAAGAAAAGGAGGCTCAGGAGACACCTTATCACTCTCTACAACTCCCTGAGAGGAGGTTGCACCCAAGTGGGGGTTGGCCTCTTCTCCCAGGCAACTAGTGACAGGACAAGAGGACACAGTCTTAAGCTATACCAGGGAAGGTTTTGGTTGGACATTAGGAGCAATTTCTTCATAGAAAGGGTAGTTAAGCTTTGGAATGGACTTCCCAGGGAGGTGATGGAATCCCCATCCCTGGAAGTGTTTAAGGAAAGACTGGACATGGCACTTAGTGCCGTAGTCTAGTTGACATGGCAGTGTTCAGTCATAGGTTGGACTTGATATCTCAAGTCTTTTCCAACCTTACCGATTCTGTGATTCTTAAAATATAACAATAATTAATGGAGTCTTTTTGCCACGAAATGCAAAGAAAAACAAAAAAAAGAATACATAAAAGAAAATAATGTAGTTTAAGAAACATATCAAGTACAAAAATGAGTGGATCAATTTACTGTAGAGAATCCAGAAAGGTTTTAGGCTTAAAATTAATGTCTTTACTATCTATTGAAACCTGTATAGAAACCTCTATAAAAAAGAATATTGTATCCACAAAATTTTATAAGGCTTTTGTTTAGGTTGTTTTTCAGAACAGTCACACAGCGTGGGCCTATGGCTTTGAAGCTAAGAAATGGAGAACTGTATACACCTTCAAAGAGTCTGTTAAAGGCCAGAGACTTGGACAGAGAAAGTTAGACTTTACTGTGATTACACTGGTCACCTGTGATGTGCTTTGTAGGTGTTTCTTTTCTTTTTTACTATCAGCTATGCAAGCTGATTTTCGAAGTCTCTTGAGAAATTCAGAAATGTTAAAGTAAGACTGTAAAGTAAGAATGTAGCCAAAAATGTATTAAGGTTGTTTTGAAACATACTTGAAAAAATATCAGTCTATTTCTTACAACATGTCTTAAAAGACTGATAATTTCAATAGTTCACATATAAACAAGCTAGCTACACAAAGTATGGTCCAGAAATGTGCAAGTTAACAGAGAAAATTCATGTTAATGGAATGGATATGTTAACAAACTGAAAAAAACCCACGTCTTTTGTAGAAGTTTATTTCATACAGGGATCTCATTTTGTCAGTGTAGGGGAGCTGACTGTAAGTTAATGGCATCGATGGAGCTTCCTCAGGCTTTGGTATATAAGACTGTAGCTAACCTTGCTGATCTGCGCAATTTCCCCTTTTCTTCTGAATGAAGCTGGCAGATTTTCTCATAGGCAGAAATGATCGCTCATAGATTTTGTGCTGCATCACTATCTATAGAAGTACTGCTGCATTATCATTAAGGGGATATTTATGACTATTGCTTGTGCCTTGTCTTATGCTCCTAAAACCTGTGGGTTTTTTATTTTTAATTTGTATGGAATCTATCATACATTGTACAGACCCCAAGTTACAACAGATGTGTTCTCTACTTCACTGCAGTGCTACATTTGGACTGTTGTATGAAAATATGTGTTTCAATGTATTTCATTTTTTTTATTTTCCAATAATTAAAGCTTTATTTTCATTGTTTCATGTGAATGACATAAAGTTTTCAGACTAATCAAATTACCTAACTAGATCTTTAGCTAATAAATATATATAAACAAAAATATTAAATGCTTAAAATAAACCTTCCATTTTACAGACAAGAATCTGGTGCATAGACAACACAACTTTATAATCTGACTGAGCAGAAGGCAAAGGTAGTCAGGGAATAGAACTAATATTATGAAACTGAGTTATTAAATACTGTTCCAAATTGCAAATAAATAATCCAGTATGGATGCTTTTAGAAACACTTTTAAATTGTATATTAAATGAAGGTACATTAATGAGAAACTGCAATAATAAATGAGAACTCCACAGGAATCACAAGTGTGTCTTTTATTATTAGTGCTATAAAGAATATTAATCAAATTCTTGATGATGAGACACTTAAAATTCTACTTACTTTTAGCAAATTAATTCTAAATGTTTAATTTTAACTGAAGTGGAAACAGATGGGTTTTTTTAAGAATTAAATGTATTAAATTTATGTATTAAAAATAAATTACTACATTCTGCTTTAATGACTCAAGAGAGTGATGGTGAATGGTGCTGCATCTAGCTGGTGGCCAGTCACTAGTGGTGTCCCCCAGGAGTCAGTGTTGGGCCCAATTCTGTTTAATATCTTTATTGATGATTTAGATGAGTGCATTGAGTCCACCATTAGCAAATTTGTGGATGACACCAAGCTGGGGGGGAGCATCGATCAGCTGGAAGGCAGGAGGGCTCTGCAGAGGGACCTGGACAGACTGGAGAGTTGGACTGATTCCAATGGGATGAGGTTCAACAAGGTCAAGTGCTGGGTCCTGCACTTTGGCCACAACAACCCCCTGCAGCGCTACAGGCTGGGCACAGAGTGGCTGGAGAGCAGCCAGGCAGAAAGGGACCTGGGAGTTTGGATCAACAGGAAGCTGAACGTGAGCCAGCAGTGTGTCCAGGTGGCCAAGAAGGCCAATGGCATCCTGACCTGTATCAGCAACAGTGTGGCCAGCAGATCCAGGGTAGTGATTCTTCCCCTAAACTCAGCAATGGTGAGGCCACACCTGGAGTATTGTGTCCAGTTCTGGGCCCCTCAGTTCAGGAAGGATATTGAGGTGCTGGAGCAGGTCCAGAGAAGAGTAACCAGGCTGGTGAAGGGACTTGAGCACAAGTCCTGGGAGGAGAGGCTGAGGGAGCTGGGGTTGTTTAGTCTGGAGAAGAGGAGGCTCAGGGGAGACCTCATCACTATCTACAGCTCCCTGACAGGAGGTTGTAGCCAGGCGGGGGTTGGTCTCTTCTCCCAGGCAGCTATCAGTAAGACAAGAGGGCATGGTCTCAAGCTGGGTTAGGGGAAGTTTAGGTTGGATATTAGGAAGAAATTCTTTACAGAGAGGGTAATCAGATGTTGAAATGGGCTGCCCAGGGAAGTGGTGGATTCTCCATCCCTGGAGGTTTTTAAGGTGACTGGATGTGGCACTTAGCACCATGGTCTAGTAACTGTGGTGGTAGTGGATCAAGGGTTGGATTTGATGATCTCAGAGGTCTTTTCCAACCCAGCTGATTCTATGATTCTATGATTAGAAAATACATTCATTATTTCAGCAACTTTTAAAATATAGCTAACTAGTGACCTCATCAAAGGTATCATTTAAAAGAACACCTACTCTGAATTAGAAATAGGAATGAAGAGGTGTTTCTGTCTCTATGGATCTTTTATGCTTTTTGTATTTTACTTCTGTTTTCCCTCTCAAAAGATAAAACTTATGGCTTCATTTTCTGGAAGTGACAGAATATAGAGAAAAACACCACAGATTTGCAATAAGGTTTTCAACTATCACCTCATTATTGCTGTCATATGAACACTATATCTGTTACTGTGAAATGGGCATAAATTCATTGGACTCCAGAATTCTTTCATTAAGGAACCTTAAAAGTTTGTAAACTAAAGAATTTGAAACAATAAGGCCTGGTAGTTGTAACACTGAGGTAAAAGTATATGTCTGCAGCTAAAATACATATTCTGGTACAAGTATGAGCCTACTAAATGGATTCTGTAGCTAAAAACTTATTTTATTAGTATGTCAATAATTTTAAGCATTTTTCTTGTGTCTTTACTACAGCAATTTCTGCTTTTCAGTTAGGAAGTAGTGAGATAGTAGCAAGCTTCAAAAGTTTCATTATTTGAAATGATGTTAATTCTCATCAACCTCTGTAGACATTGACTCAGACTAGGGTAAATTTTTATGATAGTTTTATTTACACTGAAACGAGCTTCATTCTGTACGTTATCCTGTTAAAATTATTTGGACTACAAAGATATGGGTGTTTACTCAACGTATAAAGCCTAAGGATCTAGCTTAACACTGATATTTTGTTAGGATACTGTCTATGTATAGTACACTTGCATGAAATCCCTACCTATATTTTCTGAACTGTTTATGAGATTTAACACCAAGAAATGTTTCATCATTGAATTTTCAACATTGAAGGTGTTTTATGAATTCAGTCTCATTAAAAGTCATAGCAGTCTAAGAAAGATTGCAATAGTTATGCCTTGAATATTGTACTGACTTGTTCCTGGCCTCAAAAGTTTGTTCTTGTCCTTATCCAAATGATCTGACATCCATGAGCCCCAGAATGATTCCTAAGAAGAGCTGTACCTCTGAATAGTTTTATTGGCAATAAAAAGTAATAATTGTTGACAATGGAAATAAAAATATTTTTGACAATTAAAACCACTATTAAATGTATGTGTTTGTTTGCCCCTATCAGATTCTCTTTGGGATTATCCCCCTCCCCTAGTCTAAATTTCAAGATGTAGATATATGCTTAGAGTTTTGTAAAGAACATAGTTTAACAAATTTTAAATTAAAAAGAATTAAAAATAAGCATGTCTCCTTATGCTTAAAAAACATAGATATGTATTGATTCCGTACTGAATAGACTATGCCTCTTTCTCAGGGATTAGCACCCAGTCAGGATATATTTAGTAAGTCAAATATGTGAAATAGTGATTTTATATCTCAGAGGTTATGCCAAAACTATGGAGCAAATAAGTTCTGTAGAGTTTCAAGTCATGGATCTAAAAATGCTAAAAAAAGGGCTAGTCTTCAGAAAAAATCTCTCCCCAGCTGGCATCTGTGACAACCAGTGTTCACAGTCAGACTCTGGGGCAGAAAACACTCTTGTGTCCCGTGTCATATCTGAAAGAAGAGAAAAAATAAAGAAGAAAAAATCTAGGCAGGAGATTTGCTAGCAGAATCATGTGGAATTAAATTAATATCCACTACCTTGACATGCCTATGTTAAAGCACAGTCACCATAGAATTATAATCAATTATCTAAATCACCCCATTGACATGTAACAGAATTCACTTAATTTTGCTGAATATACTCTGAGCTTAGACTTCTTAAGTCTGTCACCTGTGGTTTCTGTTCTTTCCTGAGTGGTACGAACATGCAAGAAGTGACCTCTGCTTTGAAGAAGAACTTGAAATTACTTAGCACAATGTAAAATCTGTTTTCTGGCTCAAGTTTCTCCCTCTTGATGTTTTTTCACTCACATAATTTTAAAGTATTCTTCTTATGTAGGTTGAAGTATTTTTCTCTGCTGTTCTTCTTTTCTTTTAGATTTTTGCTTACGGTTTCTCATTTTTTTTCTGTCTTGGTCACAGATAATTAAACCGCACTTCTAAGTACTGACATCAGCACATAAAACAGAAGTAAAATCCCTGATAATTTCATCACTGAAATACTTCCACAAAAAGAGATTTTTTGTGGGGTTTGTTGGTTTTGTTGTTTGGTTTGTGTTGGTTTTGTTTGTTTTGGGGTTTTTTTTTTTCAATATTACTGCTTTATGCTATAAGAATGCCCAGGAATGGGAAGGTCACCTGTTGTCCAAGTGTTTTCTACCTCTTCACAGCTGTCGAGGAACACCAAAAATTAAGACTCCAGTGTACACATCCCAGCTCGAAGTTTATGGTGGGTGCTGCATAAGAGATCAGATTGCTTCCTTATAACATGAAAGCCTGACTCTAATATACCATCTGAAAGGGCAAGTCTGCACACACATGACTTCAATGGATTGAAATACAGAACATATTTATCCCGTATGAATCTTTCTCCATATCACATTCCTTGTTTCTCCTCCACTGTTTTCTTACTCTTACATTTAATAGAAAACAATTAATTACATAGGGGAAAATAATAATCAACTAAATAGAGGTTAGCAGCATGATAAAACAGCGTGGAATTCTTGCCTGTAGGTATTTTGTCTTTCCTAGAAGAATATAAGCATCTTGAAATTGGAAGCTTTAATATGGAAAGTTTTCTAAGTGTATTCACAAGCCGCAAAATCATGCTTTTCCTCAAAAAACTCTTTCTTCAGGCTGGTGTGAAGACTGAAGGAGCTTTCTTCAGCAAGCTTTCTTTGCTCTCTTAGTAATTTAGAGTATTCCTCAATCATTTAGACCCAAGGAAGTTAGCTACCAGCTCAATAACAGAAAGGAGTGGTCTGTTTCTGTTCTTGAACCTACTCTCTGAGCATTGCCAAGCATCATGGATTATGTGCCATGTACCCAAAATTTTGAAACAAGACAGGGATTCAGTACAGTTAGACATTTCTGAAAGCAACAAACAACAAACTAGATAATCTATTGTAGAAACAAAGTTACTGACATTAAAAATAATAATAATAAAAACAAACAAACAAACAAAAACCCCCCAACAACTACAGCAACAAAAAGAAAACAGATCTATAGTTTTCCCAAATCTTAATTTCATGAGGGATGCTTTGTCAATGATAAAGTGAGAACTTCAAATGTATTGCACTAATGTGCTTGAAACCTCCTCACTGAGAAACACAATTTAACTTTTGAAATATTATTATGCAGTTTTGATGCTGAAAGAATTGCTTGACTAACACAAAGAATTCTGTGCAATGAAATTATGTTGCAGTCCTCTGTTCTTGATAGGTGTGTAAGAATATCTTCCTTCTTATAACTTTTATTGGTTGTGTGATACAGTGGGAAAATACCTCTACATTTCTGAAACAGTGTTCATAGAAAATATTCGAAAAGAGTCAGAAATATTTAAAAGTATTCTGGAAGCTTCACAATTCATTGTCAAAAGAGATTCCTTTTCAAATTTAGGGGGATTATAAATTACATTATCCAAATAGGAGCTACATTTTTTTCTTTCATGCACCTCCTACGATCTATATATCAATGATGATGATATTAAAAAGGAATTAATAATTTGGCTATACATTTTAATGCAAAAATTGAGGAAAATGGAATGAGATGTGTTTCAGTTCAATGAGACAGAAGTGTTTTGCTAAGGAGGATGAGTTATGAGGAGAGACCAAAAAAAAAACTCCTCCCTCTAAGCAATTTTAAATCTGAAATTAGGAGGCTCCAATTGAGAAAGTGTGGAGAAAAGGAAAAAAAAATAACAGCACTTTATTAAAAGATCTATTTGTACTGGCAAAACAACAACAACCACAAAACACAGAGAAAACAAATCCCACCAAACAATAATCCTATACCCAAAAATTCCCTTCAAAAAGTAAACAGTTCAGTTTGTGCTTTTGGCCCAAATCTAACCACAGTCAGCAGGGGGCGCTGTTGGATCTCCGGAGGAGCAGAGCCTGCAGTGCTCTGTGCTGGCCGGCAGGGGGCGCTGTTGGATCAGGCAGTTGCCGTGTGGGGCCCTGGGTTTGCAGGAGGGGCCCGAGGATGGAAATCTCCACCCCCGAGGAAGGGAGAGAGGGGGGAAGAAAAACAAAGGTTCCTTTCCCAAGAAAACTCACACAGTCTGTCGTGGTGGTGGTATAATTGTCCCTTCTTTCGATGGTGTGCACAGGAAGAAAACCGCAGNAGAAAACCGCAGCCAGGCAATGAGGCTGAGAACGAAGACATAAACTCTGGAGCTTCTTTTCAACCCACACTTTGCTTCTGTCCCCCGGTAACAAAAAACCTCACCCCTTCCTCTCCTGCAGAGGGATAAACGACGACCAAAAAGACACTCCTCCACCTCCCCACAGACTTTCCAAGGGCCATCAGCTTGAAATGTCAGGTCTTGACCAATTCCTTTATGTTGTTAAGTGGCCATTCAACCTCCCTCGCAGCAGCAGGCGGGGGGAAGGGAAGAAAAATTCCTGCCCAGTTTTTAGCACACTTGAAACCTATGACAAGATGTTGTCAATAGAGTCATATAGTCAATGCAAATCTTCACCTTCACTACTGCAGTTTATTACTTCCTTTGTAAGAGTAATCCCTTTCAAAAGTTACAAAACATTTCCATGTCAAAAGTAATCACAACACTTCACTCAAGGAACATCTTAAACCACTGTGGACTCTAGATACATCAAAGCCAAAAAAAAATGGTACATGATAATGTAAAAACTACTCCCATGAGTGCATATATCTTGGCATGTACAGAGCCTTGTGCATCTGCAGAGTTTATGACATCACAGAACAGTTTTTTATTGGAGGATAGCCTCAGAAGAGTAAGTTTGAACTTTATAAATTATTTAGTCAGATTCAAACATGGAAGGAACTTTGTTGGTTATATACTGACCTACAAACAAACTTAGATGCAGCTCTCAGCAGTATATGCAAGATCTAAGTATCCATGTGGTAAGTCAAATAAAATAGACATGAATATTTCCAAAGTTCATTTTGACAGTCAGAAAATCACAGAGTACGTTGAGCTGGAAGGGACCCACAAAGATCATCAACTCTTGGCCCTGCACAGGACCATACCCACAAGTTATGCCATATGCCCAAGAGCATCATCCAAATGCTTCTTGAACTCTGTCAGGCTTGGTGCTGTGATCATTGCCCTGGGGAGCCTGTTCCAGTGCCCAACCACCCTCTGGGTGAAGAACCTCTTCCTAATATCCAACCTAACCCTCCCCTGACACAACTTTAGGCCACTCCCTCAAGTCCTGTCACTGGTCACCACAGAGAAGAGATCAGTGCCAGCCCCTCCTCTTCCCCTCTTGAGGAAGTTGTAACTACAGTGAGGACTCCCTTCAGTCTCCTCTTCTCCAGGCTG
>VZRE01016430.1:5849-39629 GCA_013396775.1 Cephalopterus ornatus
GTCCGCGCGTGGCACCATGCTGCGCTAAAAAAAAAACACACGAAAATGCAGAGTTCGAACCTGAAAATGCGGAGTTCATGCCGCTCACATCTGTTTGAAATAAAATTTGATGGGTTTGGGGGGCAGGTTTGTTGTTTGTTTTATTTTGATCTGCTATATAACCTGGAAAGGCTCTCCGCTTCCCTCTGGCTCGTGAGGATGCAGGCAGTGGCACGCTCGAGCACCTTTCCATCGAGCTAGTCCCACCTTCCTTGGCGAGGAACCTGCGTTTTTTCCCACAGTGCTGAGAGCACGCGGAGCTGCCGAGGGTGCTCCTGCACCCAGCCGCTGCAGATGCCCGGTGAGACGGGCAGAAACCCGCCGGCTGTCCCTCGGGCGCTGCAGGGACTGGACGAAGAAAGGACGCCTCCAAACAGGTTAGCTTGAGTAACACCCTGCCACACAGGCATCTCATGGCGGCAGGAGAAGAGCATAAAAGTGAACCTTTGGCTGGTTTTCCTCTTTGTGATTTAGTCTGTTTTGTTGAGGGTTTCCCCCCCCCCCCTTACTTTTCATAGGCATATTTTCCATCCTGTTTCTTAAGTGTATCCCTTTACACGCCTTTCCACTTCCCCTCACTTTTATGCACTTTTACCTTTCAAACACAGTACATCTTAGATTTCATTTTCTCTGATGAGCAAGCACTGAAAAAAGCTCAAGAGATGCATATAGGAAAAATAAGTGAATTTATGCTAGTTTGGCATTTTGGAAAATTATTGCCTGCACAACACATAGAGCATACTCAGCAGTACCAAAGTACCACATTAGACAGCATGTAGCACTGCTCTGGATAAGTATCTCTGGAAATGGGGAAAACAGCTTAGTCTCCAACTCAGTAGGTCTCTTGTTCTTCCTACAGAGATTTCTAGTTAAATTGCTAATCAAAGTGTGGCTAACGGGTATAAAAAGGAATAACTTATTCTGCTTAATCCTGACACAGAGTCATGAGACAGTACCAGCCTTGAGAAGCTTGTCATCTGAACCCTATTACTTGGAGATGAAAGGAAACACAGTCCTCCAGGATATGTTACTTGAGCTATCTGTGTGCTGCAGCATCATGCATTTTCAAATAATTTGCAGCTTATTTAACACTCTTGCTCAGAAGGGGAAACCCGTTATATTTCTTTCTTATTAAATTACATTTTTAAGACCTGTAAAAAAAAGCTTGAATATGAAGTACAGTAATGGATTCTAATGTACATGTGAAACACCAACTATGTGAAGCAATACTATCTTAACCACCTTAAAAATGTCTGTGGGTATTGAGGGAGAGGGGGGAAGGTATACTTCGGGCAGGTCTTCTGCTTTTATCTCATTCGCTTTTATGAGAGGGCATATTTAGACACTGCACGTTTCACACTTCTATATATATGGACATTAAGTGACCATTTGGGGTATTTGTAATGCATTTGATTAGGTGGTTTTATACAGGAATGTTGGTCAGCTGTGTGTGATTAAATGGTTTGAAAGGAATGCAGGTCAGCTCCAGAACACAATGTCATATAGGGGTATGGCCTCCTTGACAAACAGTGTTGATGAAAAACCAAAACCAAAAAATCTTATTTTAATTTAGAGTCTATAAATATCATTCATATGCAAATACAGTTTGTAAGATAAAAGCTTGCCAAGTGTCTTTGTATGTGTTATATATGATAGTATCTCAATTAGAACTGATAACCCTGTTTATGTGTCTACTTCTGAACTTATTGCTGGAAATATTGTTTAAATAAGAAGTGCTGATTATGTTATGTGACTGTAAAAAAACCCCTAAATTGTGATATACAACTTCAATTCTTGCAAGAATTTCAGCATGGATTTTTACTGCCAGCTATATGGCCCCATCATTACTTTCTGTCTAAAACAAAATCACAGAATTAGCTCTCTTCTTGCTGAGTGTGCAGATATGAAAGTCTGCTGAAATAGGAAAAACCATCTCATTGATAATCCTATTCCCAATGGAATAAAGTGATTCAAAAATGTGTTGCCCGTTGCTTTTTCTAGTACACCTCTCCAGGACCATTTAGTGGCTTGCTGAACCTCAGTATTCCTACTTGATGAAGCTAAGGCTGGTATTTGTGTCAGAACTGCACAGTCTATGGTTGGATGCACATGAGACAAGACCAATCTGTGGTTTAGCAGCCCTTGGAAAACTGAATTCTGTGGCCCACATCAAGGGGCCATGGCAGTCAGCAGCAATCACAGCATCCATCAGTGATCACATCCATTGATTTTAATGAACATGAGAGAAAAACCTCCATTACTTCTGAAATTCCTCTAAGAGATGAACTTGAGACAGATTTAAAATTGTGGTGCTTGCTAATACTGCTCATGAAGACATAACCACATTTTACTTGCTTCATAAAGCCTATGGAAACAGCAGGAGTTTTTCTGTTCCAACGCAGGACCAACCCTGGTGCTCTTATACTTGTTCCTGGAAATGTGCAGCAGTCTTGTGATGGAAAAGGTAGACAGGAACAGAAAGGAGGCAGCAGAAGTCTAGAGGACATGAGTCCAGCAATATACAGTATGTTGCCACTTTTTTCAGAGTGGCAAGGTTGAGAATCACTGTTGTTTAGGTACTCAAACTGTACGGATTTGAAGTAATTAATATATAAAGGAAGCCTGTGAACTTCCAGATGGTGACCTAGGACTGCTGACATATGATATCTCCACCAAGGGACATCACCAACAGTATCATATTAAGTAAAACCTAGCAATTGCAGTGTAAGTATATCTCCTGAAATAACAAAGAACAAGCTTTAGCTTGGTCAAATGATGAACCATGATGACTCATAGTCACTCAAGGTAGTCATCAGGTCACTTAGATGTTCTCTTTTAAAAAGAATAAATTAAAAAGATTGAAAACATTTAGCTTTGAGGATCAAAAAACTACTGTTTTTAGAGCATGATTTACTCATTTCAAAAGAGTGATTCCAAACCAGGACAAACCTGTTCCTATCTTCACCTTCAGATTCTGATTGGAGTTTAACAGGACACAGATCTAGTCAGTCTGGCATTTAACTTTCAAAAACCATTGTTCCTAATTTTTCCCACCTTCAGTTTGCCCTTCAATATATCAAATATTTTGCTCGATTTGGAAAAACATTTTAACTCCTAAAAGCATGTATAAATATAACAAATATTGTCATAGGCATAATTCTATGCTGAGAGAATGATGACAGCATTGCACAGACTGTTAGAAGTGATGATTTACTATTTCACTTTGTTTGCAACAAATGGTGCCACACAAAATCTGATGAGTAAGTTGATCTTAAATTCATGGAACATTTGAAGGAAACTTTAGACTACATACCTGGGACTGCAGTAAAACAGCTGTTTTTCTACTCTGTTTTTGCATGGTTTTCAGCTTTTGTAATGTTAGCCCACAGTGGGCCAATCTGCCACCAATATAACCCGGAAAGCAAGAGGCTGCCTTGAAAAGAAGACAGATCAGGTCCTCATCCATAAAAAGAGAGAGGGTTATAAAAATCTGAATAATTAGTTCAAAACCATCTTTCACTACATATAGCTTTGTTTCTGGGACTAGGCAGAAAGGTATTTTCTGCAGTCGTAAGAGGCCATTTACTTGGCAGCATTATGGGGGGAGAGGAAACTCGAGCCTGGGCTTTATTAAATGCTTATTTATTTGATCTATTCTGCTGGATAAATCACACAGACAATTTCACAATGTGACATCCAAGGTCCTGCTTACACATTCAGCACAGCCGTGCAGAAGGACAGAACATAGCATGTATCGTTGGAAAACTAGTACATGGCATTACTGCATCACAAGGTCAGGGACAATTACCATAATCAGCTATTCCAACTTCTGGCATAAAGCCCCACAATTCCTGGTTGAACCAGGGAGAGTTTTTCAGAAAGTGATCTAATCCTGACCACTACCCTCGAAACAACACTGATGTAATAGATCATTAACTTTACTATTAAATTACACGTGCTTGGTCCATCTTCTCATTCAGCTATTGGAGGTTTGAAATTCTGACCCTAGCTTTAGTTTTGCCTTTGCTTGCTATAAATAAGAAGCTGTCCATGCTTACAGATTTCCTTACCATCCATGTATTTCCAGTATATTTTCAAGCCTCCTTTCAAAAGTTTTTTGGATAGATTATAACAGATTTCTTTGAATTCCCTGAGATTTTGACAATAATACACGCCCACAACTTTGAATTTATAAATATTTGATATCACAGATCTTCATTCTGAAAAT
Organism: Cephalopterus ornatus; assembly: GCA_013396775.1. NCBI lineage: Eukaryota > Metazoa > Chordata > Aves > Passeriformes > Cotingidae > Cephalopterus > Cephalopterus ornatus. Next base: position 10,117 of record VZRE01016430.1, read on the forward strand.
TAATGTTGGCAAATTAGAAAGCTTCCAATGTGATCCTCAAAACAAATTACAGAGGGTAATAGATGGTTTGGGGTTTTTTTCATATCTGTTATTCCTCTGCTTTAGGTACAAATACCACCTCTGAATAGGTGGTGTATGAATATGGCAACATAAGCAAGTTGCCACAGGGTACAGACTGAAGAAGTGGCTGAAGACAGACTGAAGCAGTGGCTTACGTCCTCTGCTCCATAACTGTCCTGGTATAGCTCCTTCTCCCTCCCATGCTGAAGTCAGATAACTTGCTAAGGGAATGCTCCTGTTTAAGGGGCATGTGACCTTGCACTCTTCATAGGGTGAGAGCATGCACAGAAGCAGATCCCACCAGGCAGCTGAACCCAACTGGTTTTTGCATTATCTTACAGCACTAGAGCATGCTTTTGGGATTACTTGACTACTGTTTTATACTGGGAATACATATGTAGTTGGCTGTCCAGAGTTACACTCCACTTTTCTCCCATCCTGCATTCTCTGATGTGATCTCATTAAACAAGAACAACAAGGAAAAAAGGTATTGTTGGGGGGTTTTTTTATATGATTGGAATATATACATGTTGTATGCTGCCAATTCAGAGATAAGATAAAAAGTCAGAAGCCTTGGAGTTTAAGTTCAATGTCGATTTACACGTATCCTTTTCAATTCATTAGGGGTATGAATGAGTCATGAGAGGAAATCCTGACTGGAGAACACATTAAATTGGATTAAGACCAAATATTATGTTTCACTTGAGCCTCAAGCAAAATCTGTACCACCATAAACTTACTGGAAGAGCTAGAAGCTAATTCTGGTCACAGCAACCCTGCAAATTAATAAAAGACTTTACAGCTATAACCAGTACACCACTACTGATTTGACTGTTTTGAAGATGCTCCAATTAATAACATGATTTTGAGAAAGTTTAAATCCATGCTTACTGTCAATCCCTTGGCAGAAGACTCTATTTCCTCAATTAGGTCAAAGCAAGACATTTCAAACAATCTCTAAGTAATTGCTAAAATAATGATACAAAAAACCCCCCCAACAAACAGCCTAGAGCCTGTAAATGAGCTGACTCTGTAATAAAGGCCTAAAAGTAAAGCAAATTCCCACCAAAAAGTTAGGGCAGAAAAGCTTAAGCTTTGGGAGTTGACTAGTGTATTGGGGCCTGTTACTTCTCCGCTGAAATGAAGAGTTCTGCAATAATTCTCAGTGGAGGTAACTCGTGGAACACAGAGACAAGATAAGGTGTTTCTAAGCAGTTAGAGAGATGGCTGTTTCCTGGTTTTTTCTCTTCCTGGATCTTAGATAACACATGTAGACCTGCAGTTGCACACAGGCACACACATCTATCTCCATATCTATTTATATGAAAAGAACTTGACAGAATGATGGCTAAAACTAAGCCTGAAACCATTCCTTGAAAGTAAACTCCAGCTCTTTATCCATTGTAATTCTCTGTGAATCACTTCAAAGACAACATTCATTTTCAGGATTAGTTCAATGAATGGGAGTAAACAATGGTCTGCTTCCTTCTTATAAAAGTAAGGGTGCTAACAGTGACCACACTACAGCATTACAGACCCCTTATATTGTGTTGCCTTCTTAAAAAGGCTCTCAAATGACTTCTGTCATGATCAATTGCACTATTTTGGGTAAAAAAAACCCCAGAGTTTTAATATATAGAGACAGATGATAGCAAACGAATGTGGCATTTGCATTGAAGTTAAAAGCAGGCATTTTCTGGGTGAATGTCAACAGGAGGCTACACCCACATTCAGTAAAGCTGATGATATGTCTTTGAAAGCAAGCCAGTTAGTGTGTGGCATCAGAGAAAAGGGAGTCTCATTTCTGTAATCAGATGTGGAGGGTTTTCACCTACCCAGTGGTTGACAAGGTGCTTCTGAACATTAACGTTCACATTAAGAAAAACAATTCCCATTCATGTGACTCCTTATTTAGCAAATCTGTGTTTACCAGACCTTACTAAAACCACCTGCCTGCCTGAACATCCATGTGCTCTGAACAAAGAAAAGCACAGAAGAATTGTTATTTCCTTTACCATAATTAATATCTAAAGATTTTTTACCTGTTATTATACATTCCTAGTGGGAAAAGGGAATTGTTCTGCGAATCTTCAAGTTGACTTAACCTTACTGCTTTCAGGTTAAGAAAAAAGGTTTCAGAGTGATTTCTGTTGAATCATACAATCATAGAATGGCCTGGTTTGGAAGAGACCTTAAAGATTATCTAGTTCCTCCATGGGTAGGGACACCTTCCACTATACCAGATTCAGGGCCCTATCCACAAAAACACTTCCAGGGATGGGGCACCCACAGCTTCTCTGGGAAACTGTTCTAGTGCCTCACCACCCTCACAGAAAAGACTTTCTTCCTAATATCTAATCTGAACCCATTCTCTTTCAGTCTGAAGTAGGGAAGGATACAATTAGATCACCCTAAAGACGTCTCTTTTCAGGCTGAACAAATACAATTCTCTCAGCCTTTCCTCATAGGAGAGGCATTGCATCCCTTGTCCCTCCTCTGGTCTTGCTCCAGCAGGTCCATGTCCTTCCTGTGCTGGCACCCCAGAGCTGGACGCAGCACTTCAGGTAGGTCTCACCAGAGTGGAGCAGACGGGCAGAATCACAGGAGAGTCTGTGTTTCTTACCCTTGTACAGATCTACTTACAAACAAGCTTATTTCAGAAAGCCTTTCCTTTGGCTCTGCTATGTTGTATTTCGCTGTTGTTTTCTTTGACTGTTGTAATTATCTGTCTCTTTGCCATCTCTGATGTCTAGCACACAGCTATTTGAAGTACTGTGAACTAAAAAACAAACAATTTATGTTCTTTTTTTCTACTACTCTGCTTTTGCTACTAAGTAACACATACTCCTATTTGTCTGCAATAAATAATTCATAAAGACATTGCCATTATAAAGGCGTATTAGACTGCATAAATATCCTTGACAAGAAGATACAGACTGTGGGTAAAATAGACCAAAACTAAACTAAGAAACAATATGTTATTCTCCGTAAGGAAGAAGGCATATTTTCAAAGCAAAAGCTGAAGTCTAAACTAACTCCTCTGAACTCAGAATACCCTCTAAACTTGGAATACCAGTTCTTCTGACTTGGTCAATGACACAGAATCAAATATTCCCTCTCCCAACACTCACATGTGCAATTATGAACCAGCAATAACACAATTTCGTAATTATCATTTGAAGTCATCATCTAGTTGCTCTGATACCAAATAGGGTTTCTGCCAAAGAAAACTTTGTTAGTTATTCAAATAGCATTGTATTAAGCATTCAAAAGACTTTGAAAACTTGAAACAGCAGTCATGTCCCATGGGATTCACAGCTCATATTGTCAGTCCAGCCTCTGTCCTGTGATCATAGCTATGATTTACAAAAGTAAGACCAAAAAAAAAAACACCATAAAAAACAAAATGAGCCAAATAACAGCTGTTCTAAATTGTCATAAAGTTTTCCAATCAAAGATGAATGATGCTGATTTACACCCATGGAGATTCCAACTCTGATCTTTTATTTTCTTCCTTCCAATATGTCAATAAGGAGGATAATAGTAGCCAATGATAACATATCTTACATAGTATTCCTATTTTCTTTGTATTTGTCCTATTACTATTGTGCACTACACTAGAATTATTCTTTTCTTTTCTCCAGATATTTTATTTTGTGTCTTTTCCTTTGATATATTATTCTTATTTGAAATGGCAAAGAAACAGGTTCCAATTTTTTTTTTCTACAGTAGAAAACAGATTTATTTGAATCTTTCTTGGCAGCATTTTCCCCACTCATGGGCCACCACGGAAGTACCAGCCTTTGCACTCAGTGACAACTTCATTGTTCTAGATATTTGTTGTTATTGTTGTGTGCCTGCATAATAAGAAAAATTGCAGAACACTTAGCCCGTTGAGAGCTTCAAAAATGAAGATGTGAAATTATATCTTCTCTCCTCCTTCTAGTCTCTTAACCATATAAGAAGTTTACCAAGGGGCTTGAAACTTTCCACCTGCCAGAAGAGAATTTTGTATTTTCCAAGGAAGCCTCATATTAGCATCTAGCTATTCATTACATATAATTTTTCCTCCCACTGCAAGAACTTGAAGCTGCATAATCCAGGCATGACTGCACTGGGATATGCAAACCTGGCAGATGGTTTCTCTGGAGCTGCTAGCAGCTGGTATACTTTATAGCCTTTTGGTCTGTTAAAATGGTTTGGGAGCTGGCATTGGATCCGCATGAAGACCAAGCTATTCAACTCTGCTCTGTCCCTCCCCTTCCTTTGTGTGATTGCTGAGCCCAAATGAATGTCTCAGAGCACCTGAATCAAGAATTTAGAGTTTAACCCAGGATCCTACTTGGTCAGATGCTGTACCTGTACTATCAGAATTTGTGCAGCAACAGGCTGACACATCCTCCACCCTCTGGGAGATTATTTTGGGCCAGGTATGGTACACTGCCTGAAGGCTCACAGGCTCATGGGTCATCCTAGCCAGATCTCCCTCAGCCAAAACAGTCTGCCTCCTGGCCAGCCCCAAAACCCAAGGTGTTTTTTGCCAGCTGTTGCTCTTTAGATATCTAGTAATGGTGAAGCACAAAAAGGAAAAGTTTAGAACCTGATCTAAGAGTCTGAAGTTTGTTCTTTCACTTAAGGATCATATCAGCAAAAACAAAACTTAAGTGAAAGTTCAAGCACTGGAGATCATGGAGGTAACTGTGATGTAGTTAAGAAGGATTAGAAGGATCTGTGAATTTCACGGATAAAATAGACAAAACAAGAGTAATTGTGATCTGACACTGATGGGTAACAGAATCCCACATCTCTCTTTGAAGCCACCCAGTTTAAGGAAAGCTGTAGAATTTGCAGTCTCAGCACCTGTCAAGATTGCAGACTGACTTCACAAATTTTTTTCAAACACAAGTTAAAACAGTGAAGTGGACAAAATCCTGAAAGCAGGAAAAGGAAGGCACAATCAGAAATATAGCAAACATTCAAGAAAATGATTTTACTGTGATTACAGAGTGAGTGGCTGAGAATTTGATCATGGCATGTAAGAAGGTTGGGAGTACAGTCAACAGATTCAGAGCAAAAGTAGGTCAGAGCAGTGTTAACCACAACAGATGTACCTTCAAGGAATTTCAGACCATATGGAATAATTATAAAATGTATTCATAGAATCATAGAATATCCTGAGTTGAAAGGAATCCATAAGGTTCATTGAGCTCAACTCCTGGGCCTGCACAGAATAACCTCAAGAATCATACCATGTGTCTGAGAGCATTGCCCAAGCGCATCTTGAACTCAGACAGGGTTGGTGCTGTGATCACTTTCCTGGGAATCCTGTTCCAATTCCCGAACACGCTCTGGGTGAAAAATGTTTCCCTGATATCCAACCTAAACCTCCCCTGACTCATCTTCATGCTGTTTTCTTGAGTCCAGTCACTGATCACCACAGAGAAGTGCCTGCCCTTCCACTTCCTCTCACAAGGAAGTTGTAGACCACAATGAAGTCTCCCCTCAGTCTCCTCCAGGCTGACCGAGCCAAGTGATCTCAGCTGCTTCTCATATGGTTTCCTCTCAAGGCTCTTGATCATCTTTGCAGCTTTCCTTTGGATAGTCTCTAAAAGGCTCAGATCTCTCTTACACTGTGGTACCCAAAACTGGACACAATATTCAAGGTGAGGCTGCACCAGTGCAGAGCAGACAATCACCTCCCTCGATCATCCAGCAATGCTGTGCCTGATGCACCCCAGGACACAGGGTATAGGTCTTTGGTTGGCAATGACTGGGAGTAGTGCCCATGCAGGTGCCCAATTGATATTTATAAAGCAGAAGAATTCTTTCATGTGTTTTTTTGTTTGTTCTCTACATGAAAATCCAAAACTGTTGCCAGTGTCAGAATACTGTTAATCATCTTTTCTGTCACTGCAAAGAAATAGCACATGTCTCTGCACTACTGGATGGCTTTTCAATGCCTTACTGACTTAAAGGAAACAGTAAAACATTTCATGCAGTTGAATATGAAGTAATCCCGACCCAGCAGTGAGATGCATATCTCTGGCATTGTTCTTCCCCTTGCCAAATGTTGTCTCAGCCAGCTGCTATTTTAGATTCAATATCCTTGACTTGATGTATCCCTTCTGTTTGCTCTATTCGCCTTTTTTTGCCTTTTTTTTTCCCTTTTTCTTTTTTTTTTTTTTCCCCTTTCTGTTTTCTTCTCCCTGCTACCCCCAGGTCATTCTCCAGTATGTAATTTAAAAAAAAATTAATGAAAAAGAGTATTATCAGAAAAAAGCAAATTAACAAAATAACGTCATCTGATCCTGAACATAACTGCATAACTACAGAGGTAGTTGTCAAATGAAATGAAAATTCATCTGCCACACCTAATTTCCTGGGGTAGACACGACTTATTAATCACTCATCTTGTATCTCTTCCTCCTACTTTAGCTTCTTGCATTTTGATATATAATTTGTGGAACCCTGCATTTCCATACTTTCATTCCATATTTTCCTGTATTTTCCCTCATGGTCAGATCACAACACTGTGGCAAGAAATGACAACGTACACAGACCAGTTAGAGCTGAATCTTGAATCATTACTTCATTCTGATTGAAGAATGGCTTAGGCTGAACATGTTATGGAAGCATAGAGTGTTTGTTGAGCATCCTGCAGTGGAATTAATTTAATTTCTAACCTGCTTCAACTATTCCATTAGCTATTGCATACACAACGGACAAAGTAAATTCATCATATGAATGTTGATACTCATTCCATTGGAAAGCATTGTCCATATCACATTTCTCTCTGAGTTAGGGTCAAACTAGATTTCCAACATAAGTAGTCAGGAATACAGAAGGTATCACATACATTGTGAAACCATGATACACTGAAAAACTATCCCATTAGGTTGGTGAATGAACGTTTAAGGTCAAAGTTATGGTTGGCTACAGATACCTCTCTATTTTTAGGATTTCAAGTAAAAAGTTAAGTATACAAAGATAATAGAAAGTGTCTTTGTGTTCTGCCATCTGCAGTTCATGAACTTTAGTTCACCATTTGGGAAGATTTTCATGCTTTAAGATAACAGAAGGCTTTTTGTATGTGTGTGTGTGTATGAAACATACAGCAGCACAGCTCCAACCTCAATAATGTATGGGGCCAATTCAACCTCTCAAGGTAATTTGGTGTTGCTAATGGTTATTTTGCTCTTCAGAATAAACTGCACACTGTCACAAAACCCATGATGAAGAAAAGTGGATCAACTAAGTTAAAACAATCCTTTTCAGTACACTTCTCTCACTCTTATTTTTTTAAGGATTATTTTACATGATTCAAAGTGGTTTGTTGAAGTGTTGTAAGATCCTGTGCAGAGTGTAATTCTGGCCCTAGGAAAAAAGAAAAAGACAAAATTTCCACTATCTTCACCGGAGTCCGGATTTTACTTGAAAGACATCATGCTTCCATATTGCAAAAGTCAAATCATTTGCCACTTTACCTATGTTTGCTTTTTGTACATCCTGTGAGACAGAAACATAAACTTCAGCTCTTCTTGAGGGATTCATAGAGTGCAAAAACTGCTGAAACAGGAAATATTTTATTTGATGTAATTCTATGCTTCTGAAATGAAACTGTTGTCACTGTTTAAAAAAAACAAGATATATCCAGGTTTGTAAGAATGGGGTTAGGTTGAAGATTGGTCCTGTAGTATCAGATACCTCAGTTCTGCTAGACAGACAGTCTAAAAAGCAATCCTTTAATTGAGGGTGGAATAAGCCTAGAGCCTCATTTCTTTTTCTTTTTTTAGATTTAGGGAGGACATTATGTTGTAAGATAGAAAAAATGCAGATCGTTGGTGGGAATAGACATTTATTTCACTAAGCTTTCATTATTAAAACCAAGGAATAAGTTTATCACCACTGCATTTTTTTTGGTTGTTTTTTCTTGTTCACATGCTTTTGATTTTATTGTGCATTTTCAGTGTACATAAAGCAGTGGACAATCCCACACAACAATGGTTATAAATACCTGTGGGCCTTGTTTAGCCAAAGCAAATTGTTTAAAATACGTATCTTACTGAAATTTAAGAGGGATAAAAGAATAGGTGGCTGCTGTTCAAAGAGATGAATGTTGGAGAACTGATGACCGATTTTTAGCTGCAGAAGTGTTAGGGAACCCTGCCATGGTAATACTACAAGCTGTGCAAAGAGAGTCTATAACAGGATCAAGCTGGATAAACCTTTCTCCTTACGCATGAAAGAACACCTTTGTAAGTCAGTGTTTTTCTCAGTTATAATCCTTGAAGTCTAATTCATGAAAAGTTTATCATGTAAGATTTTCTCTCAAGAAGACTAGCGCTCTGAAAAGTAGGGCAGGAGTTAGATCTATCAGCTCATTTTTGAACGTGCAAGTACATTCATTTGCTTTAAAAAGAAAATGTGGTAAATAAAGGACAGAACTTAAGACTAATCTTTTACTACAATGATTTTTTGCTCTCAGATAAGAAGAGCAAACACAAGTACTTTTACTCTACAATAAGCAGAAATATTTGAAGACCTTAATGGTGCAGTGCATTGCACGTGTTGCTACTGTAGGTGACTAGAATTGGCAAAAGGAACACATTTACTTCCTCCCTCAGCTCCTCTCCTGAAACATTGATATGCCTGAATGTATTAAGGGGTTGCAAGCACAAAAGAATTTTCATACTTTCTGGTCAACTGTAACAACTACAGCAAACTGGTATGCCTCTGGAAAAGAAAAATACCATGCAAATAAGCATGGAAAGTTCACCTGTCCTTTGCGTTTACCTCTTCTGAAAGTGTAAATATCCGGTAACATTATCCAAAAAGTCACTCATTTTATCTTTCACTATGTTTCTGGTGAAATTTGATTCAAGTGACATCCATGAGGTCACAAATAGGTTATTATAGACTAGAGAAGAAGGGCTCTGTGCACAGGATAGAAGAGGAGACTAAAGGGATAACCAGCCAAAGTAAACAGCAAAATGAAGGAAAAGGCATCATATAAGAAATGCATTATAGAAGAACTCAGACCAAGGTTGGACAGTATAGAGATCAAAATATCCACTTTGCTCTTTGCATACTACCCTTTTGCATAAGGAATAAGCCCAGATGGAGGCATGGAGGTTTATTCTCTTTTCCTGTCACTCAGTTATGCTTCATGCTGTATCTGGAACAAGTAAAGCTCTTCCATATTTCAGAACCTAGAGCTTTTTTCTTCTAGGAGTCTTTGATAACATGGTTTCTTTGTAAGTTAAATCTCTTGTGTTACTTCCCCATTTACAACTGCAAATTTAATGTGATTTTTTTTTCTGCAAAGATTGTCATGCAACCTTCCTTATATCCACGAGGAAAGGATGATGAAGGTTGTCTTCTGCTGCTGCTGGACACTCTCCATTATTTATTTTTAACAAGTAACCACCAATTTTAGCTCTTTTTTTAACTGTTAATTTCCCCTTTAAAAACCCTATAGGGAAAAATCTGTGATTGAATTAGTTGCAATTTCTTAAAGATAACAAATGAATAGGTAGAACTAAACTTCTGAGTTTGACTTTGAGAGCACGCCTGTATGAGAGGCTGCAAGCAGATGGCTGAAGCTATGATGGCTTAGCATTGCAGTGGCCAATTGCAGCATGCAATGCACCCAGACCATCAGGGTCTTCAAGTATTTCAGTTTATCATAGAGTACAAATACTAGCATTTGCTCTCCTAGTGTAAAAGCAAAAATCATTGCCATTAAAAAAACGCATCTTTGCCTTTCAGCAAAATTCTTAGCAGACCCAAGCAAATTATTTACAGCACTTGACTGTCACTACTAAAATCACTTCCAGACTGAAATAGGCCCATCACCATCTGCCTGTGTTGGGGCACAGGCAGTGGGTGTTTGCACCTGCAAAAGAAGACACAGTTCTAGATTTCTTTCTAGCAAGCGCTAAGAGCATCTTCCATTTCCAGGTGCTACTTTTAACATACCACATCATGACTCTGTAACCTTAGAGTAAACATTAATTAAAACAGATCATGCAATTTAACTATCATGTTTTCTTTCTTGGTAAAGACAAATTTGCACATTTAAAGAAAAATTATTTTGAAGGAGTCAGAGTTTCAACTAATGCAATTCCATGAATTATGAGGACCATGATGAAGGAAGCAGTGGAAAAGTATAACAGCAACAGATCCACCTCTTTCCATAATGTCAATCCTGAAATCATCTCTTTCATTATTTAGGATTGACATTAAGAACCTGATTTAACTCTCATTCTCTCCTGACTAGTCTCTGCCAAAGTCTTTTCACATAGCACAGGGAAAGCAGTGTCAGGAATTTGGCTGCAAAGGTGGCAAGGCTTTCTACAAGGCTTTTACAGCAAAGTAATGTCTATAAGCTATTTCCAATCACTGTAAGGTTTCCTTCTTGATTTATCTGCGGAGACCATTTATAAAGTGAGCAACCCCTGTCAGTAAGAGTAGCATATAAAAAACAACTGACCAGCAACAGCTTGGGTTAGACAGAGCCAGGGATGCTTTGATACCCTGGGTCCTGAAGGAAAGGAAAAATTCAGACCCAGACTGCATCCAGAAATAACATGCTTTGTTTGAGTTCCTGGGGGAAGAGGAGGCGAGGGAAAACCATGACCTCTTGCTTTGCCTGCTTTTGTACAACCTAAATTCAATCTATAAGAAGGAATGAAATAGTCAGCATTTCAGAAGCTTACCAAATAAATTACTCGTGCCATGTCTATTTGTAATTATAGATCAGCTCTTAATACTGCTGTAAACCACACATTCCAGGGCTTTTCAAGCACTTAAGAGCATATTTTAATCTCTTTGGATAAAAGAAGCTGCCACTGGCAACCATAAAAAAAATGCAGACTAAGTCCCTTAGCACTTACTACAGAATTATGCTTTTCACTACTTTAAACAACTGGCCCAGCACACAAGCTGCATGCACTCACATACCACCCATGCTAAGCTATTTCTTGTGACAGCTTCAGCCATGTTACGGAAAAATTCAGTGATATACTGTATCACAACACCACACTGACAGTGCTTTCATGATACCATGTCTGCAGAGTATGATAATAATATCAGAGGCAATGACTCATAAAAGGCCTCACTCACTGCTCCACAGACGTATCAGATTCAAATGTACCAGATCAAAAGAAGCTGAAGGCATGATACAGTGTCAATGGCAGAGGCTTAGCTTCCTATGGATGTAATTGATCCTTTTGGATTTGGGGAGTTGTACAAGGGCAATTTTACTTATGTGCAGTGTTCAAAAGTACATCAATCACCATGTGTATCAGATGGAGGATATGGCAAGCATGCAACAACAGCAACAAAATCCTGCTGGTACAGTGAGATTTTCCTTTGCCCCGAGATCTCTTACCTCCTAAAGCAGGTATAGGAGGCCACAAGGAGGACTTTTTCTGGCTTGCCCATCTCTGTCAGATGCAGCTGTGGGGAGGGAATGGTGGAAGGTGCTTACTGTGCCCACCAACTTAATGAGGGCTCAGGATCCTCAGTGCAACTCTTCCTGACACTCTGGCTGCTCCCTTGCCCAGAAGGTCTGTGCTGTGCTCTTCTATCTATCACCCACGCCTTCAGCTGCCCTATTAATCACAGTGTAAGACAACCTCCCAGATGGGCATTGATGGCAGGCAGGGCTTAATCAAGATTCTAAATAGTTTCATTTGTGTTGAAAGGAAGACGCACTGAGCCGATGTTCTGCTCTTATGTTAGAACTTACTGAAGCCCTGAACTCAGGAAATGAAGGAAAAGATGGACCTTGACATTTTAAACATCCATTTTATCTATTCAGTGGATATTTAATGATATAATAATAAAAAATGAAAATCATGGGTTTTCAGCTATGTCTGAGGTCATGTAAAATCAGAAGGAAAAACAAAAAGCAAAGTATTTTTCTACCCTTTGTTCGCTCCCCATTTTCAAGGTTTGTTGTGCCTTTCCAGTGTCCTGCTGATGTTACTGACTAGTAAGACAAATTGCGGAGATTTCGTCAGTGGTTGCAGCATCACAATTTAAATGGTGTTGCACTGAGGAGTACCATCCTTTTTCCTCAAATATGATACAGCTCTTCATGAAATGATCAACAAGTTCGGCTTGATACTATTCAGGCAGCAAATAGATTTGAATTTGGTGCCACTTCAGAAAGGATTGGACAAACAAGAAAGTTCCTCTGCTCCTAAGAGAGATCATTTATGTTGTATGAAATGCTTCCTTTGGAAGGGAGGATGCAGATGCTCTTTGCATTGATGAATGCCTTTGAAATTCTCTTGGGAGGAAGAACTTTTGTCTTCCAACAAGTATTTTGTGCTTTATACAAAGTGGAAGATTTTAAAATAAAACTGTTCACAAACCCATTTTCAGCCTTTCCAGGTATTGGATTTTACAGTGGCTGGAATACACTAATGGGAACTGTTTCCATCCCCACAGGCAGATGATGTGAGTAAATATGGAGTTGCCAAGCCTTGGTGGATTTTCTGATAATTGTACTGCCATGAAAAAGGAATGCTATAAGCCAGCTCAGCCTGTCATATCTTTTCCTGTTTTATTATTTTTTAGAAATACTCTAAAATGAAAGTACATTGTTTCTGACAAGTGTGGATTTTAACCACAAAACACACCATGAAATTTTAAATACCAAGTATGAAGGGTTTTTTCCCAAGAGAACTCAGTTTGTCCTTTTTTTTTTTTTTTCCCCCTTAATTTAGGCCCATTCAAGCTGTGATGATATTAGGTCTGGATTATCATTCTGTACGAGTTTGGGCTTCTGTAATAAAAAGCTATAGAGCTATTTTGTTTCAGTACTTTGACAAGAAGAAGCTGCAGAATAGGTTTTACTTTCTTAAATAGTAAGTCTGATATGTTCATGCAAAATGCCATTGCCACTCCAGGAGAAGCCACTAGCTGGGGTAAAGGTAATTGTGTATGTCTTGTAGCTTAAATGAGGGTCATGGCAATAATATAAATTCTCATCTAGCAATCTTGGAAATAGTTTCGAAATGCAGATGGAAAAAACCTTAGTTTATTTATGTGAATTATTTTCCATATCATTCTTATTGAAAATTTTCAACATTCAGACATTAGTCACAATTACAAAAATGCTTATTTATATACTGTAAATGAAGTGTTTCAAATGTGATGGACTAATGTAGGAGAACAATGCTGCATATAGAAAAAAAGGATGTTATGACTTCTGCTGTGCTTGTCAGTTGGTATTTGAACCAGACAGAGCACTGCAGAACTGAGGTCTCAGTGGGCATATCTTCAAATCAGAAAAAATCAGGTAACTTGCACATAATGTTGTGGTTTGGTTGTTTGGGTTTGGTTTTTGTTTTTGTTTGTTTCTTTGATTGTTTTTGTTTGGGTTTGGCATTTTGTTTGCTTGGTTTGGGTTTTTGTTTTTGTATGGGTTTTTTTGTTTTGTTTTGGTTTGGTTTTTTTGATGCTGCTTCCTTGAGAAATGATGTTATTTAGCTTGTCCACTTAACTAAGGGAAAGGCCAAGTGCCATTATCCTTTGGAAACAAGCATGCTTTGGAGAAACATTCCAGGACAGCACAAACACTGTATAAGCATAAAAAGAAAACAAGTCTTACTCTTCTCCAAGCCTTTAATAAATACAGCTTCTGTATGCACTGGTAAATTAGTAATATAAAAAAGCCTAATAAAAAGGATGAAGTCAGAACATAAGTTATACAGGGCACTAGTGCATTGGAAGAATGATGAGATAATCCTTCACTACCTCTTTCCTTGTTTTGCCTTTTAAAAATGTTCTTTTTGAAGCTTTTTACTGTGCCACAAACCAATTTTTATACAGACCAGTATTTTAAATTAATTTCACATAGCAGTGACTCTTTGGTTTGTGTTTTATTACAAAGCACTTTAGGGATTATAACTGTGCAGCATCCCCAGTTGTTTTATTCCTCTGCCACAAAGGAGAGAAAACTAATGCACATGAAATACATTAGGCAATAAAGAGAAGAAATGAAAAGTGTTCAAAGGTACCGAAAAATCTCTTGCATAAAATGTCAGAGAATAATTAATGTAACTCATCACTTTCCAACAAAGAAAAAGGCATGAAATCGGATTTGATTTGAAAAGAATAGGTGAACTGACGCTGCTAAGATTTGAATTTGTGGCTTAAAGGAACAAAGTATTCACTTAGGTAAAAAAATTTTACATCAAGCCATCCACCAATATAAATTGACTTTTAGAGGTGAGATAAGTACAGCAATTTTTAAAAAACTGGTTGAAATGATATGGTGAAAAAATTGGTTCTACAGGAAAAAGCAGAATTTGAGTTTCCAAAAACACAGATTATGAGTATTGTTTTGCAAATCTAGAGTTGCTTCACTTAAGTATTTATTGCTAACACATCATAACTTTTCTTTGGTGCAATGAACCAAGACTGTTTTGCAACTCAATGCAACGGAAGAAAATAATGGCTATTTCCCTGATAGAAACACAGAATATTATTTTAACCATCACAGCATAATTAATTAATACAGTTCATCTCATTTAAAGAATTATGTCTGGTAAATGGCCCAGAATCTTTTCCCTGCAAAAAAATCAATCGCAATTTTTTTACTGGCTTCCAGGGTCAGGATTTTAGCCTTAGGGTTTCTTCGCTACAGAGACTTTACACAAATTTACACAAAGGCACAACAGATACAAAGATAAAATCCAAGGCCCTGAAGAATGGAAAAAGTCGTTTCAGTGGCACCAGAAAGCTGTTGGACTTTAATTTGTTATGCTTTGTGACTAACAACAGCAGCACTGTAAACTGAACTTCAGCAATCCCCTCATTAAAGGACATGCCTGAGACAGTGAAATAACATCACTGGGAAGGCGAAGTAGCAATATCCCAACTAGAAACTGAAGCACTACATCTCTGTAAAGTTACATGGCACACCAGTGGCAGAGCTGAGATCAGATTCTCCTGGAGTGCTCCAAACATCAACAAACAGTCTTTTGCTGCTTGTCAAAGAGATTTTGTCCTTGTTTTTATACTAGAGTTTCCCTTTCCAGCAACAGCATGCAGCTCGTGTTCCAGCAGAGCAAATATAAAATGGAGTTGGTATTGTAAAAATTAATCCACCAGGGAATTATAATCTTTTGGCTACTGATACTTTTCAACTTGCCAGGTTCGCCCAGTCCTTGCTTTTTGATAAAATCCACCCTTTTGGTGTTTCCTGATACTAAGTATCAACTTTTAAACAATGACACATTTGTGTTTCGCCCATAATTGTGAGCACATTTCATACTTTGTGAAACTGTAGTAAATTAACTCTACATTAAACCACTTTGGAGATGCCGAAACAAAAAAGCCTACCATACATATTTCATCTCCTTAGTAATTTCTAAAGTAATCTTTGGTTCTTCCTGTTCTTTGCCGAATTTTCTTACACAAACATACAGAGGCACAGTATTGTTGTGCATTGACTTGTTTGCAGGGGTATATCTATTAAGTCTGTCAGCTGGGTGATTTTCTCTTTAGATATTTACTGGCTTTTAGTAATAACTGATTAATAAAAACACATATTCTAAAGAAAAAAGTTGTATAATTGCAAATTTAAAATATTTTTCAGGCATGAGATAGAGAACACAAAATAATAATTTTGTAAACTTAAAAGTATTTCATGTAAAGTTTTCCATATACCTGGCAGATATTAATTACATTAGTAATGCACAGTACCTGCAGTTTTCAAAGTATTATTGTTCCTAGAGCATTTTATAGATATGGAGACTGAAATTCAGACCTTGTGATATGGACAAAGCTAAAAGTTTAGGATTTGGCAAAAATTAACCGGTAATTAAGTATTCTTAATATCCGGTCTCCTTCTCACTTGATTCTTTGCAAAATATTTAACTGGTTATCACTTGTAAAATCCTGACACTGCCCATTATATTTGTGGACATGTTCTTTTTTCAGGAACTCTTGTGATGAAGTTAGAAGTATTCATCTCCACGTTAGAGGATAGGTTTGTTTCTGAAATGTATTTTTCACTGGTTAGGTCACATATAGTCTACATTCTTGAGGAGGAAGAGGATGTATTTTATATTAAAATATCTATTGGGGGTTTTTTTGGAATCACTTTCAAATTTTATGGACATTTCTTTTGTCTCCAACTCAGACATCTGACACAAAGGCTCTGTTCCAGTGCTGGGCCACCACAAGAGCACACAGAGAGTGTCTGACTGTTGTGAGACAGAGCCTCACTGATGTGTGTGGTGAGAAAAAAGAACCAAAACCAGCTGAAATTGACATACTGGTTTTAGCATCTGGACAAGGTTGATGCAGCAGACCAAGGAGGTGTTAGTTCTTTGGACACTGGTGAGTAAGAGAAATATCATCCCCCTAGAGGAGACGCTGGCACAGAGAGAGAGGCTGGCCATTCTCGCTGTTGAAAACCAGGAACAGGTCTCAGAAGTGAAGCTGGTTATCACATGCCTGTCTCCAACAGCTGCAGCTGCTCTTCCTGGCATGCTGAGATACTGCAGAGGAAGGAAATACAGGACAACTCTTGGGAATTGCAACTAATGCACTTTGTAGCAGTTACTTCTTCTATCTAGATATTTATCCAGTATTTAGCATGTTCTTCTCCAAAGCCAGGTTCAGGGGTTCCACTGTATGTGCTCAGCATTTTTAGAAGTCTGTGTCTGTACTCTTGCAAGCAGTGGGGATGTTCACAGGCCCTGCCTTCCTTCTTATAAACCACGGGAACCACATCTTCCACTCCTCTCTTCAGTAAAGAAATGGGGCAGAAATAAGGAAGGCTACCTTTTACCTTTAAATGTAGCTCTCACCACCCTTTAAAATAATAATTAGTTTCAGGTTTCCCATAGGTATTGAGGTGAACTGTATTACCAGGATAAAAATTAATCATCTCTGTGCTTCAGTACAATGCAAACCTTTTCTTCTCTGTCATTACTACAAAAAATATGCTTTGTTTCTAGTAGTAACTGAGACCTTGTAAAAGCAAATAGCCAGTGCATGCAAGAAACAGTGGAAATGGGATCATCTTTGATTCTATCCAGTTGCTAAAAGAGGAGATATTTCTTTAAATTCAATTTTGTACTGGCTTGCATCAAACTGCAGTATGTCACATCTGATATTTACAGTAGTTTATGTACTGAAAAAGGATGAGGTGAATTCAAGTTCAGGAGGATTCTGTAAATGCTATTCCTGCTGTTCTCTGTAATCCTGCATGCATTCCAATTTCTTTTTCACACTTGTGGGTACTCACTCTGGGCCCTACCTAAATCAGTGCTGAGCACCTGCAGACACTTGCAGGTGCCAAACATCTTCCCCCAATCCATTTCTTCTCCATAGTAATTTGATGAGGTGAAACTTTATAACCATACCTTCCTGCCCAGCCGCAACTCTTACAATGGTCTAGTCTGGACTTGACCTCTGTGGCTCATTGCTGATTAGGACCATTAATTTCTTTCTCACTACAGAACATTCACAGACTGTGTAGTCTGCAGATCTAGTAAGTTGGATACTTAGAGAGAACAAACACGTAATATGACATTGCACCACCTGCACAGGAAGGACAGCCTGGTGGTTATAATTAATCATTATCCCAAAGGTGACTGTGGTCTTCTGCCTTTGACAGAATACATGGCTGCAGCCAAAGTCTGATCTCAGTTACACACACAGAAACCAAAAATAATTCCACTGTATTCTCTGATGTAAGCAAGACCAAAGTTCAGGCTTCAGTCTCTTCTAATTTTTTTTCAAAATATGATATTCCACCAAGTTTCTGATCACAAACATTCCGAGTCTGTGGTAGAGTATACACAATGAAACTCTCTCCATCAAGATTTGGCAACATTTAAAGTATGTCTGCTGAAACTTCCAGCAGAATAACATTGATATGGTCAGATACATAGATAATAAATGAAAATAGAAGGGAGGAAAGAAAAGATGAAACAGAAAGGGCTCAAAGAATGTGGCAAGAAGATAAAATCAATATATACTAGAATGCAAAAGTTTTCCCTCCTTGCCTGCATTACTTGTATGTCTTATTTTTTCAACAGACATATAGGTTTTTAAACAAATGTAGGTTGGGCACCAAGAGATGCCTTACTGATATTACCCTGATGAGCATTTCCCCTTCTTTGGAAAACTAAGCTATGGACTTTGTGATCTATCAATATATTTCAAAACCTGGGAATCCAAATTTCTCTCAGAGATGCTCATCCAACCCCTTGTGACTGCTCACTGTGCAATCTCCTGAGTGTAGGAGTGGTGCCCAGTCTGTGTCAGGCTGTGGACACCTGTCAGGAATGTCAGGGAGACCTGCATACAGTGAAAATCACCACTGTCCCTCTGTGCATCATTTAGGGCTGGGGGCAGTCAAGTGGCGACACAGAGGTGGCAGCTCTGGGCATAGGAAGCTGCCACTGAGGCAGCAACCTCCTCTGTGCAGCCTATCGGTGGTACACAGCAGGGAGGAGTGATGTGGAACAGGGCTGGAAGCTGCTGACATGTTGCCATGTTCCACCCAGCAACCCCCAGGTGTGATCCTTCTCCCAGGCACCTCCCATCTCTCCTTCCCCAGGTTGAAACATGCCAGCCAAGCTGCATCCTGCCTGGCATGTGGCTCCTGCCCTAGCAGCTGAAGGTCCATGTAGTGTTGAATAGCTGGGGAAAGGGTGGTGCCTGTGCCCAGCGCTTAATGGGTTGTCTTGCCTCCAAGTTGTTTTCATCAAACCCAGATGATGATGTGTGCCAGAGTCCTGGTGCTTTCCTTCCACATGGGCCTGCCTCTGAAGGCCAGGCCCCAAGGCCAGGGTGTCACAGGCCATGAGTAGCACCATGACAAAGTGCTAGCAGGAGTTTCTGGCTTGTCAGACTGTGGTCTCTTCTCATGAGAGCCTGACAGTCTTAGGTCTTCATCTTGCTCACTGACAGGGCCTGAGCTCTTGTCACAACCAGCAGAAGCGACCTGCTAAGGTTCTTGGTACTGCCTCTAGAAAGAACTTTTAACTAGAAAACCATCAGCCCTCTCCTGGTATAGCCTGGCCAGAAGGCAGACAGTGATCTCCTCTGAACCTCATGTGTGATTAGGACTGTGACTGGGCCTGAAAGTGCACCTTTTTGGGGTGAGGTTACGTTCTTCTTTTCCTTTCCCCCTCTTCTTTAATTTTTTTTTAGTTTTTTTTTAAATGAAAGAGTAAAATAGGAGAAAAAACACCCCCCATAATTAGATCCAAAAGATCAAATAGCATACCAGAAAGCTAAGTGTCTAAATGTTAAGAAAATGCTGAGTGTATTTATAGCATCCTCTGAATTGTTCTCATACAGCATAAGGGTAGCTCCTGGCTTCCCTGGCACATCATGGTTTGGAAAATTATTGAAAGATTCCTTCTTGAGATGCAGGGTCATCTGGAGGAAAGCTTGCAGTGAACTAGCCTCTCATTCACACATTGTTTGTCTGTGGTGCAGGCATCTTTCCTCCATATGTATGATGTGAGTGTAAGTAGCAGGTATTACGTAAGTGTAACTGAGGAATAAAGGACCTCTCATTGAGCAGGTTACTCAACAGATTTCTCAAGGAACTGTACTACTGTGAGCAGAAGCAACCAGTTCTGTTCTCCATAATCCCTGTTTGGGACTGCATTTGCAAATATCTGTTTCTCCTCAGAAAATGCCAAAGATTTTACATAGTCAGATTGATCTATCTGCATCTGACTTTTTCTAAAACTGGTTTGCAATATTAAAGATTAATTTCAACTTCTAGACTGCCTGCTATAGTTCAGAAGATCAGGCTTCTTGGCAAACCTCGAGTTCCTAGCTAACAGCAGAGTCAGGGTCCACTTTTTGGAAATCAGGGTGGACAGAGGAAAACAAGACTGATTTGTAATGTTGCACTTGAGCAATCAGTTCACCAACTTTAAAATGGCGCTAATGAGCCTTGGCCAGCAAAGGCTATAAGCCTTAACTAATGGCTGGTTTTAAAGTACTTGGAGAGCTCTGAATAGAAGGTGCAGTAGAAGTGCAAGGTATTATGGTTATTAGAGTCTGTCAGATCCCTTAGCAGTCCGTGTAGAAGTCTTAGAGGCTCTCCACCACTTCTGGTCCTTAATTTCACCCTGGGGGACTATCAAGCTACTTCAGTACCCAGAAGCCCAGAAGAAAACTGTATGTCCACTAGGCTCACTGTCCCAATATATTTCTCTAAGCATATACTGATATTCAGGACACTTTAGGAAAGTAGTTTATAGCTAGAAATACCTTCTTTAAATACATCCTTTGTAACCTACACATGCCTTTTCCCATAAGCTCTTTGTTTGAGTCTCTTTAGAAGTAAAATGTCCTAATCCAATCTCGAGTATTTTCAGTCTTTTCTAAACAATATACATTCATGTACAAATGTAGCTGGAAATCAGTTGCCTACCAGGAGATGTGATCTTGAAGTCATACTGAGGAAGGATTCATAGTTTTGAAGGAAGCTGATCAATTGCAGATAGAGCAAACTTTTTGAAACCTTAACCAGATGAGAACATTTACTTCATGTGACTCATATGTAAAACCTGCTTAGAACAGCATTTTAGGAAAAATGGCTAGTCAGAGCTCACTCTGTCAACTTACAAAAATAAAGAAAATATCTGAGGTGTGTTTCTAGATTTATTCTGCCTCTCAGTAGCTACAAGACATTGTTCAACCTCAGATGAATGCAATAGTACTTGGTAAATGCCAAAGATACAATAAGGATCCAGAGATGGAAAGAATGCCAGACTGTCACACATGGAATTTGTATTATTTTAGTGAATAAAATCTGTCAATTTTAGTAAAAAAAAAAAAAAAACTGTCAGTGTTGAGGCTTATTTTCCATGCAAGTCAGAGCTATAAATGACTAAATCATCATAATGCTATTGGATGACAAGAGTTTAAGGATTTCAAATTACGAGAAGTGCTTATATTGCCACCTGCTGGGCTTCATCGCTTCACGAGCACACAAGGCAGATCAGCAAGGTCTTCAACAAACGTGTAGTTTTCCAAACACCTCTTGCAGATATGGGGTCATCAACCATTTAATGTTCAATGAACCGACAGAGTAACAGAAAAAAACAAACAACAAAACCATCAGTGTTAAGCTGTGAAACTCCCAGGCTTGCCTGGAACACGCTGACATTGTGTGCACCCTAGTCTTGGAAGTTAGTCAGTGTGGGGTCACTGACCAAGGACCTTGGGATGTATGCTACCACCTCCTCTTCTCCACACACAGGTTTTTCCTTGGAATAGCAGAGTCTACCAGTATTTGAAAGGATCACATTCAGGAAGGAATCAAACTATAGATCTGATAACACTTCAGAAACCTCTTCGTAGTTCTAATAAAAAAAACCTCAAGACATTTGTAACACATATATATTGTTGCTGGAACTTCATTCTTCAGTCTTAGAAGTACTATGCTGCCTAACAGTATGCTTATCATGTATTCACCATCAAGCCCACAGATCTTCTTTGGATTCTTCCTAACAGGTGCCAAACTTCTGCACAAGCCAACCTCTTGTTCCACCATTTAGACAGCTTACAGTTCTCTAGTTAACACAGCTGGATCTCTAGAAGTATGTAGGCACCTAATTCCTTTGGCTATAGACTCACAGGGAAAGCAGAAAGTCCTCTTACCTCCCTTGAAAAGAAATTGCCTGACCAGACCACTTTGTACCATAGTTACATTTCTGACAACTGTCTAGTCTCTCTGGCATTCAGGTCAAGTTCACAGACCATACCGCATGGAAAAGACTAAAGGACCTGCAGGTGCTTTCCACTGACTTTTTCAGAAGAGCTGAGATAAGCTGACCTGGGTGTCCTGCCTTGTCTTTTTAGAAGTCTAAATTTTGCTAAAGAAGATATTCTGGAAATTGTACTGGTTGTTTTTAATGCCATATGAATGAAGACTTTGGCATCTAGTCTGCTATGTTACCTAACTGAGATGAGTTTGTAAAAGACGCACAAGATCCTGGGCATGTCAAGGTTAAGCATACAGAACTGAAATTCTGTAAATATTCATTTTTATCCTTGAACCTGGTTTGTTTTTTGAAAGATCAAACCTGGAATATGGCACGCATGACAGATCAAAAGCTCTGAACAGATTGAGTCTCTTTGTTCTCACAGCCACAGGTATATTTTTCAAGAAGTACATTCTTTCTACATCTTATCTTCTCAGTGATACAATGTAAATTTTACATATTAGGGGATTAAAACCCCTCCATGCGGCTCTGCTATATTATTTGAGTGCATCCAGCTTACAACTTTGTAACGTGGAGTGTGCAGCGTGATCCATGTTTCTGACTCATGCTTCTTCCATGCTGCACATATTTTGCAGTGTCATGGCCATATACTGAGAAGTGTAACTTCTCCAAGAGGTACTTACAGAAGACACCTCTGTCCAAATGCATCAGAAAAGGCTAAATGGTGGAGGAGGGGACACAGGGAGGAAAAGAACTGCAGGGAAGGCTATGGTGGCTAACAAACCAGCGCTTGTGCAAGGAGGGAGTAGACTGGAGAAGGAGATCTTGGAAATGTGCTTTTATCACAAGCTGTATCTGGCAGGACCTTTATTTTACTTTTTTCCAGCCTTTATTTAGACAGCAGTAAGTATAACTCATTTTCTATTGGATGCATTGCAAAAATAAAGTGTGAAACATGAAACAGTCAGTTTCCTACCCATTTAGATTTACAAGTCCTATGAGCTAACCTTGGGTAAATCTTTTTCCCCTTAAGGTGCCAGAGAAAGCAAGAAAGGCAAACCCCTTACTTGTTTTGAAATCAATCTCCTCTTTCTGATGAGACTGGTAACTTATATTCCATTTGAGACTGTATCTCAAATTTTTTTTGCCCAGAAATCTCTCACTGCCGCTCTGAAGACCTCATTACCACAGTCTGACATGGCATCTGATTCAACTTCCAAATACAGGTACAGATCATAACCCAAGTCAAAACCCTCTTACCTTAAGAAGAGGTTTACTCTTGTTATTTATATGTTTGTTTAGGCACACGTTCTTGGAGAGATGGAACTATTTTTAAAAAATATGCATCTTCCAGTTTCTTCTTTTTAACTTCTACTTTTGAAATACCTAATTCAGAGATACCATTGGCTACTTGCAATATATTTCGTAGATTTTTTTAAACTATTTTTTATCCTGAAAATTATATGTCAATTATTATATCTCATAATAATATTTTAGAGTCTTCTAGTCCAATGTTGGCTGTACTGTAATACAAGGCTGGCCTAAATTTATTCATATTTGACCTACGACTATTTTTTTTAAGAAAAGTTCATGTTTGTAAAAATCCTGCCAATAGACAATCTGCTGAAAATCTCAGTAAACTGCTCCACTGTTTTAATGTTCTGAGTTTCTTCTGAGTTTGACTAGCAACAAATTCCTACTTTGGAAATTATTTAATCTTTTCTTCTGGAAAGAAGGCTCTGTAATCTGGATATGTACAGGCTATCAGTGAGACACTTCACCTTTTTTTTGAAAAGTTAAACAGTCTGGGCTCCTGGAGTCTCACTTGTCAGGTAAATTTTCCAGTTCTGTTGTCAACTCTTTCTTCTGAATTCTATGAAAAATATATTTTTTTTTTATTGAATGCCAGAAGTTTTTTAAGAAATATAGACTTAGGATGAGTCCCTTACCTTGCTTGCTCCAGAGTCAACAATACTCTGGATAGGTCAGTTATCATATTGACCAAGGAATAAATGAGCATGCAAGAGTTTAGACAGTCCATCAGGCAACTTCTTGGAGGGTTCTCTAGGCTTGTAGGTTTTGTTTTTAGGTAGACTTCATGCCTCTGCTGAATCCTGCTTTTGCACGAAGTAGCTACTGTGTAGCTGAGGGTTGCATGTCTCCAGACAGAGCAAACTCATTTGAACCCACTGTGGTTGACACAGCTCAGAAATACAGAATTCAGAAATTTTATCCCCACCAACAGTGAAGCCAAACTAATCACTTGGGCAGACAGGACCCTCAAAGCAGATACTGATGCACACAAAAGACCACCTAGAATTTCCTTCCACAGACCAGCTCCCTGGGTATTAAAATGAAAATTCTCAACTACAAAATTCTATTGTTAAACAAACAGGCTATGAAAGCTTGTGTGCTATCATAAAAAACTGCAGGACCTAATTTGATTAAGACATATACATGTCAACATCTGATCAATCTCTTAGTTTTTCTGGCTCCATCCTGGACCCATCTGCTGCTGTAGGATTTGGCTTCAGTGAGTACAGAATCAACTTATGTTTACAAATCCTGAACTAAAGCTTAAGCACTTAAATTGTCAGTGGTCAGGAGGCAATGCCAAAACCATAATTTCTATATGGTGCTTTATGCTTTCCAGGTCTGTGCCATGCAGCGAGAATTCACAGATCCATGTAGGTTCTCACTATCTTTTAGATAGAAACTGACATTCCATTTACAAATTTTTTGTTCCTCAAGCTGCGGTCTACTAAGTACTGGTAGCCTTAAAGAAAAACGGTTCAAGAAATGTTTTTGCTAAGGCCTACTAGGCATTTTTTGCTACTGCCCTAAAGATACAGGACTTTTTGAAGTTTGTATGGTAACCAAAGGACTGTAACTCTCAACTTTATACATAATACTTTTCTGCACTTATCGGTTCTTTCATGAATATCTTACTGATGTCTGCAGTTAAACTGACTATAATCTTCAGAATTGCTTTTATAAAATGTCTCATTTTTTATTTGGAACTGGTAGGTTCAAATGGCTGAACTAAAAGATAAGTCAAGGCTTTTTATTTATGAAAGTGCATGCTCATTTGTTTAATGTGATTGAACTTCCCTTGTCAATCCATGTTCTGACTTTCTGTATACTTTGTCCAGGAATAGTTTTCGCTGCTATTAGCACATTTGTGGCAAACTAGATGGAATGTCCTTGGTTTTGAAGTACAGGAAGACATTTTTCATCTCTTTAAATGTGTTGTGGCAGTAGAAAACATGGGATTCAGCTGGAAACAACATTGAGCCAACAGTGGATGAGATAAGGTTAAAGTGATAAATCACTAAAGTACGGAAATAAAGGAGGCAAAGTAGCTCAATTTCTCATTTCCTTTTCCTCTCCTGCAAAAAATCTGAATGATAAATGCCAAGCAATAATGAAAAATGCTCGTAAGATCTCATTTTAACTATGTTGAGAGCAAACCATGAAGGTACTATCAGTGCTTCTCCCAGTAAACAAAGTTTGCAACAGAACTCACCATCATCTTTGGCACAAACTAACAATGGGGCTGGTGAGCTCGGCAGAGAAGCTTGTGACAGAGTAACCTGGGGATGTGAGTGACAGACTTTGAAATGAAACAACATGCAATTCTATGTCAGTGCTTTTTATATTTCTACATATTTTGGAAATCATTGCACCCACAGACCTGTGGAGGGAAGAGGACTGTACAATCTTTGAGATCTTTCTGAGACCTGTTGCCTCCAGCTGAGTTCCTGTGTGCTCTGGTCTCACCATCAGCCCTCACAGCCCATTGCTGACTTGACTCACCATTTCTCAAATCCCATGTTAAATTCAGAGCTCAGCAGCAATCACGTATTAGCAGAGACAGCTCTTAATTTGCCAAATCCTCATTTGACTTTTGTAAAAGCTGACCTGCAAACCATACTCCAGGGTTATGGTTTCAGAAGCTCCCATACAATGGTATTTCTGGATAACAGCAGCATATTAAAAGTACAATTAATCTTGATACTTTCTCTCTTGTTTATAAACACTCAGCTCAGCTCATCAGATTTTATCGCTTTTTGGGATAAAATTCTAGAAAATAAAAAATATACACATGTAGAGCTGGCAATGAAACACAAAAAAACTGTTCCGGGTGAAATTTCTGACAGATTTAAAATCATCACTGAGTCCAACTTCCAGAATGACACAGACTAGGACATCTGAATCCCACCAAAAGGAAGGGCTAAATTTTTAATGCCAAGAACTGCAATGACTCTGCAAAGGCTTAGTTTCTTTTAAACATGCTTTTGCTCTTGAAGTGACTCTAGTGAGTTTTGACGACCCAGTGAGGGAGATGTAGCCAAAAAATGCTTATCATGTCTGAGAAATGAAAGAGGGTTCCAAGAAGTGAAAGAGGGGACACAAAGGTGAGATTGTATGATATCCATAATCCTCCAATTATCAAACCACTTGTCAGCAGGTCAGCATTTGGTGTGACTTATAACAGCCTCAGGGTCTTGCAGTGTATGTTGCCTGCCAACAGCTCCTAGGAGCCAGTCTAACAATCATAAACCAGTGCCCTAGTTCTTCTTTCCTCAGGCCACATGCCTTCTCCCAGCCAAAAGGAGGAGGGATGGCACTGGTCCAGCTCCACTAGCACCTCTCATAGTTGGAGACACTAGCAAGGACAGATCTGTAGGGTTTATACAGCTTTGTTCTGTAGAACAGAAACTGGACCTTTGACTCCTGAAGATATCTGTCTTCAGACTATACAATCCTCATTCCGAAGATGAAAGGGCTGCTGAGGTACCATTGACTGTTTTGGAAATTATTTTCACCAAAGAATGCTGGTACTACTCCAGCCTGAATTAACAGCCCGCCAGGGCTGGAGCCAGGAGCATTTCTCTAATAACAGAACAATGATATTACTTCTTATTTTACTTACTCCACAAATCACACGGCTTGATAGCTTGGAAAAGAAAAGTTGCTGGTACCCATATTTCCTTTTAGTGTGTATGAAGGCATCCACTTCATCTGATTTTTAAGTACAATAGTAAGTGTTAATACTCTGAGAAAAGTCACATCAATCACACAATACATAACAGACAACTATAGGCCTTAAGCCCGCAGATGAACACACACATGATGTACAGTTTCTTTCATAGTATCAGGAAGCATAGATTGCTGTTCCACAACTTCTGCTGGATTTTGTCATACCTTTTGAATAACCTCACCACTTAATAAAATGCTACAGAGTATGTAAAATAACAATAATTGCTCTCTGCTGTACCTTGTAAAAGTGACCATTACTTCCTTCATGTGTTTAGCCTATTCACTGGTGTGTTTTGGCACTGATTCTTCTACATAACAAAACAGCACCATCAAACACCTTCCCCACAGCTTTATTGTAGTATACCTACCCTTCTTGTCAATACTGGCACTCTCTTAAGGTCACATTTGGTACAGAGGGCAGGGTGGTATTTTATGCCAACCATCTGGAACACTATGCGTGTTTTATCTTGGCACAAAAATATGTTTCCTTTTCCAAAGTTCATGACAAAGATATGCTTCTCTGACTTACAATATTTGTGCCATGATCATTTTACTGAGATGAGGATAAATTACACAGTATCATTCTTAAGCACAAAATGCTCCAAGAAGAGGGCACTTCTGGGGTCTTTTCTAAAAGCAGCCAATTTCTGCTTCTATGGCCCATGATTGGGTTCCTCTATATGGGAATGTTTCACTTGTAGCAGTCAAGGTCTCCATGACACACTGTCACACAAGGATGTGAACCCTGGAGTGCTCCTTGGATTTAAGCTCTGAGTGCGAGTCCTTGAATAGTCTTGTGCTGAAAATGGATAAAGACACAACCTCGTCCCCATAAAACCCCAGAAACCCTAAAAAAAATGAACAAACTTAATTAAAGGAGCTACTTGGTTTCTCTCATTAGTCAAGTTCAGCTACAATTCCTTACACTAACCGGATAAGACTTTGATAGAGAGGAAACAAAATTATCAAGGAAATAATTTCTTAATTTGATTTTATCCTTTAGTAGCAATTGCTGATTTTTACTCTAGAGACTTCTGGAGCACATGATACAATTACATACTGCAGTTTTGATGGCCATGCCTCTCAGCTGAATTTTATTTCTCTTGTGGTTTGTCTAAAAGGTATGGGTGCATGTGTGTGCCTTCATGTACACACACACATACACATATATTTTATCGAGCTTAGGATAAACATGTGTGTTTGTGTGTTAGCAGGCATGTATTTGTATGTATTTGTGTTACATCTACTTCACTTTGCAGGTTTCGGTTTACAGGACCTCTGGTGGACGATCAGTCTGTCTGGAAGAAAAGTACGCCCACAAATATCACATGGAACTAGCTGGGTCTGGGCGCTGGTCCAGGCTGCCTCATTTAAAGAATCAAGATCATAGAAACCTTTGGCTGGAAAATTAGAAAAAGAAAGTATCAGCTTTCATTCTGGAGACCCACATTCAACTCTTTATGGAAAATATTTTCAGGAAATACCTGTTGACTGAGCCTTTCAGTTTAACCAAACCATATTGCTTTTGCAAATGAAAAAGAAAAGAAAGAAGCAAAAGAGTAAAAAATACATAAAAAAGACTATGCTTTTTGTCCCAGGGGTTGAATTAAATTAACTTCAAACTGAATCATTTTGTATTGTATGAGAGTA
Organism: Cephalopterus ornatus; assembly: GCA_013396775.1. Lineage (NCBI taxonomy): Eukaryota > Metazoa > Chordata > Aves > Passeriformes > Cotingidae > Cephalopterus > Cephalopterus ornatus. The sequence continues at coordinate 38,601 of VZRE01016430.1, forward strand.
CAGAGAAAACATCATGAAGTGTGTTATGATGTGCATTCTAAGCTAATTACTAACATCTTTGCATACATACTATTATCAGCAAATTCACTTTTTGGCTTCACTTCAAGTTCTGTTTAATGAGCATGTGTTATCTGAGCATGGCTATGGGCAGGAGCATATATCGGACTTGAGAATATGTTTTTTGCACTGCTCTGGACAAGGGGCTCAATTTTCTTCCTGTTGGAGTTTATGCAAGTTTTGCTAAAAAGTGGAGTAAATCTTAGATAAGCCCAAAACCTTACAGACAAAACCTACAGTACTTTTAAGCCACAACTTCCTGTGAGATCATTGCACTGATACATCTATTGTGATCTAAACACTAATCCAGTCTTACTCTCAGTTATTTTCCACTGTGGGAAGAATGACTGCTCTGAAAATGCAGGAGAATTCTTCAAACACTCAGATTCATTTTCAAGATTTTATTTGGGTATTAAAAAAAAAACTTATTTACTTTCATCTTGAAATGGACTTTCCTTTTCACATAATATTGTCTCAAACTGATTTGCAAAAAGCCAGGCAGGTTGCTTAATACCTGGACTTAGTTCTTAAGAGTTTTCATATGAAGTACATGCAGAAAAAATCCACATGGCTTGAATTGAAGATGTATTTGCTTCACTCTTCTCAAATGGTATGAGAATATAGAAAAAGATTTAAAAATCTGGTTTTTTCCTTTGAACTTTTAGCAGTGGACAATTTTTTAAAAAAAGGGATTTGTGCATTTTAAAAAATTCCATGGTTTCTGTCATTGGCACATGACAGAGCCCTTCATTAAAGGCCCATACAATTTTAATATGATTCATATCCACTGGTTCACATAACCACAATAAGCCTTAGATCTCTTAATATGCCTGTTCCTAATGTTCTTTTTGTTAGAAGAGCAACCAAGTAGTGTTTCTTTTCTTGGCTGAGACAAATATCCCCTTTGCTTGCAGGAAATGAATGTGTATTTTCTGTACTTTGGTGAGTTCATGGAATATAAAAAAAAAAAAA
>VZRE01016430.1:39641-58296 GCA_013396775.1 Cephalopterus ornatus
AAAAAAAAGAGGGGGGAGAGAGAGATGACTTTCTCCTTGCAGGCATGTGTTAGGCATTCCATAAACAAAACACTGTGTAATGAGGGCAGTGGTTGTCTTCCTGTGACACTTGAGTTTTCAGAAAAAGATTTATGTAAGTTATAAAAAGTTTAATGTAAGCAGTTAATATTTCTGAGCTTTTTTTGAACATTGCCTGTTTCATTCAACAACAGGAGTAATCCCTCCTCCCTGAAATGAGAAACTGTGAGACATGCAGTACATGCATGTGGTCTCAAGGTCAGTTATAGCATTTACCAGATGATCGAGAGTAACTCTTACAGAAAAAGAACAACACTGAGATTATTTTCTTGAGGCCAGGAGTATGAGGCAAATGCAGGGGGAACAATTTTAGCTCAAGCTACAGAACTGATCAGGCTTGCATCAGCAGGCATTTAGGGACAGATGCTGGAAGCAGGTCAATGTCCCCTGGAGAACTATGGGCACACAACACCTCACAGGAGATGAGAGGCGCCTGGTATGACTCACTGCATAAGACAATTTTCTGATTCATATCTGGGAGCTTTCTGCTAGATTGTTTTCTCAAACAGTGGCTGTCTTTCTGCTTCTACTCCTTCAAAATAAGAATAGTGTATTTCAAAAAAACTCGGATTTGTCCTTTTGCATCCTTCTCTTTCACACGGAATTCTCATTTTCTCCATCTGTTTTATAGCAAAACATGTAATAACTAAAAAGTGTTTAACATCTAAAGGAGCAAATACAATGAAAACGTCTTTTGAACATATCTTTTACTGTCAATTCAACTCTGCCACTTGGCATCTGTTAACCAAGTTCTGATTTGATATTATTTGATCTTTGATTATTATTTTGAACAGCTGTTTAGTGTTCTCCGTGACCCTGTTCTCTTCTTTGTGTCTTCTGAGGACATATTTCTTTGTACTGCTGTAAACTGACCCAGTGTATGACTCTTTCACAGTGAGTTGTAGGAGACTTTGTCTACTTTCCTAGACATTAGGGAAGCTGAGGGAAATTATGGAGAAAATAAAAAAAAGCGTGTGTGAATTAAACGCCTGTGAGGAAGTGGTCCAAACTTGGCCCAAAGTAGCTCAGACCACCTGGCAGGGCCAGGGAAAGCATCCAGAAGAAAAGGTGGAATAACTTTACATGGGAATAGGGAAGTCCTGGGAACAGCTTCCAGGCAAAGCACAGATAAGGATTTCTTTTTGGTCCTGCAGTGAGCACACCCCCCCACCAGTATACATACCAGAGTCCATCTCTGTGGGTGTTCGTTGATTTGAAGAAGTGGAATCTTACAAAACAGAACCCACATGACAAACATGCCAAATTGGCAGAATTAAAATGCTTTTTTTTTTACTACCTGTATTTTTACTCCACCATGTTTATATTATATTACCTCACAATTAAAGCTTCTAATACTTGTAAATAAAAGGGATCAATAACAGCCACTGGATGTTGACTGTAGAAGAATGTAGCTGAAGTATCTCCACGTATGTTGCCCGAAAGTATTTTATTTTAATGACTGTATGTGTCAAGTCTGCACATTATTTTTGCTTATTTTTTGCTTACTTTAAAACATGCCTATCTACAGTGCTGAAAGGAGTCAAAAGGTAGTGATGTAGCTGTGAAGCAGGTTGCTAATCCATTTGTGTTTTGATTCAGAACATACTGACACATAAAAGGACTGCTCCAGGAGGCATGTTCCAGAGTCAGTGGCTACTCTTACTTCTCATGGATGCTCCACAGAATAACTGGATACTTAATAGAAAGCTTAAAACAAGTAACTGGAGAAAGAAGTTCTTGCAAACTGTTAATCTACTACTTAAAACTACCTTTTTTTTTTTTTTTTTTTGTNTTTATTTCATTTTACTTTATTTCCTTTAATTTCATTTTAAAATTTTTTTTCAATTTCACTTAATTTTATTTTTTATGATTCCACCTGAAATCACCCTTGAATTTCTCCTTTCCTTCTCTGGCACTAATTTGATCCCTCCTTCCTTAACTTCCTTTTTTTTTTTTTTTTTTGTTCCTCCCACTTTCTTTCTCCTGTATCTTAATTTGGTCTGTATCTTACCTTGCACAATTCTGACTTCAGGCTTTTTAGGTTCTGGCCTTCTCAAGTGCTTGGGTAGGTTGTCATTCACCTGATGCCATTTTTTCAGGCATTGTGGTTCATGAATACTAATAGATTTCGTTCCATACTCACGACCACATATGTAACAAATCACTGTTGGTGGCCGTTTTACCACTTTTGCCTGCAAGTAACAACAGTGAACAAGAATAAATACTGTTTTCAACATTAATTTTGAATCAGAATGACTGTGGATGAAAACAATCATATAGATAAGGAACCTGATACTTGTGACATCAGTGTAACTGTTTTTATCAATTTTGTTTTGTTTGGATTCAGTCTCGAAGCTTGCAAGAGATACTGCCTCAGTAACAGGTGGGTTCATTCTGCAGAAACACACCTTCAAGTTCATGGAAATGCTCAGTCTTCACATGCAGAAACAACTCTGCATCATCAAGTCGCTGAGAAGCGACATCCACCTTAAATGGCTGAAGCCCTTTTTTATGGACCAAGCAGAAGTAACATGTAAAGCAGCAACAAAAGCTTCCTCAGCTGAACATAGCTGCAGTAACAAAAAGACTCCATCTTCTGGCAGAACACAGCTCAAACCACTGTGTCCAGCCTTAGTGTCTCTCTAAAGCTGGATAGTGGGGGCAGCTGTCCCAGGCAGTGATCGTGGTCCCTTACCCCATGTTATTTTTGCCACAGGTCAGTTAGTTGATGGAATTCTTGGCCTTCAAGGATTAAAATCAATCCAGGACATTTCAGGATCAGGGACAAAATAGGAATTGCTGTTTGTTTATCCTGAAGACCTCAGTGTGAACTTTGACAGTGACTGTAGCGAGTGCACAACTAGACTCTAAGCAAGTTATTGTTTCCACACTGCAAATTTGCTATTGTTCTCAGAAAAAAAACAGCTCAACAATAGAAGAAAAAGATTCCTCAGCCCCAAACCTCACAAATACATATTCTAAGGCTGAAAAATGTATAATTACTGTGGTATGGCAGATTATGGACTCAGCTGTGTCCTTAGGCGTGTCCCGGGCTAGGTGTGGTGTCAGTTCCAGCCTTGCTGGTAGCATAAAAACACAGAGACAGAACTTGGAGGCACACAGATGGGTCTCACAGCTGCCAGCACTTCCTACACTTCTGACTGCAGAATACCAGCAGGAGATGAGCTGTCCCCTGCACTCCTAAAGTTAGAGGGACAGCCATGCCAGACCAAACATGAGAAGCCTTTCTCACTCAAACAAGGGAGGTGGGGATTTAATTTTTTCCTCTGCTGCTGTTTTAAGACAAAGAGTAACCTGTTCCAGTATTTATGACTCTCTCTGTCAGCCCATTAGTGTGTTCAAGAAATTCTGGGCAGTTCTTCTCGCATTTATGTTACAGTCTGAAAATGTCATTAGTGAACAATCTGCATAAGCTTGCTTTCCTGTATCACACATGTAATCTCAATTACAAGAAGAAATACTACTCTATAAAGTGTATTTTTGCTGGGAAAATGTGGACTTAATCTAGAAAGTTCTCACAGTGACTTGAAATACAACATCCAAAGACAGTCTCTCCAAGGACATTTTCAGCCTCTTCACTTTCAAATGGAATTTCCTTAGCTACCTTTGATAACACACTATTTATATATAAATATAAAAACATATCGTTCTCCTCCTATTTGTAGGTAAATATATCAACAGCTATTTTAAGAACACCACCTGATTTTTCACAATCAATTTTCACTTACTTCTTTGCTTCAAGTCTTGAGCTAAACCTTGTCTGATTTGGACATAAGACTCTGGGTCCAGATACAGAGTTTTTTGAAGGCACCATATGTTTATTTGTAGGCTTTATTTGCAATCTGAATTCTTGAGGTCAGGGAACTCATTTCAATGTGCATTCCTGTTTTGGGTATGTTACAGCATTTTAAACATGGTTTCCTTAAAAAATGCTAGGTGTAAAATCACTGGGAACACATTTTCCTAACGAGGCTCATTAGCTAGGTTCCTGTCATTCATTAAAATAGGTTATTTATTGGCTGAAAACTAGGAAAGAGCAATTTGATTTGCATTCAGTTTGTGGAGCTCTTTATATACTACCAGAAAGGGAAAAAGGAAAAATGTTGTAGAAATCTGTTCAAGTAGAAATGTCTGTCTTTCATAACTTCCACAATTAAAAACTGTACAGAAACAATAGCAGAGACCAAAATTAATTAAAAGGAATCAGGTCACTCTAAGGATAGAATTATTTTTTTTCCAGAAATAAAGTGAGTTTGAATCATTACCACACATACAATTATACACACAAATCCGTCTCTGCACACATGTTAAAAACCTGAAAAATAAAACCTGAGGGACCTTAGCCTTACAATTGGTAGTAACAGGTTTTTCATTTTTTAACTGTGGAATCCAAGATATGATAAGCTTTACTTGAAATTTCTACAGCTGATGATATTTGCCCTTCATTTCTTTTTCTCTTCAGAGTGTGCTTATCCCAAATGTCACATCTGGAGGCCTGCAGTTTCAAATGAAACTATTTTTGGAAACACCACAATTTTCCAACCCAAACTACTCACAGGCCAGTGGCTAGGCTGTCTGCTCACTGCTTTGTTTTTAGCTTTTAAAAAGGGTTGTAGGGAAGGTCTGTTCCTGAGGATACGTGTTATTATAAAAATACCTACAAATACCTAACAGTGTAGTTAGGCTTTCCTCCGGTGTCTCAGTATTTTCTTTTTTTCTCTGAGACTGCTAAGTATGTCTGCGTGACTATGAATGAAGTTATTTAGCTCAGAGGGCTATGCAACTATGTATTTTCAATAGACCTGACATTACTTGAGGTTAGCCCCAGGCTGCTGTTATGGTGTTACATGAGGTCACATCCTTCCATACTGCACAAAGCTTTTAATTTCTTCTTAAGTACACACAATAAGACTGTCTCCCAAACTCCGCTACATAAATATTTATCATCCAGGACAGCACACACCTCTGCCTTTCCTATTTGTTTAGTTATCCACGTATTTTAATGGGAAGAGGGGAAGCATCTTGCTCTAGGACAGAGCTCTCATCATAGACTTGAATTGCCCAAGTAACAGAGGCTCAAGAAAAGATTGGTACAAACACTTAGCACCACTCTATTGGATGAAAGCAGCCATTTTCACACATTCCTCTCTGGAAAGTAGAAAACATTTTGCATAAGGGACAGGGACAAGCTGTGGCATGGGTCTCATGACTATCCAAAGTTGCATTTCACACCCCACTGGAGCAGTTTCAGCCACTGCCCCAACACAACAGCACAAATGTTAGGACTGGACATATGCCTGTGTATAAAATTTCTTTGAAGAGCAAGTTAATTCTGCCAGATGATGCTGGTAATTAAAGATATTACTCCACTGGGAGCACTAGAATATCCCATTTTGCTCCTGATATGTTTTAATTTAATTGAAATACATCAGTATAATGAACATGGCATTTGTATACAAAAAGAAAGATAAGAAATTCTACCATTCCCAACGATAAGTTACATTCAAGTCATCCATTCACTGTCCATTCTCAACTAGCCTTCCATATTTGAAAACTCGTTTGTCAGTGTTCTCCTAAAAAGGTGCTCAAAACTACTGCAATTGAGTCAAGCAAAGCCTTTCATTGACTTCCCACCTTCATTAGAATTACACAGCATCTGAAGGAGTCTTCCTTTTACAAGTGCCTAGATGGCATTATGCTAGAACAAAACACAACATCAACACTGTTGCTACCCAAATTTTCACGGTTTATGCTGTGTTAAAATGCATTGCAATACAGCAAAGGAAGATAAGTGCTATCTTCTCAGGTAGTTCACCTGATAAGAAGAAAACAGCAGATGGCAGCACCAGATGCTAGTGATATATCTAATAGGCTTCCAAGATCAGCGTTATCTATTGTCAAAAAACGCATAACTCACATACACACAGCAAGTCACTGGTGTTCACGTACACGTGCCACACATTTTTTTCTATGAAAGAATAAAACACAGACTCAGTTCTAATGCAAGTCTGAGTTCCAGTAGCTCCAGACATCACTTCCATTTTTTGGGGTATCACGACAGAATCTAAAGCAGAATTTCTGAGTCTTTAAGCATAGGCAGTAGTTTGTTTTACAAAGCCACAAACAATTAACTCAGATGTGTTCACTGATTCTGAGAGCAAGGGCAGTTAGTGGAAGAGATGGTTTACAGAGGCTGTTGTGTCTCCAGCTCTAAAGACATTTAATGCAGAACTGCAAAAGAATTTGTCAGTAATGATACTGGTCTAGTTGGCCCTTCACTTGCCAAAGGGGAGCGAGCTCCAGGACAGAGGCGTACACGGGCAGAAGTGCTTGCAGTTGTAAAGTTAAAATGCCTGTCACATGGTGTACTACTAAATCAGTCAAAACTTTTATTTTGCAAATGAAGAAAATCCAGCTTTTTCATTTAGGACACCTGTCATTGCATAAATTAATTGGACAGTAGCATTACTTCTCTTAAATACACTTATACAAGGGTTGGATGTTTTTTTCAGTTAGTCTTTTCCTCTGATGTTTTGCTGAATCAGGACTTTAAATAAGAACTTAAATAATTCACCATCGCAGCAAGTAAGTCTATTAAATGAGACAATAGCTGCCCCAAATGCTTTCCAGACAGGACCAAAATGGATTGCCATTTCACTCCAGCACTAATGGAGTACTATTTTTTAAAAGAATTAATAAGTAGCTTAGGAGCTGGTAAGGTGAGCAAAATTAAAACCATATGTTGGAAAAAGATGAAGACTGTAGAGGACACACAGACCTTGCCCCTGTTCATAACAAATCTGCAGTTCTTCCATAAGTTCAGTGCTTTTCCACATCCTTCCACGTGTGGACCTTTCAAAATTTTCAACTGTAAATAGAGACCCTCACACAGAAAATTTAAACCTATGGGAGAAAGGCCTCTTTTGACCACTTCTAATAAGCTGTTGGCCAGTCCTGAAGAACCACTTGGATCACAGGATATTTCTTTCAGTCTTTCTGTTCTGCTCTCTGCCTTTAAGGTGAACCTCTGTACAAAAGAACAGCTCTAAAAATATTAAAATAAAAGACCCCAGAGAGGTAAAATCCATCATCCCTTCCTGAAAATCATTGTTAATAATAAAGTCCCTTAGAGTCAATCACAAACTGCAAGCTCTAGAGTCTCATTAGTTCAGTTGCAACTGATGAACTGTAACTGCTTGGAAGTAAATGAACTTATTGTTCACACAGAAGGAAGAACAGATTTGAACAGATTTCATCCTGGCTCTGCAGAGCTCACGGGAAGTAAAAAGTGGTAATAATGTTGTTGTTCAACAAGTCAGCAGATGTGACTGAATCCACACAGGGAGCAGATATGTTGTGCAAGAGGGTAACGTTTTTACAGAGTCACTGTCAATGCCAAACCACACTCTAAATTTTTTTCTTTTTTCTTTTTGATGGCATTATAACTATAGACAATTCCCCCAAGCCCTTTTTTTTTTAACTACAGAATTATGTGTGATGGATTAAACTCTGTGTTTCACACCCATGCCTTTCATTGAACAACCACCTTTAGAGCAAAGCCAGTTCTTTGGTAAAGGGTACAATGTAGTGTAAAACAAGAACATCACCCTTCCTACAGCTATAGATGCAGCTGTGCAGCACTTTGAACTCCTTGGAATTATTTGAAATTTGCTGATAGAAGACCTAAGAAGTGAACCTTAATTTGCCAGTATCTATTAGTTAGTGGCCTCATACAGCACAACAAAAAAATGGTTCCTGTTGTCTTAGTCTCATGTGAGCTAGGGAAATTCTATTATCTCTGTTTTATTTAGCAGCTGGTAAGCTAACATGTATTGTCCTTTGACTTGTAAAGCATCTTTAGAAATGCTCTGCATACTATTGCATTCCTTTTGTGACTGAAACAGCTAAATCTCATTTTCAAAAGTAATGTAGGCAACCAAGATTCCAATCCCCATTTGAAAAAAAAATAAATAAATAAGCTGTTTAATTTAGACACTGGGTCTAAATTTAGACAAGTATCTTACAAAACTCCTGGCCAAAAGACAGCTTGTGCAGAAACAAATACAGGGGAAAAAAAGCCATTTTCCAAAACTCTGTATAGTTTTTGGATAATGTGAATCAGCGTCTTTATTCTTGAATCAAATTCAGTGGAAAGAAATGTGCAGTCCTATTTATTTTGTTGTTGTTATCCCCAGAGCTGCTGCCTTTGGACATGCAGTCCTCAGTAAACTCATGTTCCATGCCAAGATTAAGAAAAATGGTCAAATACGAAAATCATATTTTGGAGTGCTGGAGTGCTTACAGGACAATAAAACATTGCCTTTCATATTAACTAAATAAAAATACCTAATATCTGCTAACACACATAGCATCCAAACCTTGCCTAAGCTACTGAATAGAATCGTCTAGGGAGCTATACCAATCAGTAGTCCCTCTTGGGGCATAACTCTTACAGGACCACAGAGAAGGGGAACCCGACTACTCCCTTTCAAAAAGAAAGCTGAAACAAACAGAAATAAGTAGTTTCCCCATGCACCCTGGATTCCCCTTTTCTTTTTGTACTATTCAGAAGACACATTTCTTCATGGAGCCAAAAGGTCCTTCTGAAGGAAGGTGATTTTTAATTTGATGGGAAGCCAGCCTCCCCTGGAGTTCCAAGCATCAAGACACAGCCACACCCTTTCATACAGCACTTGCTTAGCAATTTACCTGCGCTGATGCAGCACCACTCATTCCTTGATGATTCTCAGACTGACCATATCTTTCTGAGCCAGCTCCAGATCTTGGTCCTTTACCAGATTTATGAGTGCTGCTACCTCCTCTGCAACACCTTTCATGCACAGGGAGACGCTCAGGAAAAAAGGTTCGGCCACAGTTTCCACAGGGCACGAGCTGGGCTTGAGCACTCTGGTAAGCTGCCTCATTTTCATCTGTAAGTGTATAGGAACCACCAGGAAGGACCTCAGGTTTCCTGGGCTCTGGTCTTCTAAGGTGCTTTGGTAGTTGATTGTTTTCAATATGCCACTTCTTTAGGCACTGGGATTCATGTATAGAAATAGACTGTGACCCAAATTCTCTGCCACAGATATAGCATACCTTCAAGCCAGGTCTCCTTGGTGGGAAGGGTGTTTGAGACATGTTTGAAAAATCTGATGGTTTTTTATTGCAGTGCCTGGTCAACTTTAGTGGGGTCCAGCTTCTAGATGTACTACTTTGGGAAAATTTCTGGGAAGATCTGCACATTAGATGGTGACAGATGATGCTCTGAGGGCAAGGTGCTAGAGATACTAGTAGGGGCTTCTCCAGGACTTGACAGAGTACTACAAGTTTTGTTCACATTCTTTTTCCTGGCATTTGTTTCCATGAAGGGTATGACATTTCGGGAAACTTCTCCCTCTATTGCACATAAAGGTCTTGGGAAAGTCTGCTATTCAGAATGATTCTACACCTTCTTAATCCATTTTCATGAGGCAATATATATTAGGGACTTCAAAGCTGGAACACTACACCTAATGGCTGTTTCAGTAGAGAAAGGGAGTTTCTGTGTGTTTTCCGTTTGTCTTTTGTTCTCACATGATCCTGAAAAAAATGAAATTAGTACATATTAATAAATGTCTTCTCCCTTGTTAAGGTTACCAACCAGTGGTTTATCACAAGGAACCTTACTACTCTTGTACTTTTAAATAGCAGATAAATAGCATCAAATATATCCTTACCCTTAATGATCAGCTGAACAATGTAAATCTAAAATTCTAGTCTAAGAGGATAGAAAGTTATGAAGGATGTGAAAGAAGATGGATTCAGCACTTGTGAGGTGGTGGCTCAAATTCTCTAACCAGTCTTGATTCTCCCAGTACAGGATAGTCACCAATAAAATTGAGCAAGTTTATTAGTAAGAGCCACTGAGATGCTTTGGGGACTGAATCACATGCTATATGAGGAGAAGGTAAGGCCATTGCATTTGTTTAGTCTCAACACAGTACTAAACATATTTCAGTTTTTCACTGTGCAGTCTATCCCTGTGTACAGATAAATCTGTGCTGTATCCCTTAAAAGTTCATTTCTTATAATATTTTATGCTAGTCCTCTAAGGATCAGAAAATAAAATTCAGATCATATGCATGTATGGTAGAGGCTACTGTTTTGCAAGAAAAAAAAATAGCTAGCACATTGCATAGACAGGCACATTCCAAGGACAGTCTACTTTTTCTGTAATAGAAGAAACGGCTGAATAAATGGTCACCTTGCCCTTACCAAACAATCCAAACTTTATCTCAATCCTTCCAAACTTTTAGGGAGTTCCTAACTCACAAACTTATCCAGAGATTCCACTGACCTGTCTCAGTTCAGTTTCTCAGCTGCAACAAACCAACCTGGATCTGCTCTTTACTATTGTATTATTTTGTCACCATGGAAGATTTTGTTTCCACTCAACAGCCTTTTCACCCTTATCACTCCCACCTCTGAACCCACAAGCTGAATTTTACTATCCTCAAGGGTAATGATGCAGTTTTTCAGATGACAAACTTAAACTTTGTTTGCGCCACAGAGCAGCACTGAGCTCATTCTAGTCTCTCATGAATATTCTAGGGGATATCTTAAGGACATGGGCAATAGTGAAAAAAGTTGTCACCAGGTTCATGTGCATAGTCGTCCTCTTGCCAGGCATATAAAAAGTGTTTAGATTGTTGTATTCACACTGCTTGCTTAAATACTCACAAAGCTGCATATTCTTGGGATACTTTCTTACTTAAAAAAAAAAATCTTCTGTGAAGCTCAGATTTATTTGTAGGCAAATTGGAAAACGTGAGGACCATCAGACCCAATGTGTGATTTGTACTGGAACAAATCTCTGTGAACAAATACGTTGCACTTAGCTGTTAAAAATAAAATTCTTGAGGGAGTTTGCACTCAAAGTTACCACCTCATCTAAAATTCTTTTAGATAACTGCAGTTTGTGGACAAATATGGTAAAGTACAAGGATTTAGTATCCTCTGATGTCTGAAGCTTTCAGGTAAACTTATAATGCATGTTGAAGGTTACACAAACTGTAGCACAGGAATTTTTAGTTCAGATATCAAAATAACAGGTTCAGCAGTATGTGAAATTTAAATCTGCAAACTAGTATTGAGGCTACTGTACTGCAATGCTGTTTCAAAGACTGGGAGAGTTTCCAAGGAGGGTGGCCTGTTGGATGAATCCAAGTTGGGAAGTAGCCAAGATCTTTAGGAGGATGAAGGGAATGGAGAACCAGGGAAACATTAAAGGGTCATGAAGGCAGAGGAGATAAGGGTTATTGGCAGGTCACAGGAAGGGAGCATCAGAAAGTTCAGCTACATTTCAGGGAACTTCTGAACTTCGTAAGGTCCTATTTATGTCTTATTTATTGATTTATGTCAGATTGAAACTTTTTGCTATCTGAGAGGATTCTTAAAGCACCAGTGAACTGCCTGCCACATGAAGAATGTTAGGTGACTAAATCTGTTGCCATTAGGAATGAATCAGTCAATAAAAGATGCTATAAACAATCTATTAACAATATAACCTATTGTTGGATTTCCAAGCTTTCTATTGTAAATACTTCATAAGAGAATTATGTTTCCTTGTGGGGATTACACCATTTGGTCTACATTTATTCCTGCCAAGTTGACTGTTATTATTTGGAAACTTCCTATAAATTCAGTGTGAAATGAAAAGGCATATGAGGAGTTCAAATTTTCTCTCAAGCTCAGTGGTAAAGTTGTGGAAGTAAATCAGACTGTGATTTTACATTTCAAAAGATAAACTTTCTTATGTTTTCCTTTTAAAAATGTTGCAATATGTTTTTCAATAAAGTGGGAAGGTACAGTTGATCACTGCATATAAAAACATTTCTCTCCTCTGCAGTTCCACTGAGGACAACGCTTAAAAACAATCTCATGAACTGCAGTGACAGGTCACTTACAACTAGTGGAGAAGTCCAATTTAATTAAAAATGAGTGAAATACTATGGCTAGTTCAGCATCAGGCTGAGAGCTTCACTTTAACCAAAACAGAACAGAATGACAAGAGTGCAAATATCTCACCACATCTCTAATCTTCTAGTCCTGAAGAGGGAACTGGAACTCTTGTACACTGTTTTTAAGCTTCATCTAACCAGAAATTGCAATAGCGTTATTATCCATGCTTCACTAATGTTGCCTGCTCTTAGCTGCCATGTGTGATTCAACCTATACAAGTAAGTGGAAACTTCTTCCCTGAAATGGCCTTCTTTATGTCTTCTTTCATGTCAGTGTTGGAACTTGGAAGCAAAGTTGACACATACGTTTCCTATTTCCTGTATGCAGCCCATTTCTGAAGAGCGACCCTCTCTGTTTTTCATCTCTCTTGATTCTCTCATGTAAACAATTCCTCAAAACCCATTATAAGGTCTTTTTATAAGCCTGAATTCCTTGACTGAATTGAACAAAACATACTTGTGTTAGCCGGGGAATTAAACTGGCTGTTTCCAATGAATTCTCAACACTACTGCTTTTGACTTAGCTAAAATTCCATATGGAGACCTCCCAGCTCAAAAAAACAGAGCTTACCTTATGGAAGAACACATTGCATGAAGCCTCCTACTACCAGGACATAACCATGCTTATTAAATGGACAAAATACAAGAACAGTTGTGACAATCTGGGGAATCTGTTTCTGTACAGTTTATGGATGCTGACTGATATCACAGACTTTCCATGTGTAGCAGTAACAGACTGTAAACTCTCTTTAAACTATATGGCTGGCTTACTGTCATTGTTCTCATCTGCCAGCACAGAAAGGGACAAGATAAATCCTTGCACTAAATAAAAATGGAGCTAAAACAAAGGTCACAGAGCTTTCAAGCTTATACATGTCAAAAAACAAAACAAAACTAAAACCCCTCTTAGATGTGTTTGACTCCATCTAAAAGCAGCGACAATTTCCGGGGAAGACCATAAACAAGGAAAATAAAAATTGGGAACAACTGGTACCTTTACTACTTTTTTTTAAAAACTATTCTTGAAAAAGCTATGAAAAGGATTTATATGAAGTACTTGCTTGAGGTGACAGTGGCTTAAATCCAGAAGGCTCTTTGGAGAGTTCATCTATAATCAGAGAGGTACTTACAAAATCAGGACTGCTGTAACAGAGTTATGAGAATGTCAGCATTGGTTGATTTGCCTGAGGAAGAGTATGAAAGACATAAGAGATATATTAAATGAAGGGGAAAACATAATCCTCTGAAATGGTGGCATCCAAGTACAACCGCCTGGTGGAAGCCCAGCTACAGATCACACTGTCAGTGCCAAAAAAAGAATAAACTAATTTTAGCTTGCAAAAAAATACTGGTTAATTTAGTATTTCGGATTCAAGAGTTCTTGGCTGGGTAAACCCTTGTTTAAGCAAACTTCACTCTGAGTTTTCCCTTTGTTTTCCCTTTCTTCAGTACTACGCTCAGTGTTGTATACTCATTCTGCCTGTTCATCATGCCTTGCTTGGAGCCATAAGCTTTCTGCTTGTGACATCACAGTTGTTGTTATGTGGGTCAATTAATAAGGGTGATTTATGCACATTGGATTAAATTTGAAAGTATTCTAAAGGAAAAGTTTTTCAGTTGTAATACCTAACTTTACTGCTACATAAATTTGAAATATGTCAAATAGCTTTAAATGAGAAACAACAAGCAAAACTTCCCACACTACAATAATACCCAGATATCCTGATTTCTCAATCTGGTCTGGACTGTCTAAAAAGACAAAGGAGAATAACTCAGTGAAGAGGACAAAAGACACACAAAGAGAGAGATGAAATAAGTGATCTGCTGAGCGTAACACAGCAAGTCTGAAAAGAAGGAAATTAATCTAGATTTTCTAGTACCCCGATACAAAACTGAGCCATTCACAGGATTTTCTAAGGCTGATCTCTAACTTTACAGTCAAGATGAAGGTAAGTCTTTTTTCTCCACTCTACTGGGTTTTCATTATATTTACATATAAAAGAGGTGTCAGAAAGGACCAAAATGACATCCTGTGCTGAGTGCCAAAAAGCCTTGCTTCAGGCTCTTTCCAAATAAAATGTCTTCAATTAGGCTTTCCCTTATTCTCTAAGGGAAAACAAATTAAATTAAACCAACATCTTAAAGCTTTACCTTTCCTTGTGCTAAATATTGTTTTGTATTGCTCAATTATAAATCATCTTAGAAATCTGTTAAGACAAAGTACTTAAACATAAAATGGACAAAAATATTGGACAATTTGTAGTATCTTACTGTTAGATCTGTTTTTCACTGAAAGATAAAAGGAGAAAAACATTCTCGTGTTTCCAACAATATTTTTAGCAAATTAACCACACATTAAAAACCTCATATTTTTCCAGCTCAGCACTGCATTTTCTCCACAGTTTCTGGCTGGAGAAGTCTCCTTTGATTAGTCCTAGAGATTAATCATTTCCTTCAGTCATGAGAAAAGAATAATCTATTATTTGATAGAACTTAAATAAATACCACTGAGATGCAGGAAATCACTAGTTTTCTATGTCAGGATGCTTCATCTTGTCACAGCTGAGCATGATCCATATTTTTAAGCACCCTCCTATCTTAAGAAACTATTTGCAATCCCTGAACATACAAATATTGGCATGCACCCCCACTTCTGGCAGCTTCAAGACTTTGTAAGTCTGTAAAATCTAACATTGCGGCAGCCTGGCTTAAATGTCTTATGAGTAATGCACGCTCAGAAACATCCAAGTGTGGAGCTTGTTCCATTAGGGGATCAGCTGCACATACAGTAATACCTTTTCCCCCATAACACCTGCAGCCCAGAGGCTGGTGGTTATGCCATAGTTAAACATGGACGCAGCCAGCGACAAGGACAAGGCAAGAACATTCAAAGCCAAATATACCAGGTTAAAAAGCCACTATTTTCTGACATATAAAAACAGTCTAGAAATGTCTGGGAATTTTCTAGGGAACATTTTTTCCATTGTTTGAAGTGTTGGTTAGACAAAACTGAAACTGTCTTCAAAGATGTACCTGTATGAATTATACAAGAGAGAAGTCTGTTTGTCTGTATGCGCGCACTGTGGGTTCATTACAATGTAAGAGAAGGAAAATATATAACCTAGAGGTTTCTATATGGTTCTGATATAGAGGTTTTTATAATTTTCCTCTGACCCATGAAAATGGCTATGTCTTTCTTTGGATCTGATAATCTTCCTAACTAAAACTTCATGGGTCAATCAAAAAATCACTTACATCACAGCAGTCACTGTATACTTGGCATTTAAGAAGACCCTATATATAATTATGCAGTAATTAAATTTATTTTATTTAATTAGCTTTATTTGATTTCAGTTGATGACAGTGTTACAAGAGAAAGCTGGAGACTTCTTCTGGTGACTCAGAAGTTCTTTCATGTTACTATGTCTTCTGCCCAAACATAAAAATAATTCCTTTGATTTGACTGAAATCCTTTACATAAAGGAATTATGATTGCTACTACTTAAAATACATGGGGAAAATGAAACATTTTTCGTATAAAAATGTAATTTTTCAGACTTTCAACATTCAAAATCCCAGACTTGCTCCAATAACACCATTCTCTCTCAGACATCCTTTATGCTCTACAAATAAAGTTGCTGCTTTTTGTATCTTACTCAGTGATGCATTACAACTTATCAGGGTGAAGATTACCTTTGTTTGACTCACAATTGTTTAACACACTCATCTCATATTTCAAACGAGTTACTCTGCCTTCACACTTGCTCTTGTACAAAAATCAGCACAGACATATTCTCAGTGTGTGTGACACTGGGGATACTTAAGCATCATATTCTTAACAATCTTCAATTAATGAGGTATATCTGTGATATTTAACACTCTGGAAATCATAAATGGCATATCAGATATGCATCAAATAATGAATAGATTGGGTAAGTTCAACCTGCACACAGCACAGGAGTATGAGAGAAAGCAGGCATTGAAGCAAGTAAGTTTACACAGCTCAAAGTGAGCTACCTGTACTTTCTAGCTCAGGTCTCTGTTCAACATTTCCATTTCTGGAACTCATATGGGCAGAATCAGGCTATTTCCCAGTGATTTTGATGATGACTATGCAATTACTTCAAGAAAGTAGGCTAATTGTTAGGGAGAAAAAATAGGTAGATGGATAAATTCATAATCGGTTCTCAGCTTGTTTGAAACAAAAAAAAAAAATAGAAGCCAGGCATGTCAGCTTGTACAAATTGACACAACTCAGGGGAAATCAGCAGAAGGATGACACTGCACATATGCTGAGAGCCTGTCACTGGAAGTCTAAAGCGATTCAGTGATGGAAAGACACTTTTTTCAATTATCTGCAGTAATGCAGTTACATTATACAGGAGAAAATAATCAGTAAGGGTAAATGTTCTCATCTTTTATGGTGTAAATCAACCTTAATAATCTTTGAACAGAAAGAAAGAGCTCCAGCCAATAAATGACTCTGTAACCAAGGTTTTTGCTACTTTTGTTACAAACAGGATATTCAGATAGATAACCTGATTACCATGGCAATCTTGCTCAGCAAGATACACCAGCTATAACATATGAAACCTAAATGATGAACAGAAAGCCACAACAGCAGAAAAGAAACAGAGGGAAGCAGATGACATTATCCAAAGTGGAAAATGTCTAGAAAAGCAAAACTCTGGACAACCCAATTATTTTGTGAAATGTTGGTAAAGCTAACAAGACATTATTAAACGCTCATTGTATTTTGCATGAACAGTAGAGTGCATCTTAAAACTTTGTAGAACATTCATGATGCAGTGTCACAAAAAAGAAATGGCTTCATACTAAATCTGTATGCTAGGAGGGTTATCAAGATGTTCACATCCAGCAAGAAACCTGACAGCATTTTAGCACCCACTTTTAAGGCCCTTATTTGTAACAAATCCCAAAAAACATCATTTTTTTTACATTATTGTTCTTCTCTCCAGATTAAATCAACAGTAATTTATAATTGGTGTGAGCGGACATGGAGGATAAATGTCAAGTTTTACCTTGTATCTCTGGGTCCTGATGATTTGTTATGTTTAATGATGACCTTTTTCTCACTTCGTATTTGAAGCTGTTACCTACACGTGTCCATATGATCCTGTTTTCTGTTTTATAAATCTTTAGTTAACAGGATTAAATTTCACAAGCCAATAGAAACACATATGGAATATAAGCCTGAAAAATCCCTAGATAATGTGGCTTAAATGAAGTGATATGTATGTCTGAGCTCCTTACTGTGTAACCATAATTTCACCTGGTTAGAAACCAGTGCATCCTATAATAGATCAATGTCCTAAGGAATTTGGTAAATAGAAAAGTAAATTTAAGTAAAATACATAAATTCATAACGAAGGGGATGGTGTTAATTTGTAACTTGAGCAATCAGTTCACTGACAGTACCTTACAAATAAATATTGTAATAAGCTTTAAGATAGACCACTTGGAAATGACAGCAAAGTTTTCTGTTTCACCCGTGCTTTCCAAACAAAACAAAACAAAACAAAACAAACTGGCTTTTTAGTAAACCTTTTCATTACTGTTGAGCACCATATATTTTCCAGCAATAGAACTGGAAGAGATAACATCTGTTATACAGGAGAATCAGTAATTAAGCGCCAGGTAGAGTTACCTTTTACAAAGACAACATTTCTAGCTCTCAATATCCAAATGGTTGCCCATGATTATTACAATTGTACTCTCCTGTCGTTAAAACACACATAATAAATTAACTTCATCCACTTCCCTGGAAAAGTGGGGAACTAGGTGGTCAAAACATCTGACCTGGTAAATGCTCACACACCATTTTTGCCAGGCAAACCTCTGCAGAAAAAAATCCGGAGAATAAATGCACTATCCTTGCAGAAGGCACTATTACACACGCATTTATTACCAGCTAGCTGGTCTGAGGAGTGAAAGTCACCCAAATAGTTGTTGATAGACCTAGTTATTTATATAACAGGGCCCCTTATTTCTCTGGGAATTCGGCCATCTGGCATTCAGAGCAGGCACTGGTGCAGTGGGATGAGGACAACACGCAGGACACAGGGCTGCACTATTTGAGCCTTGGCTGACTGACCTTCAGGCCAAGGCTGTTATCAGTACCATCACCAGAGTTTCACATGGAAATGAGTTGAAAACCAGCAGAACTGGGTTGTGAGGTGAGGATCCCAAGGATCCGCCCGTGCCTGCTTGCCAGGGACAATAGATGCTTGAACTTCGGGAGGGAAGGAAAACTACAATGCCTCCTCACCCAACCACTGCTCCACCGCCCTGCCTTGAAAAAAGTCCACAGGCTTATTCAGATCCAACGCGCAGGTAACCGTGGAAGGCACCGCACTTTTAGTGTCCTCCTAAACTCCCATTACCTTTGCTCCAAAGGGCGGGTCAAAATTCCCTCATGTCCCCAAGACCCGGGCTTCTCTGATGTTGTGTTTTGGCTCAGTTTGCCCCTTATGGAGGGAAGAAGAGAGCTGAGCAACCCAGTCGGGCACACATTTCCCGACACGGGGCACATTTAG
>VZRE01016434.1:0-170122 GCA_013396775.1 Cephalopterus ornatus
GGCCCTCATAGAATCCTCTGTAATCACCCCAAAGTAAAAGAAGATAAAATATATAATCGAAATGCACACAGCTCTACAGAGCCACATTGCATGGTATTTTTTACAGAAAAGGTTTTTAATGTTATTCATAAAAATAAAATGCATAAAGATATAAGCAGGACAATGTTATTGTATACAATTGATGTACAATCAAACACAAAACTGGGCATGACAAATTGCTTGGATTTTTATCCTGCATTTAGAAAGTTTTCAGTCTTGCTAATTCCTGGGCTACCATACTTATTCAGATAACAAATATTCTTTAATGAGGTATTTTACGGTTAAAATCTAACATAAACAACAAAAAAAAAATCCATGTAAGTTGTGCAGACATTTGCTTTGAGGCCACTAGAAATTAATTATATCTGAATCAACACCTTCAACCTCTCCAAAATAATAAGTGGGTAGCATGTGACTTCAGCATTCAGCACTGAATATGATTTTGCTAGTCCTGAGGGCCAGGTTATCATTGTCTATATAAGATAACTAGTAAACATAGCTCAAATGAACCATATATGAAAGATTGTGATTAAAAAACACAATTATATAAAGCTATGAAGTGCGGCCTACAAAATCTACAGAATGGATATAAATTTTTCAAACTTGCAGACCTAAGGCTGTAACAAGTTTTCACTAGGTCCTGTTATACTAGGGATCTTCAGTGTGAAATGTGAAAAATTAATATTTTTTATAAATAAGAAAACAGCTCTGTAGCAGGAAATCACCCAAATACCACCAATATCGACATTATAGGTGGAGGTCATTGCAATTTTATTTAGCATTAACCAAACAATGTTTAGTATATAATGAAGTTCTGTTGGGTTTCTTTGTTTGGGGATTTTTTGGAGTGGTCTGAAGCTGATCCAATGAGCTTTATCAGTTATGTGTGATAAACTACTTTTCTCAGCAAATTTACTGATGCATACTTTGTGCAAAAAAAACTGTCCTGTGCCTGGTCACCTTGAAGCCTACCTTGTTAGACATCTAAAAGTTGCCGACACCGTTGTGTAGAACACAGAGCAATATAATAATGTGTATCATTAATATAACGTATTAAAGTGTATGAACATGTAGAAGCAGCTTCACAATACGGGAATGTTTTGGATTTGGTTAACATGTAGAGATCAGTTTGAGAGTCTATGAGTAAAGAGTTCTGTGTGAGAAATGCACGTGTACATTTCTTTATATACTAGTCACGCCCATTGGAATTTCCAGTGCTGCCACGGCAGCTTTTCTGTTCTCACAACCCGGTGCCTCATTCATTATTGACTTTCTAATTTCTGCAGCAATAAGTAGGCAAAGATGAGAATGATTGTAAAAAGTAACCTCATTTAATATATAACCTTGAACAACTGCCAGAGCAGCACATCTTCTGGGTGCACAAAAAGGTATAGCTCTACAACTCTGTTATATTTAATCCAGATCTCAGGCTAAAATAAATATTTCAAGAAAAAGTTCTCTATCGTTCTTGGAACCCTAGAGAAAAGAAGTTATTCTGAAAGAGTAGCAAATCTGTTAACTGGTGCAAGGCAGAGTTAGTGCAGGTGAATATAGAAATTTAGGAAAGCTAAACAAAAATATTTACTGAATACATGTAAAATGAGATTTTTATTTTTTTTTTAACTGCTCAAAACAGTTTAGGAGTAGCAGATACTGCATATGCCAGGGAATCACAGAATGAGCATTCATTCTGCTGCCCCATCAGATACTGCATGTCTACCAATACTGATAATTATTTTCATTAAATGTGCTCCATAACTGCTTGCCAGGCTCACTGCAGCTGTCGGCAAATGACCAATAAGATAGAATACAACTATGAGACTGAAGATACAAAGCATCATTTTCTCTGTAAATATACCATATTAGAAACTAAATAATAGAATAATAAAAAAGGTTTGAATCTGAAATATCACATTCATGGAAAGTAAGTTTAGCTGGGGATTTAAAATGAGTGTTGACACTGACAAAATCATAGATCAGCTGGCTTGGAGATTTTGTTTTCCATCTGCAAAAGAAAAGATAACATATGATATAGGCTATTTCAGCAATGCAAGTACAGCAAAGGTACACAAGCCATGGAATATCTGTGCAATTTTTTAAAATATCATGTGAATTTGCAAGTACTAACCTGAACAGTGATTTAGGTAATACAATATGCTCGCTTTTGGAAAAAAACTTGTAGAAAATAATAACAAGAATACTCACTATGACGTAGGAAATATTAAAGCTAAAATGACAAATAAGTTTAGATTGAAATGCCCACCAAAGGGCATCTTCCAATCCCCCTGCATGGGCAGGGCCACCTCCTGCTAGACCAGGTTGCACAGAGCCCCAACCTGACTTTGAACCCTGGAGCATCCACAACTTCTCCAGGTGTGTTGGTTTAAAGGTAAACCAGCAGGAGAAATGAACCCAACTCGAAGAGATTATAAGTCAGAATTACAATTTAATGAAAATAATACAATAAATACAATTTTGCAGACAGTTGGTTTTTTAACCCACAACACTCAGCACCCTGGGGCACGAACACAATGGTGTTCATTGGCCACCAGCCGAGCCCCACGTGGTCCCCCTGAGTCCAAAGTAAAAATAGGAAAAACCTATTGGTGAGACTGGGGCTCGCAGTCTGGTTGAGAGCAGTGGTTGCAGTCTGGTCGAGGATGGTGGTCACAGTCCAATCGAGTTTCTGGTCCTCCTGCCTGGCTCCCACAAGTGGAGTCAGAAGTCCCCAGACTCCCAGATTGTATACACCCAGATTCAGGCAGGAATGCCCAGCCCCTCCCCCAGGATGGGGAGTTTCACAATGGGTGATTGTGAGTCCTGGGTATGAGGACAGGAACATCCTCCTATCTCACAGGCCTCTTAACACCCAGCTTATAGCCTGAGGGGTCAGGTGTGCTCTGGGCAGCTGCTGCAAATGGCCTGTCGTTAACAGTTTCTGGGGAGTGGCACAGAGGGTATAGAATACACAATTTGGGTTACAGCCACACAGTGATGAACCACTCCCGGCTGCTTTAACTAACTGGGACACCAGGCAACCTGTTGCAGTGCCTCATCACACTCACAATAAAGAATGTCATTTTTATGTGTAATATAAATACTTTTTCTGTGATATCCAAATTTATTTTTTTCCCTGTACTGGGAATATTTCCAAAGCATTCTTACTTATTACATGATCAGCCATTTGCCATACTATAACTTTGTCAGAACATGGAACAGGCTGACTTTTCATTCCAAAGTGGAGATGTTTGTAATCATGTGACCTTTTTTAGGTTACAAAAGACCTTAATTTTTCTGAGAGGATAAGTTCATTCAGATTCTTACTTAATGGTTTACTTGATATCTGTCACCTTTAATATTTGTATTTGCTACAGGCAATAAAATATTATCTAGTTGTTTTCTTTTTTTGTAAATAAGAAAAAAATACAATCTACTTTATATGAGCTCTATGTTAATAAACTCATTATATCAACTTGTCTTGAAATGAACAAAGTCAACAAGCATGCTGAGATATCTGAAAATCTTTTTTTCTACCAGTAAAACCATCATTTTCCAATAAAACAAAATTAAAATGCTTATGCAGCTAAACTGACTGTCTAAATTAAAGTCTCTCCTTTATTATAGACATCTAAAGACGCAGTGCACAGGACAGTTCAGAGGTGAATTCATGGTGCTTAACCTATCATATTTCCCTCTGACACAGACACATTTGTGCACATATACATGCACATCTGCACAGAAATGCACACACACATCTACATGCATTTATACATATAAAACACAGTTCAGATTAGTCCCTTCTTTCCTTTGCAAAATCACAGTCATTGCAGCACTTGATGTCAATTAAGCTTGTTTTAGTTTGGTCTCCTGATGTGTTTCAAGTGCTGCTGAATGCATTCCACAGATTATCATTTTGGTGCCATTAAGTAAAATGACAGAGCTTTTTACAAGCTATCTATCAGCTGTGATGCACTGTCCTTTTTCTTGCAGTTCCAGACTGCTCAGAATTTTCTGACTACTATAACCCAAAGGACTCCACCAACAGAGTTTCTCCATCCAATGGTATGCATCATTTTCTTATTTCTGACATATTTCCTAGCAAATTTGAAAGTGAGCCCAGGTGATATTCTCAAAGCTCTGTTAAATAATTGGTAGTTTACTAAGCTGTTTTTCAGTTTCTTAATGGTGAAATATTAAATCTGGTCAAGTTGTAGGTTGTCCAACTTTTGTTTTTAAAAAAGTCTTTATTTTTTCTCAATGTATCACTTGAGCTAAAAAATGTATGAAGATAGTTAAACATAATTATAAGCATTTGGGCAGGTTTTGACTGTTTATGTACAACTTTAATACTTAGCTTGGCTCATCTGAACCTTTTCATCACAGCTTAATAAATATTTTTCTGCTTAATTTCAGTTAGCTTGCTGTTACTACCCTGTGTGAGGCTGTGTTCAGTTAAAATACATTAGCAACAATTTATAATCAGTATACCAGGGTTTTTTTCTTATTATTTCTGTCTTTTAAAAAATAAATTCCTGGGGAAAAAAGGTAAACAGGTTCAGAGCTGTAATGAATTAATTATTCTGGAGATAATTCATGGTTAGTATTAAAGCCATCATATAATTTCCTTCCAGATGAACACATGCCTAAGTGTGTCCCAAAATAAGAAATTATCTGAATGTGGATATCTACATTTACTGGATTATTTTAAGTTTATTTATGGCACAGTAAGAAAACAATTGAATATTTTATACTTCATCATAACTTATTTTTTCAGCAGGAGAATTCATGATCCAACAAGTTGTCTTGGTTTATTCATATTCTTTCCTACGCATATTCAACAGAAAAAAAAATTAAGCAGCGTTGGTATTCCACAAGGAAATTCAGGATCAATCAGGGGCTGTTCTGTGCAAACTGAAGAGAAAGCACTTATATTCCTCAGTGAAGCAAGAAGAAAGGTAGAAAAAGGAGTTAGATTTTTCTTTTCATACTAAATGAAATAAACTAGGTTCTCCTTTGGAAAATCCACCAAATTTCTAGAGTAAATATATTTATTGTATTTATCTAAACTACTTTTTCTGCATATGGGTAGTTATTTCTGAAAATACAAACTGCATTAATTATTTCTTTTCTGGTAATATAGATATGTTGGATATCGGCAAGAAGTTTTATCTTGATTTATATTTTGAACCTCTAATGTCCTGGTTCCGGCAAGGAACAGTAGCAGTAGCAAGGAGCTGGCATGGCTAGAACCCTGAAGTTTTTCTATACCAGCTCACATCATTGCTGGAGGTGGTGGAAAGGGAGTCTTCCAGGTAGAAGGGGTTCCAATGCCTGTTTGCATAAGTGTGGCTGAGGGAGTGGTTGGTTAATGCCAGTTCTGAGCCAGAGGGAGCAGTTGTGGTAGTGTGGATGTGGTTGGGTCGTGTCAGGCTCTGAGGTGAGCATTTTGCATGTGAATCACTCTCTTCTTTTTTTACACGTTTGTTATTAATAATGTTGCTGTGACTGTTTGTTTTCTTACATCATTGCTGTTTCCAGTAAATTGTTATCTCAACCCGTGATCTTTATCTTTTGTGTCACCACTTCTCCTCTCCAGCCCACAACAGGGGGAGAGGAGGAGGAGGGGGAATGAGTGAGTGAGTGGCAGTGTGGTTTGGAGAGTCTCAGTGGGAGCACTAAATTGGAGAGTACCATTCTACCGTTGTAGATTTTTTCTTATTTTAAATACATTCATTGTACTTCTATCTTTTCTTTAATCAAACTCCAGGTTCTCCATTTATTAATTGTATATCCATAACTAAAAGAATTCAGCTTGCTTTTTATTTCCTTCTACGTGTGAAAACATCAGAACTGAGAACTGATGTGTATTTTCATTTTATTTCTCTGTATAAACTCAAATTAACGGCTACTGCTTTGGGGGAATCAATAGTGCCCAAAGATCAATTAATAGTTTTCCTTCTTTCACCCACACCTACAACAGAAGTGACATTGTGTATGTAATTTGCATATACAGCTGAGAAAATCCAAAATAAAGTGATTAAAAGTGAATTAAGTAAACAGTCCACTCTGGACTCCTGGGTAATTAGAAAACATTGGTTTTGATAGTTATATATTATGCTTGTGCATGTACTGAATTTAAATGCCAATGATAATTTGTTTACCATTTAAATTTTACTTTATGTTGCTCACATATTTATTTGAAAATATGAGAATATACATTGTTGAGCACAAACTGCTCAACTGTATTAAAATAAAAATATTTCTTGCTATATATATCCATCTGATCATTATTCTAGATGTCTTTTCAAACTGCTTACATTGCTGCAATCTTTTTGTGGATATCACAGGACTCCAATATTTCCACAAGCAGTATGTCAGCAGGTAAACAATTAGAGAAAATATTATTGGTGATCAGTTTTAAAAGAGCCTTTTGGAAATTCTTGAAGAAGATATGTATCTCTTCTGGATACCATGTTCTGATTTTGCAATGTTCTCTCTAGCTTTAAATCTATGACTAATTAGCTGTTCATCAGCCAGCTTTCCAATCAAACAGGTAAAAACCATTAAATCTTCTGGTTTAGTTTACAGTAAATTAAACCCCCCTCCCAAACAAACAAACAAACCCCATAACCAAATAAAAACCACCAAACAAAAATCCTGAAAAGAATTAATAAAGCTTACTGTAGAAATGCCTCTTTTGCCTAAGGAAACATTTCTTTTCTAGAATAATTTTAGTTCAGATGACAAAATAAATCTGACCTTAATGTGGATAATCTGCAGTGCCTGAGTCATCATGTTCTTTCCTGAACAGAATGTGTCTACTTTTAACACTTCTTCCCAAGCACTCTTGTCTTTCAGGAAATTGTGGGACCTTTGATGTGTGAAATCTCTGATAGGTTTAAAGCTAGAACTGTAAAAACATTGATACAAATCTTCTGAAATATTCATAAACAATTAATTTTATATAGGAAGATTCTCTGCTCTGTAAGAAATGGGTCACCTGAAACAGAATTAAAAGAGCTGAACAACAGTTCAACTGCATGCTTCAAATGTCAGCTTTTATTTAGACTTTCTTTATTGGAAATGAATTGCAGTTTTCAGAGAGATGTTGATTTTGTAATAAGATAGATAAGTAACACCTTTGGGATAAATCATCTGTTTTTTCCCTTCATTCATGATAAAGATAGTTGGAGAAGTACCTCAGTGAACTTTCTTAGCTTCGTCAGAAAGCTAAACCTAGCTGATACAAATCCTAATGTCTATTATCTAATATCTAATGTCACAGATGAAGATCTACAATTTGTAAGTAAGCACAGATAAACAATTTATCTAATCAATATATCATACAGTGGCCTAGTCATTCCACGGGGATCAAAATGTTTTTGCATGAGAAGGAAGTCTTCAAGATTCTTATATTGTGCCTAAATATGAGTTTTCTTAAATCTGTGTGATGACAGGAGTATTAAAGCTCAAGGCTTTTTTGGTTTGTTCATATTCTGAACACCAATAATTAACACTGACAAGTGATCACAACTAATGTAGCACAAATCACATCTCAGTTGAGCACAGTTGCTACAATATATTGAGAACAAATTGAACAACTAAAAATTCAGGATCTAATAATGTCATGTCAAAAGGATAAAAGGCTCCGAGCCATAAGAAAAACCAGAAGAGTGAATTCAGCAGTGAACTGTTCCCTTTGAATTTTCTGATCATCGCTCCCTAGAAGTCATTTCTTGACAACATTTTTTGGAAGCAAAGTCAGTTCTTCAGCTTTTTGTTCAGTTGTGTGTCCTCTCCTCTTTCTTCTATTCCCAGACTCTTAGATATCTTTGGGGAGACGTATTTAGAAGATTCTCCTTTGCCTGTGTACAGCAAAGGCAACTGAATAGGTTTCTCATACCTGCATGATACAAAACAGAGTGATCAGTGGTGCTGCTTCTCTCATCTGCCTTTAGGTGTATTCAGTAAACTCAAGAGATTCAGCATAGCATTTGCTGAAAGACAAAGTGCAGTACCATACCTGTATCAAAAGACTTTCCTGTATCAGGAAAGACTTAGCCAGGAAGAAACAGGTAAGGAGAGGTATGTCTGGGATGACCCGAAATAGGACAACTGGAAAAAGGGAGACAAATATGTGAAGGAAAAAGACAGCAAACCCGTGTTCTGTGAAGACAAAGAAGAAAACACAGGAAAAAAGAAAAGCATACGCGCATTGGGGGAATTCTTATGAAAATGCTGATAAGAGGTTATGTCAACTTTACAAATACAACACTATTGCCAGTTCTTCATTTGCATTGGGTGTGCAGCTAGAGAGTAGATAAGGATGTTCTAAACCAATCATAGTGAAATGATTGCAAAATTATCAAGACTTTTTATTACAAAATGGGAAAAGGAAGACAGTAGAAGAATGGATGAAAAAGTATGAGAATGAGATGGAATTTAAAATTCATCAGTTAGTGATTAGGTAAAAGGCCTGGAGAAACTGTACTGATAAAATAAGATACGCAAGAGTAACAGAATTATAAGATAAAAAATGTCTAGTGACCCAAACTATTTTTCCTCAGTTACTTGGTTGTCAGTGTCCTAAAGTAACTGCTGTGGGGATTTAAATCTAGAGCAGGAGAGCAAGGTGAACTCAAGGAATGTAATGAAATGTTTTCCTAGAGAATAACAAAATATTGATAGTACAAAAGGAGATAAGAGAAATAAACCAATAGAATAGGTTTTAATCTCTTCACTAAATATCTCAAGTAATTTTAGTGTATTTTTTATATGATCTGTCTTTTCGTGCATAAATTCTGTCTGACGTTTTTCCCACATGCTGTCATACACACTGGTTAGGATGTCAAGAGTTGAGCTCAAAGGTCTTTGGTAAGCCTCCCAAAGTCTTTCCATTCCCTCATAAACTAGATAAATTATCCTTGAGGATGAAGGCTGAACATCCAAGGCACACATTCATAAACTATGGGACTCTTGAGAATGCTGACTGATGGAACTGAATTAATTTTGTGAAGGAAAATTGTATTTCTCTTGCTCCAATCTGAAGTCTCTGTTATTGTTCTTTTCCACACAGGTCTTCCTAGGCCTGAAAAGAGTCATAATAATTCCTAATCTCACCTTTGAACTGTAAGAACTGAACAGCCTTATATTAAAAAGACATATCTTATTGTAAAGATATCTGATTTGCTGGTTTTATCCACCAGGCATTTTATCTCTTCTACAGTGAAAAATATCACAACACTACATTAAAAAAACCCACAAACCACTACACATAACAAAGTCCTTTTATATGTGTTAATATAATAGTGAATTTTGTCTCAGAAGTCAGAAAGCCTGACTATAGACATAATAAGGTGAATAGTTATAGAACCATGTTTCTTTTCAAGGCATTAGAAAACCTGTGATACATTTCAACATTAATACATGTGATACGAATCAGTATATAATAGTAATAGTAATAATAATAATAATAAAACTAATGTAAGAACTTGGAAAATTAATATCTAAAATTATTCTTTAAACTTTGAATTTGAACACACAAGAGGCCAATAATGTGTTCATTGTGTCATTTTTTTAAAATACAGCAATAATACAAACAACAAAATGAATTAAAACAAATTCAGGAAACAAGGCAAAGTGGAATTGGAAAGGGTGGATAGGGGAATAAGCACTTAAACTAAGACTGCACATCCAGATGGCCTAATTTTAGGAAATAATTCCTAGCAAATAATGATAGGAATTGTTGTAGGATCTCATCTAACAAATATGTCACAACAAATCTGTGGAATAGTAGTAATTTTGTTCTGCAAGTAATCTGACAATCTTGCTTATTTCTTAATTTTCATTATATTTAATCATTTGAAGAATTAAGTACCTAATTTTTGGACAGAAAATCATTCTTTGGCTGTTTATTATCTCACATTAGTTTATGCTGCCTTCCTCTTTCCCAATGTCTGTCATTCCATTTTAGTTCTTATTTTTCTGAGTTTAGAAAGAAAGTTTCTGGGAGATTTAGAGCAGAGAAACCTACTTCATGGTGGGAAGACACTAAGAAAAAAAAAGAAAACTCAAGTAGCAACACACACCCTCCCAACACACACAAATGCTCTGATTTCACAAAAAGCAATAAAATTTAAAGACCATATTGGTGCTTTTTATATATAATTTGTCTTAATCAATCAAAAATAAACCATAAGTATGTACTGCTTTATAAATCAAAAGTTAGAAAGTATTGCTAGAAGAAAATGGTCTTTGGAATTATAGAATGTTACTGTATGTTTGTGGGTTTTGAAGAATATTAGACAACATTTTCAATATGTTTCCTATGTTACTTACATTTCCCTACCATCACAAATACTGACAGGGGCATTTTCAGCACAGGCTGGAAATCAGTTTGTCATCAGCCAACTAAACACATTTCTCATAATTCTAAATACTGGCCTCCCTTCTGTGCCTTATTATTGCTTTGCAGTTCCTGTTTTTATGGAACTCAGGGGCACATGCTTTAGAACTCATATTTGCCTACTAGCCAAAGCAGTTCTATTAACTCTAGTCTCATCTTTAAGAATGTCTGCTCAGTGCTGTTTTTGCATAGCCTAATATAAACTGAACTGAAAAAAAAAAGTGTCATATTACTTACAGGCTTTCATTATTTATGCCAAAGGTGCATCAGTTGTTCTCTGAAGGAAGTATTAATAGGCACCTATTCTTCATATTTTTCAGATATGCTGACAGTGTTTACAGATTAGTCCTACATCTTAGTTCCAAAGCTAATTAATTGCGGTGAACACTAAAGACTGCAGCAAATTCCTCCCCAAATCCATCAGAGTCTTACAATTAACATTCATATTTTTCAACAGAGTGGGGGCGGACAAGGCTTATCAAAAAGAACAAACAACCCACCTCAAAAGGCATGCATGATTTATATGTAGGTGAATGTCCTTGCATCTTAAGCAACTACCCATTAGCAAGCTGTGGAATGCCAAGCTGCAGTGGATAGCTTTTGGGTGTTGCCAACTGGAGCTCCTTCCGAGAGCTGCCATTACACATATATCCACAACCTGATATCTTTCCTAGTGTGTCAGGCTGCTAGGGTAAGCAGAGTGTTCAGGACTTGTGTGATAATACTGTGGAGATAAAAAGAGATGGGACTCAGGATCAAAACAGATGCAATTCTTTATTAAAGAAACTAAATTTCTTCAGGTTACTGTCCTGGTTTTACAAAGCTGTGACACAGCATGCCCATTAGCATTTACTTACTAGGCAACAAACAATTAAAAAAAAAGGAACATTTGTATCACTGACAGGAAAATCAGATGACATTCCAGATTTGCTCTTTTCAATAAAGAACAACAATGAAGGATTCCTCATAATTAAAGAACCTGTAGCATAATTTAGAACAAACAAGCCCTAAGAAGCACTGCAACTGTGAAAAAATGTGCTGCTGAATAGTATTTGTTTGCAAAAGTTAGTGATTGGTAGCATGTTATACTGAAAATGCACAAAATCAATATAGATAAAAAAACTCTAGAGCTGGTTATTTCAAAATTCTTTGATTAATCTGAAATAACTAAGGATTGATTAGTATTATTATACGTATGCCACTATTCCCAAAATGCCACTGAAAAGTCTCAGAACGCCAGGCAAGGAGTTATGAGGGACAGAAAAATACACATGTCAAGTCTGAATATAGATGACGATGGAGGTGGAAAACTTCACAGCTGTCTCACACCATTTTTATCACTAGAACTACTTGTAATTCAGAAAAGATATTCAAAGCATAAACCTAGTGTAAAAAGATACAAATGATAGGAAAGTTAAATCCAGAATGCTAAAATACTTCTTTTAAACTAAGTGTGACTATATGTTAAGAAAGCAGGAGTGATAGGTAGAAAAGTTATTGACAAGGGAAAAAAACCCCAAGTGAAACAAAACCAAACACCTCAAGCCTAGACACTATTAAGCCCAAACCAATGTTCAGAAAACTAGTCAAAATGTATGTCGCTTTGTAGCTACCAAACTGAAGGCAGTGGAATGGTGTCACAAATGAGTTTCTGATAATAATGTTGACTCTTCTGTTCAATGAGAAAACAACTGAAAATTGTTCTGGACATCTAAATAATTTTCAGGTTACGGTTTCCCCTACTGAAAGATTGAGTAGAAAGTTGAACGCGTATTCTCAGCTTAACTATTCTCTTACCTAATCTATCACTTATTTCTGTGTTATCCTTACTTGCTTTTCTAGAAAATACAATAATGATTTGATCAATTAGGACATGTTTTACATCACAAAAATATTATAGAGTGAAAAATATATATCAGATTTGCACACAATCATAAATGAACATGCTCTATCTAAAATAACACAAGTCAACTTGCCCAGAGTGCTGGACATTTCTCACAATGCTTTCAGTTATTGGTCTTTTCTCCCTTGCTGTGATGGTGATAGGCAATAAAATTTCTCTTTAAATTTGCTGTTATTTGCGCATTCCAAGTATAACCCCGAGATCATTTCTGCATCTGGAATATTCATGGATTTTCTGAACACATATGAAAACTAGTAACTGCTCTAAAGATACTGGGAAAATGCAATGATTTCAAGTTCAGCATGGGAGAGATATCAGTAGCCACAGTTCTCACTTTTGTGTGAAAGGAGAACAAACAGGTCATGCATTTCTCAGGAGTTCATTTTGCAGATAAGATGCATTTCACTGTAAAAGTGAAAGAGAGTTCAAACTGGAGGGGACCCCAGGAGATCATCTTCTCAACTGCCTGCTCAAACCAGTGTCACCTGTGAGGCTCAGTGCTGTCTCATGCCAGCTCAGTGTCTGACACAAACCCTAGGGCCTTTTTTTTGCAGAGCCACACTCCAGCCAAGCAGTCAGTTCCCTGCCCATATACTCTCAGGTGCAGGATTTGGCATTTGTCCTACTTGATTTTTGTAAGGTTTCTTTGGGCCGATTCCTTCAGCCTGTTTGTGTCTTTTCAGTAGGCAATTTGCCTTCGAGAATATCAACTATTCCCTTCACTTTGATGCCATCCACAGGGTTAGTGAGACTGTCCTTTGTTGCCACTTCCAGATTATTGATAAAATCATTAAGTAGGACAGGTCTCAGGATATGCTCCTGCAGTACTCCTCTACTTTCCAAGCTCCAGGTAGAGTACAAGCCATTAACCAGTACTGTCTTATCCAATTGTTAACATATAAACTGTTTCTTACTCACCTAGGTCACACATACAAACCATAGTGTTCTAGCTTCGCTGCAAGAATATTGTGGTGCATAGTGTCTAAAGCCTTGCTACAGTAAAGGTAAGCAACATCTACTGCTCTGCCCTAACCACAGAAGTTTATTATAGACAGCAATTAGATCAGGCAGTTATAATTTACCCCTGGTAAAGCCATGCTGTCTGCTCCCAGTCACCAATATCTCCTTCGGGTGCCCAAATACGTTTTGCAAGACTTGTCTCATGATTTTCTCAGGCAGTGAAATGAAGCTGTACTTCCTCAGATTACCCACTTGGCCCTTTTCGAGGACAAGTATCACTCCCACTTTTCAACAGTTCCCCAGGATCTACTCCAGTCTCCAGAAGCTTCCAAAGATGATAGAGATTAGCCTTGTAGGGAAACTGGCCAGCTCTCTCGTGATCCTTAGATTCAATCCATTTGGTCTCACAAGCATGTATGGCTGCAGTTCTTACAAATAATCCCTCTATTAATCCTCATGTAATGCAGATAGGTCTTTCAGAACTCTGCCTCTAAGCACAGAGACCTCTTGATGAAGCCTTAGGCAAAGAAGGCATTAAGT
The DNA here is from genome assembly GCA_013396775.1 of Cephalopterus ornatus. NCBI lineage: Eukaryota > Metazoa > Chordata > Aves > Passeriformes > Cotingidae > Cephalopterus > Cephalopterus ornatus. The sequence goes on from VZRE01016434.1 coordinate 13,848, forward strand.
ACCTCAGCTGTGTCTGTTGTCACTACTTCCTCCAACCAACAATAAACAAACACTTTTCTTGCTCAGCCTTTTAATGTAGCAATAAAGATATTGTTGTCCTCAATGTCCCTTGCAAGTCTTAGCATCAGATGAGCTTTCACTTTCTTAACACCACCCCTACATTCCCAGGCAATATTTCTTAATTCCTCCTAAACACAAGTTAACCTAACAGGTATAAAACAGGATTTTTACCATTTAAAAGTATGTTACTTCTGAGTTCCTAGGGTTCAGGATGTTTATTCAATTTTCATTCTTCCAAAAATCTCACCCCTTCAAAAAGACACTTTGGAAAAAAAAGTCCTGTTGGAGTATTCCATTTTGAAGCAAGTCTATCAGTCAAAATTCTCATCTGTCTCAGATTTGATTACTTACTGTTCAAACTTTAAAGAGAAATCTCTTCCTAAATATATATCAACTTACAATCTTGGCATTCAATCTAGTTTTTGCATCAAAAAAAGAAAACATTTATATTATAATGTAATTCTAACTCTTGGGTTCTCAAAGAATCTGGAAGAACAAGTGTTCTTCCACAGTATAAGGAAGTCCAAGGAAAACAGATATATTCAAAATTCCTTTCACACTTGAAGAACAACGGAAAACAGGAACAATGCAAAATAATCTTCAAAGAAAACAAATACAAGCACTTAATCCAGTTTAATCATATACTTTCAATACAACTCCAGTCCATCAGTGTATTAAGAGAATTGTAAAGTTCAAGGAAGGTTGCCTTGATTTTTAAAAAATACTTTGGATTTTACTGCTTTGAATAATTACACATTTGATCATGATTTCACTTTGCAATTTTAAATTCATACTGCCATGTGTTTCTGAGTGTAATCATAAGACGTTAACTGACAGCAGATATTACCAACCTGAATTTAAAGTATTTGAAATATCTGTATAAAATCACAGCAAACACATTTGCTAGAGCAAAACCACAGAGAAGAATCAAGAATGGAGAAACATATGTTACCAGTATATGGAAATTGTATAATTTAATATAGAACTCTCAAGACATATTTCGCTTTGAAGAAGCTAGCTGCAAGCAAAACTACATTTTTCTCCAACACAAAACATTTCAATTGCATACTCGTTGCAATTGAACGAGCAACTACATCTAGCAACTTCTAATATTCAGATTTGCATGTAAATAGAGGCACAAAACAGTTTTGTGCCTCTATTTACATGCAAATCTGAATATAAGAAGTTGCCAGGTACAGTAATGAGTAAGTTTAGTTTATCACAATCTCCGAACAGCTGTAAAAGATGAGTAAGTGAAGATAAGTGTGAGCATTTTAGTGCCTGTTTCTGATATTCTAATAAGAGGGTGAAAAAAACTCTAAGGAAACTCAGGAAGATTGAATCCTGTCTTCTACATAGAAAAAGAAAACACAGGACAGGGCAACCCTGGTTGTGCTTGTAGACCAGCTGTGTCCTGCAGTGCATTAAACACAGCATTGCCAGTCAATCAAAGGAGGTGATTGTCCCGCTCTGCTCTGCACTGGTGTGGCCTCACTTCAAGTCTTGTGTGCAGTTTTGGGCACCATAGCATAAAAATCATTAAGTTATCAGAGAATGCCCAAAGGAAGGGACACAAGGATGATGAAGGGTCTGGAGGGGTCACTTGGTTTGTTCAGCCTAGAGGAGACTGAGGGGATACCTCATTGCAGTCTTCAAAATCCTTGTGAGGGGAGTAGAGAGTAAACCACTTCACTGCACACATTACTGTCTTACATGTACTCCTTTAAAGTTGTTAACTAAAATGTTGTTTTCCTGATAATTTTTTTTTGGTGGAAATCACACCTTTGATTCTTCACTATGACATTCAGTATACTGTCCAATTAATCTTTTCCTGCTTTGGCCAGATAGTAGACATAGATTTAACAGAGCAAAGGATGGAAGGAATCTCGGTTGTTTATATTGGCTGTTGTAACATAGTCTTTCCTGCACCATGCAAGTCAGTGACCGCACTGTAACAGGACTGTGTCCAGCTCTCATTTGTAGTTACAGTGAATTCTGCTTAAATAGTTATACCACGGTCATTCATTTCCTGCCAGACTGATTTGTTATAGCAAATATTGGCCTTTAAACTTTCTCCCAGCCATGCAGTCTACAGAAATGCAGATCACATATGTAAGACCTTTTCAAGCAGAGCTACGCATACAGTTCTTGAGAAACTGAAACTTTGAAAAAGTTCTGTAACACAGGTAGGAAATTCTTTTTCACAAGGAAACAGGTCCCCTGAGGATAAAAGTGTCAGTGTTTATGCTTTGAGGTAGTCTTACATATCCTCTAGAAATATTGGAATTGGGACTTTTTTGGGATTTTTTAGGGTAGCTTTTGGGGGTTTGAAAAAATTTTACACTAAACCCCATGACCTTTCCCTGTCATTACTCTACTCAGAAACTTACTTTTGTCTGTCTGATACTTTCAGATTAATTTTTCCCCTAAACACAAAGGATTGAGACTTCCTATTAAGCTCAGTAACAGAACAACACTATTTTTTATTCTTGTCCTTTGTGTTATGCTGAAGGGTACTTCAGGCTGTCTGAAACTAACAGCATGGGTTTGTGATTGGAGCAGCTGATGGCACAAAGTACAGAGTGTTCCTATATATCCTTTATTATTTTCTCATGACAACACGGCAGATTTTAGATTGGATGTTCCTTTCATATTTGAAACTGTTTATGTGTATTTTAAAGTATATTAAAATCTTGTTTCAGATATTGAAGATGTTATGAAACTCACCACTGCTTTTCTCCCATTTTATCTAGGAGATATAAATAATGAACAAAAAGAATTTCAGATGTTTTTTGAGTATGCCATGGACTCTAGGCTCTAGCTCATGAACAGTGTTAGCTTATCATTTCTTTATATTCAAGTGAGAGGAGAGACCTCCTGAGGCTGAATCAGTGCACACTGCAGGTCAGACAAAGGTCATGGCAAACCAGTCCCCTGGGAAGGTGAAGGGGACAGACTGTAGAGTCCAGTGGCTCATTCAGGGTCCTGTCAACATCAAAGGAAATGCATTATAATTTGGCTTTACCGTGTACAATATCATAAGAAAATACAGTAGGCTAGAAAAGATGACTCTAAATGAAATGCCAGCCTGCTTCGTAGGATATCTTGAGATTTGGGAGGACAGAGGAAACAATTAAACTTTATGAGACTATGAAGTGACATAGTCAGCACTGGCTTTTGCGAGTGAGTTTACTTAGAATGCTCCCTCTCCAAAAAAAACCCAAAATCAACAAAACCCCCAAAACAAGAAACACTCCCCCACCAAAAAAAAAACCAAACCAAACAAAAAAGCATGAGCCAATATAAAACAAGAAAAAAACCCAGAAAACAGAAAGATAAAAAATTATGAATCTCAAAACCAAAGAGAATAAAAAGATGGTAGGTTACCAAGAGATTGCTAGTTATATGGTAACGATTTTTGTCAGATTACATTCTATTTAAAATTATTCTTTGTGTTGCAGCTCTGATAAGAAAGTCTTAAGGCATTGAAATGCTCAATGATCTACACAGAAATTTAGTGTTCTTTGCATCAGAAGGCAGCAGAGTAAAAACATGTTAAAAGACATTTGTCTACACAGTACTAATATACATGTGAGATGTGAACAGAATGTGTACTGTTCTCACTAATGTACAGACAGATTCAAAGTAAAAGTGGTGGTAGTTAAAATTTGCTGTACTAAGCCACTGGTACAAACATTGTCAGAAGCTGAATGTCAATTGACTGAAAACTGTCCTTCCATCTGATATTGCACAGAAATGAGCACATAAAATATCAGGTCAAAGATACCTCACATTAATGTTGAAATATTATTTTTCAATGTTAAAAAAATATAAAAAGATGAAAATTAACTGGTTAAAGGTAGATAAAAATGAAAGTGCTTTTTTGTATAAGGTTGAGCAGAACACTATCAATACAAGGCATAATAGCATCAGATTAGCTAAATGTGTGTATAGATCTAGAACAGAATCCTTTCCACAAGGCTTTCCTAGTTACTGGGGCTTTTCACTGGAGAACACTTTTTGAATAGATTAAAATATTTTCAGCAGCAGAAGTTATTATGTTGACAAGAAATTATGGCTAGGACTCTACGTCCTACTTCATAGTTAGAGATTTCTAATATAGGATTACTCTCTACCTATCTGCATGTTAGAGGTCAGAACACATCTTTCAAATAAATTTAGTGTAGAATTACAGCTTTTTGTTTTACACAAGAGACACAGCATACGCAAGGAGAGGTAGAAGGCAATACTCTCCATTTTATTCTCTCTTTGAGAGAAAAAGTGGAACGTTAAAAAGTATATATATATTTATATATAAATATATATATTTTATATATATATATAAAGTGTGTGTATATATATATATAAATTAATCTGGATCTATATTCACCATAATTAACAAAAAAGTAAATGTATGGGAATGGAAATTGCAGTTCCTTTAAGCTACAGCAGCAGTTCAGTATGCCAAAACAATCCAGGCAAATGATACTGGCTATTTTACTCTTTCAGGTGTCGCAGACATCCTTTTGAAACATCCCTTAGGAGACATACGTTAGAACAGTTCCTTTACTTCAGAAAGACAAGAGAAAAATATCACATGGGACATGCAGTGGATAACTGGAAGAGGAAAACTAACAATTGAAATCAACTTCTGCAATGATTTCTGTGAACATACATTAGAAGAGGAAATGGTCTATTTAGAGCATGATATAGATAAATCATCAGTTCCAGCATCAATCCCTGTGTTTACACAACTTACTTTATCAGGATCAAACAATAAATCAAAGGTAAGAATTCCACAGTTAGACTTTTTTACCACTAGGATCTGTGGAGAAATATTATCACTTAAAAAAACCTCATTATTCTTTTTTTTTTGCCTTAAAGAACTGTTATCCACCAAATACTTCTGATGAGCATTTCCCTTTTTATGTATCATAATATATCCTTATAATATCAGATATCAAAAGTAATCACGTTACCCAGAGCTTCTAGAATATTTTGAAAAGTATCAGATAATCTTCAGGCAGAATTGCAAGTAATGCATCTTAAAGTTCTTCTAATTTATTTTTCTTCTAAGTTTCTTGTGTTAGTACTTGAAAAAAGCGATAAGGTTTTCTGGTTTGAATACAACTGATACCTTAGTTGTCTACTGTACCTTATTCCGTTAATGTAGTAGGAAGCAAAGAGGAGCAAAGAAACCTTTATTATTGTTGTATATTATTATTCCTTTCAGTTTTCAAGTTACTTATGAAAAATCTATATTTCTTGAATTGTGTGTGCCTGGGGAGCTATGATAGCGTACAAAAATCCCACTACTTCAACTATATATGCTTAGAGTGAACATAAATAAGTTTGAGGAGAGTTTTCAATGGCCTTTTTACTGATAATACCAAATGATGAAGGATAATTAAAAATTAAAAATGTAGGAAGTAGGTAGATTTGTACAAGAAAGAACTTTCAAGGTTCAAGGTTGAAATAAGGCATGGATGCTTACTTGCACAAGAGCAAAAAAATATAATGATGCAACATCTTACAGGGTCAGTTTGGATAAGTTAAGGCAATTTCAAGAGACAGGTAGTAGGGCATAGGAGGAAAAGGAACCAAGAAAGAAGGGTGAAGAAGTATTAATGTCTTTCTCTTGATGGAATATTTCTTATGACCTGGAAGATAGATGATAGATAGATAGATAGATAGATAGATAGATAGATAGATAGATAGATAGATAGATAGATAGACAGAATATTGCATTTAACTTAGATCTCTAATTTTCAGCAACATTGCCATGATTAACTGCTTTTCACATAAATGTTACATTTCTGTTTGCTAGATTAAAATTGTATATATAAATGCCTTCAGAAAAAGTGAGGTAGAACAAGAATGCCTTGAGGAGGCAAGCTGTGCTTGCTCATGATTAGCAGCCCCTTCCTGGAATAATTTGGTTTCAGGACTGAAATAAATTATTTATGTCTTAATGACACCGGAGTAATTAAATCTCTATTTGCTTATCATTTATGTTTATTCTTAGGTAATAGCTTACACTAGTTTTCAGTTTGCATCTTTTTTTCTATGTTAACAGTTCTTACCTCAAGGGAAGAAATGTGTAGGAAAAAGAATATTTTTAAGTTAAATGATGTGTTTACTTAGCTGTTATTCTTTTAATATATTTTTTGCTTGTCCACTGTAGAACAACAAAGTTGGTCTACCACAAAAGGAGACATATGAAGAGCTGCAACAACTATCTTTCATAAGGTTCATATATTCAGCCCAGTGTTTATCGTCAGCCATAAAGCTTTTCTCTAATGGGCTAACAAAATATCAAAGTTAAAAATGAATGTATAAAAATGTGAGTTTTAACCAATAAACAAGCTGATTTTTATTGAACATGGGGAAATAATATTTTAGGAGTCTGGAGCCATATGTAGTGTTCTACCTCTACGGTTCTTACCTCTATAGAATTGTGTTCCTGAGAAAAAGTAATTATTTTTGTTCCTACACATATCTTCCTGCCCAAGGAAGTTTTCATGTTATCATGATGTCAGTTTTCCAGGGACAACAAAACGCCATCTTTTTTTTTTTTTCAAGTATTCTAATTTTAAAGGTTCAATAAAGTTTAATTCAACTGCAAAAAAATATTTCGTATGACAGCAACCATACACAAACATTCTGAGTCAGAGCTACAGAATACAGTCAAGGTAACATATATATATATATATAATATATATATATAATACACACACACACACATATATATATGCTTATAAAATATAATATAATATAATGCTTGCTGACCCTAATGCCTGGGATGTCTACTGACAGCATATAAAGTAAAAATTCTGTAATTACTGAAACTAATTCCTAGCCCCAATTTTCATATAACTTTCTCTAAGATAGTTGATATCATAGAAAAAATCACACCCACTGGATCATACTTCCAAGTCAGATAAAATAACAAGAGTGTAATTCTTATCACCTAGATTCCTACCATGTAGCTTTCTCAATGACATCAAATTATAGAAACAATGTTCATAGGCAAGAGAAATAGATATATCTAGAACATGAATCATCTCAACCCAATTCAGCTGTCTAAAATAAGTCAAATGCATCACAATAAAGAAGTTCCCATGGATATCTGGTTATTCTGTAACTATTAGAGAAGTTAAACAGTTAGCTGAGAAGCAAATTTTTACACCACTGATACAGTTGCCAACAAACAAGATTAGGGTAGCTCCTCAGTTATCTCCATATTTCAGGAAAGAGTTGAAAATGACACTAAGAAGTCCTTTTGTGATATTGTGAATAGAATGAGATTGGAAAGGCCAAGCAGGATTATTTTTGTTGTTTTTCCAATTAGTAATTTAATAATGATGCACAGTTAGGACACAGGAATAAAATGCAGAATTGCAGGACTGTCACCTCTCAGATGAATGCTCTCACAGTCACTAAAGAGTCAGAATTTCCTTTAAGGAGCAGTCTGATTAATAGAGCAATTTCCTGGGGAAAAGGCATTGTTGTGGGAGAACGAACAGGTGTTCAGAGAAGAAAGCCAGTGAAGTTCTTCAGGCTGCAGTTTGGAGCTGAGAACTTTAAATTCCACTAAAGTCTTCTAATTGATTTAACCCCAAGGAAACAGTGCACTGTTGACAAGGCAAGCAGGGTACTTTGTTGGGAAAAGCAATATATATTTTCTTGCCAGTCTGGAATATGGTGGGCAGATGGAAGCTCACTTTGCGTCAACTAAAAGCCAGGCAGAATACAGAGTTTATTAGTTTGGATGAAGTGATAAACTGCTTTCAGCTGTCTCTGAATGTGTAGAAAGACAGCTTTATATAGACGCCTTGTCGCCCCACTATAACTGTCATGCAAAACCCGTGCTTGCTCAGAGTCAAGATTATATATCTGTGTTCAACTAGGAGTAAAACTGATCCATAATTGTGTCAGAAATTACACAATACTTTTTAAGAACTGTTAAGCACTGTCGTCTTGATATTTCCTATATCCCACATCTATTCATAAAATAAAAATCTGGTCATGTCATTTATGCCTAATATCAAAGTATGAGAAAGGTTTTATGGTTAACTCTTCACTTATTCATATCTGAGCTGGTCAATAGTAACAGAAATCAGGCTTCTGGAATATCTCCAAGGTGAGAGACTCCACCACTTCTTTATACAACTTATGCCCAGAAATCAGTCACCCTCTCAGTGAAAAGTTCTTCTTGATGTTCAGAGCAACCCCCCTGCATTTCAATTTGTGCTCATTGAGTCTTGTTCTGTCCTTGTCCACCACTGAAAAGAACCTGTCTGTGTCCTCTTCATACTCACTCTTCAGGTATTTAGATACATTGATAAGATCCCCCGCTGAGCCTTCTCCTCTCCAGGCTAAATAGTCCTGGATCTCTCAGACTTTGCTCATATGAGAGATGTTCCAATCCTTTAATCATTTTAGTGGACCTTCACTGGACTGTCTCCAGTACCTCCATATATTTCCTGTGCTGGGAGGCTCAGAACTGGACACAGAGCTCTCAGTGTGGCCTCAGTAGTACTGAGCAGAAGGGAAGGATCATGTCTCTTGACATATCAGCAATATAAATTGTCTAATGCAGCAAGGGCACACTGCTGTCTTTTGTTCAGCCTGGTGTCCAATGGCATTCCCCAGGGATCAGTACTGGCTCCAGTCTTACCCAATTTGTTTATCGATGACCTGAATGACGGGATAGAATGCTCCCTCAGCAAGTTTGCTTATGATACAAAACTGAGGGGTATGGCTGATACACCAGAAGGCTGTGCTGCCATTCAGAAGGACCTTGATGGGCCAGGGAGTTGGGCAGAGAGAAATCTAACGAAGTTCAACAAGGGCGAGTGTAGGATACTGCACCTGGGGAGGAATAACACCAAGTACCAGTGTAGGTTATGGGCTGACCTACTAGAGAGCAGTTCTGCAGAGAAGGATCTGGAAGTCTTGGTGGATGACAAGTGGACTATGAGCAGGCAGCATGCCCTTGAGACAATGATCCAGAGGCATAATAAAGTATTCAGCAAGAAACAGTTGCTGTAAGTATAACACTTGTTAAATCTATTTGCACTGTGAAGTCTGGATTATATTTGTGTCTTTACGGAACAACATGCTTCAGCTATATCAACTTTCCTGCATATTCAGCCCTATTCATGTTTGACTCCTTCCTTTAAAGGTAGTTTAGCCATGCTACTACTTCATATCTGTCTCATTTTCTAATACTGTATCTCATACTTACCTAGACTATTTTTATTTTTCCATCTCAGACCTTTTTCTTTCTAGTGAACTCTTGTTATTTTTATATCTTTTGACAATCTTCATATCCAGCTCCCACTTTGACCCTCTTCACTTACCCACATTCTTCCTGCTGGTTTGATTTCTCTCCTTTTCCTCCCCTGCTGGGTCATTTCTCATTATCCAAGCTTAATGCACTCTTTCAAACCTCTCTACTTCACAATCTGATTTTTTTCTCTTGTCTCTGTCCTAGATCCTGGATATGTATCATTCCACTTTGACACATGTAATCTCCTAATGGATTTGTTTTATTCCATTATGGAGTCATGGTTTCCCGCCTTTGGCAGCTTCAGTCTTCCTACAGGTACTGACATTCCACATACATAGAGATAGACTCATTCTGAAATCTTCCCTAAAATGTTATTCTTTTCTCCTCTCATTACTATCTTACTTCCTCTTTCTCCAAATTCGGATGCTCTAAATTAATTCCAGACTGATTCTGTTCTACTGAAATATTTTTCTTACAAAATGAGAAAACAAACCGGTATTCAGAGCAACCCTTCTTTAGGTTTGTATAACTTGAAAAAATATACAGATGTCTGTGTTAATAATTTATTTTTAGGGGCATTCCTTTACTGCCTACAAGCAATTTGTATAATCCATAGAAAACAGACTAATATCTTATTCTTCAAGACATTGTATCTGTTTTTTCTCCATTTATTTCAAAAGATCCAGTTAATATATAACATGAAAAAAATTTCACTTCAGCTGAAGGTATTTCTGAGATATTTCTAAGTGCCTATGTATTTTAAATGGCAAAATACATGTTTATATGCTTCATCCTCAGTGTGAAGAAAAGATAAAGTGTTTGTAGAAAAACAGAGAGATATGAAATGGCTGGGCAGCATACTGTGTAGACTTAAATTGAATGGTTATAGTTTCATATATTTTCAATAACATTTTTGTATGGATGAGTGGTTTCTGCATCCTTTCTCTATGCAAATTATTCATTTATTTCCAATCACTGGGCCAGCAAAAAAGTCTCTAGGAAACAGAATTATTTTTTCTCCATTTGGTGCTAATATCTATTTTGAACCTCCTATGAAAACTTGCACATCATTAGAAATTTAACAAAAAGATAATTTTAAAAAGCAACTCTTGAGTCACAGAAGACAGTTTGATTCTTGCTTTTCACATTATTCTGTGGGGAAAAATATTGAATAGACTTTTTCTGCTAGTTTATAACATCAAAAACAATGAGAAATAATGAAATTGCTAAGAATTTAAAAAAAAAATTAAAAAAGGAGAATATCACAAAAATATTTGCTGCTTTTTATAACAGAGTATTTTTTCTAGATTGTAAACTTCTCAGATCAGGATGTATAATACCTTTTATTTTACTCAAAACTGATTTTCAGATGCTACATATGTTAATGACCAATTGGGTATAGATGATACCCATTGGCCTTAAACATTCCTCTTTTATGTTCCTTATTCTGGAAACAACTCCAGGTGCACATCCATTAAAAACTAATCTTTCTGTATTTCTTATTCATTGCTCAGAAGTAAACTCCTTTCTCCTATTTTTTCTTTCCTCACTAGATTGCACATTTTCAAATTTTACAACATTTAGGTACTCACTGAGCTCTGCAAAACTGGTGTTAACAGATACATTGATTTCCTGTTATACTAGAGGAGACACATTGTTAGGTTTTTCTCTGTAACTCCAATATAAAGTAGAACTGCACAGCATGTACTTCATTCATGAATTGGGTTCTTAAAAATGCAAGTACTTATGTTTCAAGCAATCTTGATGCAGCTTCTGGATTTAGCACTACATCAGCTCAGATGCCAAGAAGGTAACAAAAGGCCTTTTGGCACACATACAAATCCCACTTTGAATTGAATTTAACTGCCTAATGTTGTCTGAGAGAATTTCTTCTGGCCTGATGACTTTTCTATAATGGAAGAGCTAAAAATAGGAAAATAATGCAGAGGCAGTGCACACACCTCAGAAACTGTGTGTTTCTGGCATTTTCTGAACAAAGTGAGGTATTTTGACCCACAAGTCATTGCAACAATTTACACAAATGTGTATATCTAAATTTGCATCCAGTACTTGTCATAGAAAATGGATCTATGATAACTTTATATAACTTCCTAGGTAACAAAAGTCTGCACAATTCAGGCAATTTGAAAGAAAAAAACTGTGATAGACCTTCAATAATGGTGTACAAAAAGTTCCATCACTAAGAGTTAGAGGTTTTATGATAAAGTATATCTAATCCACTGATGGGATCATGCTTTCTGTGGGAACCAAAGACATACCTTTTATTGTTTAATTGCAGTTGTTAAGGTTATCAATTAGAAAAGGCAAAGCTACTGATGCTGACAAAGGCAGTCAGGAACTCATAAGAAACAATCTTAGCACATACTAAATACTGTTACTTACATATCTTTGGTAGGGTTTGTTTGTTTGCGGTTTTTTTGATTTTTTTTAATCACAGCAGCTTTCATAAGGTTTAACAAAGAATTTAAGATTAATTTAGAGTAACACAGGTTTGAGAGTATTCATGTGAATATGGTAACTTTGGTTCATTGTTACCACTATTATCCAGTTTCCATGACCATCATGAAGAACTCCTAATCCAAAGGAAAATGACATTTTGTAGAGTTTGTTGGTATTGACCAAGAATCCTTTTTCTATCCCAAGATGGGAATATGATTTTAAGACCATTTTATTAAGTTATTTTCATGTTTCCTGAGCCCAAAACATGTTATGTTGTTCAAATTGTAGCACTTGAGAGTTCTATGCCCTTAGAATTTAGCTGAACTGTAACAGTTTTTCTGCTAGTAAAAATAGACTTCTGCTAATAGTAAATTCTACTGTCAGTAAAAAATTTGAAAGATTGCCATCACCAAAATTTTCTTTTAGTTACTCCATTTTGTTTTCTTCAAATGATTGTGATAGACTCTGCAAATGTAAAAACGTTTCACTAAATTTTATTAATGTCAGCTCATAATTTAGCGCATTCTTCAAATTTCAACGTTATTCAACACACGAATGAACAAATCACAAAAAATCTATTTGTCAGAAAATGGATAATCTTTCAGAAACTATGTATCATTATTAAAAAATAGCTTACAGCTACTTTTATGTCCCAAACAGAGACATCTTATTATAAGGTACCTTTTGTGATATGGATTAGAAACTTTAAAAACAGGCCATTGTAAACAAATGCATCACAAGGAAGAGGTTGGTTTCCTGTTCCCTGCCTTTAGGATTCATTACAGTACACCTAGTACTTCTAGTAAGTATTACTTAACAAAACAAATGATATGGAAATTACTCTGCCCATTCGTAATGAACAGAATAGTTGATGAGGCTTGGAAAGTACTTTCTACAGCACTACTGTTCTAGAGTTATTTAGCACTCTAGTAGCAAGTAGGAACTTTTCTTAGTCATTTGAAAAACAGATTTATTAAAAGATTTACTAAAACCTTATTGGAAGTCCTAACAAAAATGCCTTTCAAGATGCACAAAGTTGAGGACAAATTGAGTTTGTTCTTGAATAAATGTAAACGAATACATCTAATAGCAAAATCTATTTTTTTTTATGATGTTACTTATAGATATTGCTTAAATACCTCCTCCATAATTTTTTTGCTCTTTCTGTGCTAGTCTGCTCTAATAATTGTTTCCTGTCCATGTCTGCTGGTTTCTAACTCAGATGTTCTCATCTTATTATTATACTGACAAAATGATAATTTGTCTTTCTAATTTAGCCCTAAACAAGGTCATTCCTTTAGCATCTCTTCTGGGGATATTTATCCTCCCATTCAACCTTTTTTTCCACAATTACTCTGTGTAGCTCACATATATTCTACTCTTCTGTTTTCTTTCCTTAAGTAATTCTGTTCTTTGTTGTGCTGTAATTTGTCTAATCTTTCCTGATCTCTACTCCTTTCCTTTCATCTTTGTTTTCCTTGATGTCTACTAAAGTTTACCATAACCTAACTGAGATAACAATTCTTTTTCCCTAGTTCTTCTCAATCTCCTACCTTTTCATTATGATACACAAACTCCTTTATTTTTACTTTAGGAACATATGTTTTGTATCCATTGTATCCTTTGTGAGTCTTCAATCAGAAATAAGTTTAGCAAGCAAACTCACTGTTTTAGGAAATACTGGTCAACTGGTGCTCCTGAATGACATCATGTAGCTATCTTGCAAGCCTGACCAGTCTGGTGTCACAACAAGTTTTTCAACTTGAAAACTGACCTTCTTGATACAGACACATTCATTATGTCATGAAAGAAGTTCTGAACATTATTCTTCTCTGTCCCTTAGTTCACACATCCAAGTTTTGATGGTGGTCATTCACAGAATTGTTCTTTACATAATTAAAATTAATGCTCCCTATCAAATGTGCAAAGTGCTGGGTTTTTTTGACTCTGAAATTATTCCACCCATGTCATGTAACCATGTAAAAATGAAACACTAATGGTGACAATATTCCCATTCCTTTTTCTGTAATAATGTCTAATTATTTTTTTAGTAAAACCCCCCAATCTCTGCTAAGAAGCTCAGTTTCTTTTTCTTAGTTTAAACTTCTTCAGAACTCGTTGCTTTTTGTCTACTGGTAGAGTTTACAACATTATCTGCAGCTGTCATTCTCTTCCTATAACATGGCAAGACCCGTTTCTGTAACAGTTCTGTGTTCACTTATCTACTTCATCCGCTAATGAAGTTTTTTACTGTTTTTCATTTACACAACACTGTCTTCTAGAAATTTTAGCAAAAGTCTCTCTCTACAGGCTTATAAGTATGCTCTTCATTATGGTATTTTTAGAAAACCAACATGCAATTCTGAATAAATAAGTACTTAGTAGAGAGAATTATTTATAATGAATAATCTCTGATCATGTGTAAATGTCAAGTTTCAGACAGACAATCCAAGTAATAACATACTTACCAATGTTCCCCACCTGCCATCCTTTTATTATTCATTATAGGTATTGACCTAATACTTGGAATTAGATATCCTCTTAAGTGTTTGGATACTATTGATTTAATCTGCAGTTTCAAGGCACTGAGACTGTTTTCATCATAATTTTATAGTCCCTTTCTGATTTTTTGTTGGAGTGGAGGAAATGTGATTCTTTCAAAGGAATGTAATATAATCCACCAACCCAAAACAAACTAAAAAAAGCTGAACCAAGCCATGATAGGCTTCTTTCCTGTATTTCCATGAAACTTAAACTTTGAATAATGAGAAGAGCTCAGCACTCTTTATATATCACTGTGCAATTCAGATCAGAGAAGTCAACCAGCTCTAACATAGTTCTGAATTTCTGCAAATACTTCAAACAACAGATGAAGTTTATACTATGAAACCACAAGTTAAAAACTGATATTGCTTAATTTAACATTTTCTAGAAATAAACTAGAACTACGTAAGAACTGTAAAAAGTAAATTAAAATTACGTTCTTTGTAATTTATAGTATTATTTTATCTTTTATGTGAGATCTTATAAAATTATTTAGAAATTTATTACATTATTTAAATGCTAACTCTTCTTAGAAGTACAGTGCTAATCAAGCTTGAGGTTTTAGAAACACTAAAATTATTAAGAATTGAGAATAAACTTTTACAATCTGATGGGAAAAAAATCACAATGTGATAAAGGCCAGTCAGATTAATTTGCTACCACCTCAGAGTATAACTTCATATCTGATTATAGGTAGTGGTTCTTAATAAAACACAGTGCTATTCTTTTTATTTTATGTGTTTGCCTGAACTATAGCTATCGGCAGAAACATGGCCATAAAAAATACAAGTTCTAGTACGTGTAGCCATTATTGAAATTTGAATCTATACTATTAGAAGAAAAGTACTGTTTTCTTCACAGTGGATTAAAAAGTTTTCTTGTAAGCACTGGTGCTGGAACATATCCAGTATCAATATCTGTGATAGTTGCAGGAGTCTCAGAAGATTAAATGACCAGTGAAAAGGAGCAAGAATTAAAGCTCTTGATGATACTTTAAAAGCTCAGGTGAAAACATACATATTCTCCAAAGAAGGGAATGGCTCTACATATGTTGATACTAGTGAAATTTGTTTTCTCAACAATGGATTATTTTTGAATGGTAGTGTACCCATTAAAAAGGGTTAAAACATTTGCATATATTGAATGATAAATTTGAGTGAAGACTTTTAAGCAAGGATCAAGTGCACAGGTAACAAAGTCTGAGAGGTGAACAAATGCAAATGCTTTTTAAAATATTCCATTATATAGAAGGAGGAAAATTAGCCCATAGCAAAGAACAGAAAAGAGATACATTCACATAATACGAAATTACCATGATCCAATGAGTTTTGTGCAAAATGATTTAAGCAGTGCTCAGTGAAATCTTAGGAGCTACTATTGGCTATGTTTGAGAGATCACATGTGGCAGGTGCATAGGGATTTTGGATGATTTGAGGAGAACAAATTCAATGTTTTTACCTCAATGAGGAGGAAAAAAGAAGCAGTACGAATACACCAGCAATAAGCATTTGACATCCATACATTTAATGCCCTTCTATAGAAGAACTGACCAGCTGAAATTGGAGAAATGAATGAAAATTAGAACGAAATCTGTCAGTGAGAGGTAACAAAATCTGTACTATAAGTGGAAAAATTAATGGAAGATGTCACTGCCCATGGCAGGAGGATTGGAGCTAGATGAGCTTTAAGGGCCCTTACAACAAAAATCATTCTATTATTCTATAATAATCTGCAAACATATGGCATACGCAGTAATAACTAAGCAGGTAGAAGATTAGCAGCAAAAGTATCTCAGGGAAGAGTCCTTGAAATGCTGTTTTAAAATTATCTCTTCTCAGTACCAGCAAGGCTGCATCTGAATGTCTTTTAGACCCTGCACTTCACAAAAGTTGTGAACAGTGTGAAAAGTGCTTTTCTAAAAATGAAGAAAACTTGAAACTGCATATTTCAGAAGAAAGGATTAGATCTGTTCTGTCGTCTGGGCCAAAACAACCCCCAACAATTAGCAGGTTTCATCAGGAGAAGATCCTTTCCTTTAGAAGCGCTTTGATATGTAGGCTAGGGAGGAAACTAGAAATCTCGCACGAGAGTGCTTCATGTTGTCAGAAAGGCTTGTAAGGCAAGTGCAGTGATCCTGATTGGAAAAGGGTTGTAACTCAAGGAGTTGTTGATCTACATGTCAGTTGACTGGTGTATGCCCAGGTCTGTGGTATCCTGCATATCCAGAGTGGCCTTCAGGCTGTGTTGAGCTGCACAGCTCCTCTGGCTGCATGATAAGTTCTGTGACCTCACTGCAGCAGAGGAACCTGCAAGAATCTCCCACTCAGTACCAGTGATTATGCCACCTGCACGACTTTGCCCCTGAACTAAAAGTGCGGCAATAAATTCTTATGCAAACATTATTGCTGCCAGATAAAGTTGTTTCCTTGTAAGAAAATCCTATAGCAGCTCAAACGACTGAAACTGGAGACTGACTTCTATGCGTAGGGTCTACCCAGCATGCTACACATGGATAAGAGGCTCACGCAATGCTAGGTCTCCCAGAGTTCCCAACACCCAAAGGGCCATAAAATTATCCATAATATTTTCTCACTATAGTGTCAGCTCTAATAAATATAATTTTAAAGGCACTTTAAAGAGTGTTTTTCTTGCTGGCATCAGAAGGGATCAGCACCTCCTGGTGCAAAACAACAAGTAAGCGACAAAAAAGCAGAAAAAAAAGAATCAAAAGAACACTTGCCAGATCCCATTTTGGATTAAGCAGATGTGGTTTGGTTGTGTTTTATTTGGTTGGTTGGTTGGTTGGTTTGTTTGTTTTTTGTAACTGTTTTTTTCTCACCTGTGTATTTTCTAGCAGTCTCTTTGTTGTCCGTCTAATTGATGAAAACATAATAAAGGTCATATAAAGGTCATAATAAATTCATGAAGTGGAGAACTAGAACCCTTTTAAAGGTTCTTCAGTGCCCCAATGCATTCCCTAGAACATTCAGAAAAATAGGGGATGAAACATCTGAGAAGTTTCTCCTGTTGTGTTTTGGATTTTTATCGTGTGTTATGAATATTGGTTACAAAATACATCTAAATGCTCAGGAAAAAGACATTTTATTTATTTAACCACTTCTATATATAGAGCTTCCAACCTTAAATCAAATATAAACAAACAATCTCAAAACCCCACAAACCTCCTATCATTATAGAAAACCTGGTTTTATTTTCTTTTTTCTACTTGGGTTATATGAGGAATTATTATAATTTCTCTTTTACAAAACATTCTTTCTCCTTCTATGCAAAATCTAATGGAATATAGTGAAGAAGTTATTTTCGCTTTGGATGTTCTCAATTTGTTTTCAATGGAGCAGGAAGAGTTGTTTCCCTGTTGTTATATGTTAACAAGAATTTGATTCTTTACATACACTGACATTGTTATCATTTTGCCTTTAAAATGGCTGTTGTTTGGAGAACACTTACACTCTACAAATGCTCCACATCTGCTGTGCCCAAGTATAAAAATCTTTTGTGACCATGTCCTTCCCTCTGTCTTCTCTAAACCTTCTGTTTCTGCAGTAGAATTTACTGATACTGTACTAAGCAGAGTTGTCTCTCAATTCCTTAGTTTACCAGTGGTAGATTTTTTTTTAGATTTTTTATCTCCACTATTATTTCAATATTTGAGAGGGTGTTTGTCTGATGACTTGACTGTAAACTGAAATATTAGCCTTGATCTCTAGCTTCTCTCTTTTATGTCTTGTATATTTAATTTTATTTCCTTTGATCCCTCTTTCTTTCTCTTTGCTGATATTTGCTTTGTTCTTTTCTTCACTCCATCCCCTATCTCTGTACTTTGCTCTTCTAAGACTCAGTCACCTCCATTTTCATTTAATCCCTTATTATGCCGCCACCTGTATCTTTGTTGTCATAGTTCTGATGTCTCTCTACTGGTTATCTTTTTATCTGGCTATCTGATTTTGTTTAGCTTTTAGTCTTTTAAATTCTCTCCATTGCTTGAGTCTTTTAATCTTCTCTTAGTAACGCTTCTTGTTATAGCTCTTGATCTTTCAGAGAGGAGTGACAAAACTGGCAGGGACTATTGCTTATTAAATTTAAATTTAAAACAATAATAAGTAGTTGCTCTTTGCTGCTGAGATATGTAAACTATGTGATCAGAATTAAAGATGTGCAGCCCAGTAAAGCCTCATTTTTTGCACCTGAGGCATTCAGAGATTGCAATGGAGGCTTGTAACTATTCAGAATCAGTGAGGAGTAAACTTTTTGACTGTGAATGACATCACTTCTTCTTGTCAATTAATCCAAGAGTTTTTATGCATATTTGAGTTATTCATATATTTCTGACAGAGAATTTTATTTGAGTACAGGGGCACTAGCTTAGAATATTTGACACATCATTAATGCCTACTGCCCCATGGAAAAGACAGGCTTGAAATTGAGCTACAGCTTTCCTAAATCACTTCATAAATACCCTCTTCTCTAAGTGGATGAACAAAACTTAAACGCAAATGTCATACTTGACAAAATGACAAAGAAATTAAACATATATTAGAAATGATATGTCACATTTTAAAGAATAAAAACTAGGAAGAAGCATGAAACCAGATTTTAGAATATCTGAAATCGTACTTAGACTTCTTCAGTGTTTCTGTCTATGTTTATGTATCACTGTTAAATTGCTTCCTGTTGTAAGGATGCAAAAAAGTTTTACATCAGAAATCTTGTCTGCTCAATTTTTTTGACATTTTTGTGTGTGTGTGCTTATGTATAAAAAGAAATTTATATTTCCATAATCTAATTAGGACCATGAATAACATTCAAGCAGATAGAAATGCCAAGAGACATTTGTTTAAGTTGAAGTTACTCTTTGAATTTTCCTTTTAAATTTCAAAAGGGTAAGAGAGACAACTTATTCAGCAGATTGATTAAGATCAAATTACTTTTGGCATTGTATGATTCATTTCTCATCCTTTTGTCAGACAACATCCACACCTATCCAAGCAATTTCTGAAGTTAAAATCATGAATACATTTTTTATGTTTATAAGTTCAAAAGTTTGCAAGCATATGGAACTAATGTGCAGGTACATGAAATTAGAAGATGGATGGAAAAAAAGTTGTGTGGTTTTAGCTTCCATTTTCCAGAAAACAGGATTTTAATTTTAAATTTTTTTTTAAAGTTTATCAGGTATCATGTGAGAAAATTTCTGACAGTATAATTTTTGCTAAAAAATATTGGTGTCCCTTCTGCTCTTTACTATTCATATTCTTCAGAAAGAAAAAAAAAATAATTTACTTTCAGGTTATATCATATTTTCAAACATCTCAGACATAAATTCATCACATAGAAAACCATGTGCCTGTTTTCAGCCTTTTCTGAAGGACAGAGTACATCAATAGAAGTCTCTGAACTCAGAAAATGGTGTAAAGTTGAATAAAAAAATATTTCTGCTTTTCATTACAGCTGTTAGCTGCACCCGTCCTTTATATAAAGTTCTCATGAAACACCATTCACAGAGCATTTCATCACTTTATGGTTCCATCCTCGGCGATTGAGAAAAAAACCAAATTTTAAAATCAAACATGCTTTCACTCTGGTCCGTCTTTGTTGTTGGTATCTGAGTGATTCAAGAACATCTTAAAACTTTTTCCCATGTTTTGTTCCAATTGGGTCTTCCTTGGTTGAAAGAGAGATATTTTATTTTTATTTTTTTTTTAAATTCTGCATAATACCATTTTGCTGAGAAGTTTTTATAAATTCTGATTAAATCCAGCTATTCACAGTTATCAGTGGTCTGCTTTCATTCCTGGGGCACTTCCTCCCTTGTTCTTGGCCTTTCTTCACAGGGATCCTGAGCCAATCCAGTGTAATTGCTGTTTCTCTGCACACCTAACGATAGCACTGCAGGAAAACAGTGGATGGACAGCTCAGCACTTACTCATCGTCTTAGTGAAGGTGATTGCTTGATGGATTAAAGCATTACTGTGTGTGACACACTGAGAGACAGAAAGAGAGAGATGAGTGTGAGAAAAGTCCCCATCTACTTCATTGCATTCTGAAATCTGCCTCGTATGAAAACTGGGTAGGTATATGATCTCAACTGCCCGCTCTTTCTGGTATTTGTAAAGTTTGTGGAAATTAACTTGCTTTGAAATAATAACTTTTAATTCATAAGCAAGTGTAGTTTTGAGAAAATCTGAAACATTAAACACTTAGGTCAAAACTACAATTTCTTTTCTCATATAAATGAATAATCTAATAATAATGTAAATATATAATAATAATGAATATATATAATCTAAATATAAATCTGAATATATAATAATAAATAATCTAATAATAATCAATGACAATAGCTTGTCATTGAAGTAATAATATATTCTCCTCACCTAACGGTTTCAAGACATGGCTTACACTTAATCAAATAACAGTCTGTGGGCTTTAGACTTAAACATAGGTTTGTACCTCACTATACTTTTAGTTTTGTAAGTACTCTGCCATTTGCAGCTACAGTAGTACAGTTGTGCTGCCAGCAACTACATTAAAAAAGCATTCACAGGCACTTCACAGAGTTATTAAAAAGTAAATGAAGTTGATATCTCAAAAACAAATTTAAACAGCAAGTGTATAAAACCAAGTAATGGGAAAAATGGCCAAAGGAAGAAAAAAAGTTGTGTGGTGAGGGTATCTGAAACAAAAATAACATCTGTATGGTTATGATTCACTATCATTGAGTTATTCTAAGGAAGCCCTAAACTTTACCTATGTTAAACCATAGTTGTATTAAGGCTGAAAAACATTTAACATTGCAAGTATTGCAGGGAGGCATCAGGCTGTGACTTAACACATACTTGAGAGGCAAGGTAATGCAAAGGTAGGAATTTGGGTTTAACAGTTCAAAAGAGTACAGAAAAAATCTGTTTTCAGATGCATAGTACTACAGAAGTCTGTTTCTTTGCAGATTTCAGCAAGCTGTTCATGTAATATTATGTGCTACAAACTACAACACATCTTCTTTGGAGACAAATTAATTATTATCTGTTTTATCATTGGCATAATTATGATGAATGCACAGATGATGGGCCTCTTTCTACCCATTCTTGCAAAACAGTAATTAGGATAGTTGAGAATTCCACCTAATTTCAAAAAGAATAAAACACAAATGTAATATATTTAACAGCAAGGATATCTCTGTTATAAAGATAATAAATCTTGGTAACTTAATCATATTCAAAATTAAAAAGCCTTTAAAATATGTAACACATGGGAAAGGGGAGCTAATATTCTCATTAGTGACAGTTGGAAAGGAACTATTTATTACTTGACTGTTTCCTTGAGGGGATTCTTACAAGAAGAAAGCATGTTTAATTGAAACTGCCAAAATCAATACAGGAAAAAAAATATTGTGTTCTTTGTGTTGAAATAAATCTAGAGAAAACAATTAAAGCTGCAGGTCTAAGCTCTTTACAACAAAAATGGCACATCAAAACAAAAATGTTTTACTCCAGAAGTTATAGAGGAAGTTTGCTTGGAATACTAAGTATGGAAATATAATGTATAGCAGAAAATTTTTCATTTCTCACTAGACAGAGCAGAAGGAGACCTAAAAGGAAATGCATGGATAGATATACTGATATATCTTATATATAATATGATATATTTTTACAATAAATATATATATATAATTTATTTTAAAAAGGATGCAAAAAATATGTTCTATTTCTATGAATTCCTTTCAGGGACTAAACATATCATTAACATCAAGAAAATTCAAGAAAAAATAAAACTTTAAGGACAGGGATCTAGCCCCTAAACAACATAGAATTATTTCAGGGTACTTATGTTGATATAGATCAGCTGAATAATAGATATATTAGGTTTAAATTGAAGTTTCATAAGTGTGGATAAGGAAAAAGCTACACTCTGTACTCACTACATTGTTATACTTAGTGACACAAAATGTTGCTAAACCCACATTTAGGGTTCTTAAGATGTGTAGTTTTATGGGACTCACAACTTTGAGCTTGTTCCTGGCAAATCTTTCCTGGAAATGCCTCTGTGGAACACTCTGCAGGAGTATCCTAGGATCTATGTGCTGAGTAGGAAAGAAGAAATGAGAACAACAGTTCGTCACCTTAGATCATTCTGATGGGTTTGTTCTAGGTATAGGGACTAAGATCTTCAAAAATTGGTTTGCTTTGTCGGTATGAACATTGTTCTGACCTAGGATGGACCAGAGACCTGGCTTCAGAAGACTCAGCCACACGGCTGAGGCAACAGGAAACAGTTCAAGCTAATTTGAGAGACCCTTTGTCACCTCAGCACCACAGATTTACACCCCTGGCTGTAGGAACCAGTGGTTTCAGCACGTCAGATGAACCTCAAGAGTTGTATCTCTGTATTGCTATAGGCAATGTTGAGGCCAGTTTCAGGAGATACAGACAGTAATAGGCTAAGACCAAACCCATTTCACCCAATTCTTGTCCATCTTTACAAATATGGATGTGTGTAGTCTTTTGTCCCCAAAACTCATGTTTGAATGATATCTAGCATAAAAATAAAGATAAAAAGAAAAATAAAAAAAGAAAAAACAAGGCAGAATATGAAGTAAATTTAGAGTTAAAAAGCAGTCTATTGGTGAAACATCTGTGAAATCTGCCAGCACTAGGAAAGTGGGAGCTTCGAGACTGTAAGGCAGAGGCAAGTGCAAATCTTGAGAGTAGTGGTAAAATCTCTGATATTTCCAGGAGTTAGTTCCACAGAGCATTTCCAGATCCCAGAAAGCTCCTCTCATTTGGGAAATCTGGTATTTCAGTTATATAGCAATTCTTCACTCTGTGATTGTGTATATTTTTAAAACAATTTTTGTATTAAAAATTTCCATCCTAATTAATCTATTTTAAAGACAAGCTAGTACAACATGATCTCCTTTCAGTCCCATCTCATTGTGAAATTAATACTTTCCTTACCACTTCTCTTTTCAGCAGTGTCAAATTGATGGACAAAGAAAAGTGTAATAATAATGTGCATGGAAATCACAGTTGCTACTAGCCAATTATACAAAGCACTTAGTCAAGAAAAATAAAGGTTTAAAATTCTGACATCAAAGAACAGTCAGAGAAAGGCCAGCTGTGTAAATACTCTGTGAAAATGTAGGTTGCTGAGTTCACTTCAAACCAGAAATTCACATCTTGGGTATTATTATGTTATTCCTAATAGCTGAAATTTTAGGAAGACTCTCATAAAGGCCCAAAAGAAAACAAACAAACAAGCATGCACAATTCTGTAAACTAATTCTAACTAATTTTTGACATACATTTTCATTTGTCAATATTGGAAGCTGTTTTTCAAGCCCTTGTTCTAATGGTGATTACACAAATGATAACCCAAGCTGACACTTCCCCAAGCATCTGATAAACTGACATTGACAGTATTGTAAGCTGCAATATTGCAACTGTCTGCAAGAAGGTAACACAATATCTACAAAGCCAGCCCTGCTCCAGTTTTTAGTGTCAGATCTACTCATCCTTCTAAACAAATACTTTTTTTTCTAAACAAAAGTTTAGATAAGACAAGTATTATGTAGTTGTTCACAGACAAAACCAAATGGTCCAAAAGGATCTGAATTTAACAGCTGTAGAAAGACCATGAGCTCATTAAATCTGTCCTGTTCAGTAGAGCAATATGTGTCTCATGGCAGTGGTATGTCCTGGGCTATGCAACCTTTCAGTTTGGTCTTCATCTTATTACATTGGTGATAGTAACCTTTAGAACTAACATTAGAATATTGCAATTACCCAAGAAAACAAGTGTTACGAAAGCAGACATTCCAGCATTCAGGTTAAGAGCAACAGAAAACTCATCACAATAACAAAGATTAGTACACAATAAGGACACCTAGGGCTTCAGATTTTCTTTTAACGTTTCTGTGTTACAACAACCATACACATATACTCAGTGTTTGTAGGTCTGAATACAATGAAAAGTGTTTTAAGATCTTGTTATTTATTTTGGTATCGATTTTGCTGTTTAGCATATTTCACTGAACATTCTGAGTTGGAAGAGACCCACAAGGATCATTGAGTCCAACTCTTAAGAGAATGGCCCATATGGGGATCAAACCTTGGTGTTATTAGCACCATGCTCTAACCAAATGAGCTAACCTCAGTGATTTTTTTACTTCATTCTTCTGAAACATCTTTAAAAGAATGGAATTAATGATAACTTTAATTATTTAATGACAGTTATACTTTAGGAAAACAATCTTTTTAGAGAAGAATAGGAATCAATTGTAGCTAGAACTTCAATCTTTCATATAAAGTGCGAAATTAATGTTCTTAGAAGCTATAGTAATCAAGGCTCTTGTGGCACTTCTAAGAAGCAAATAGTTGTTAATTCCAGTGTCTTGGTTGAATTATATTTTGAGTAAATCAGTTTACTCTCCAGTTCCAGTTAGATAGTTGCAGTCTTCATAACTTCTGCTACATTATCATAAATCAGCACATTCCAAGTGGTTACACTTCAGTGGAAGGGATTAAATTTTCATGTGTTTGGTTTACAAATTGCTTTAGAACTCTCCGAAAAAGCAGTAGTAAATATTGTGAAGTCAAGGAATACAATTCCACCATGGGGTAAAATTTGTTCATTAAGCTAAAAGAATTGTGGGACTGTTTTGCTTTTGGGTTTGTTTTTTATATCAGGAAAGAATTTAGCCAATGCTGAGTGGAATATTCATTCCTCAAATATGTTTTGAATAAAAGGAGTTAGATTTTTAATTCCAGGGAAAATACTATACTTTCCCAAAGTATTTCCTCTCTCCACTGCAAATCATTAGGTATGAGGCTGTCTTGTGAAAAGTATCATTCAAATTCCCCGAGTCTCTCATGGATTAACTTTGACTGTACAGTCTGAAAAATAAAAGAAGGTGAAGAATATTTTATCATTTCATGGTGTGACATAATATGTCAAATTAAAAATAATAATAAAAAAGATCTGGACTTGTCAGCATCTTCTTTGTTGATGTTCATTCAAATTATTTTTACCAATTTGGTCCAACTCTAATTATCTCTATGCTTGAGTAAAAACAGTGGCAAAATCACAGATGTTCAGTGCAAGAATGAATTATATATGAATTATTTCTCTGGAGTTAAAATATAATTCTTTCCTTATGCAGAGGAAGCAACATATATGGAAATACCATGAAAAATATTTCATCTGAATTATTATATTTTAATTAATTATATAGTAAGACATTAAAACTAAGAAAATAAAGAAGGAATCTGTGCCCTACACTGCAAGCAAATATTTCATATTTGCTTTTTTTTCTTAAGGAATTATTTTTTTTCCCTCACAATAATTCACTTAATAACAATATTTTATACTCATTTGTCAAGGTAGTGAGATATTTCTGTGTTTAAGTAGACAGTGGAGAGGTCTAAGATCCATAATTTGATTCTACAAGTATCTACATAGCACTTTGGTTTTGGTTTCTTTATTTGTTTTGTAGTACTAATTAATAATTATTTTAAGTATTTTTTAGTCACAATCTTCTCAGAGCCAGAGCAAAAAAAAATCCTACACCCCAACAAACAGACAAATAAACCAAGAGTTAACTTTTGTTCCATATCTATTTAAATCTTCTGTGACCACCTGATTCAAAGCTGTTCCAGAGCTAAAGAAGTTTGTAATTTGGAAAGATGCGGCGCCTTGCTCTCTTTTTTGCTTTATAGTTGCCCAGATTTTTTTTCCCCATTTTTAAGATAATGAACCATTGACTAGCATTTCCATATTTACATGCTTCACAAATTAATCTTGTACAATGGAACATTTAATCTCTCACAAATTAGAATTTTGAGGTGAAGGAACTTTGGTAAAAATTTCCAGAACCCTCAGGTTTATTACTTTGCTTTTACAGCAAGTAACTCCTACCTTGTTGTTGCAAATTAATAGCTATCAAACCCTTTTCTGTTTCACCCATAGGTTACATGAAACCTGACAGATGATCACAAGCACCTGTATCAATTAGAATGCCACTAAAATTCATTCATTCTGACGAGGAGATATATATATGTATATAGATATATATGTATATACATATTGCAACACTGCTTCAGCATGGGCTTTAACAGATGCCTCGGAATGTTAGAATCTGCAGCTTTTCTTTTTTATTGGCTGCATTTTTAGCTTGATCCTCTGAGACATCCTCTGCAGACTAAATAGGGGAAGGGACTAGACACCATATGATCTTTATGGCTGCATCTAAAGATCCTCCTAAGGTGTGAACATAAGTTTTCTGCCCTTTCCTTCCTGCTGTGTTGATTTCTATTGCTACCTTTTTCCTCTCACCTGTCTTCAATCTTCTTCATTTTACTTGCCATCTATTAAGAGCCTGACTTACCAAAGCAGCTGGGGCCAATTTGGCAGGTTAAAAGCAGTACTATGGTGATTTTTTTTTTTTTAAACAACTTAACTGCATTCTTTCACATGTTCAGTGAAATTCTCCGTAGAATTTAGAAATAATAGTTCTTGTTTGTTTTGCTTTCTCCTCATTCATAAAGGGGCTTCCTAATTACCAAAATTATAAGGCAGTTCTTTAAGACAGCATATTTTCAGCTTTTCAATTGAAGTTATTTTCTATGTGGATATTTCTTGTTGTCTCATTTCATTCTATGTCTAATTAATATTAAGAGAAAATTCTTGCTTGATGAAACCACTGTAAGAAAGTTCTGTAGCAGAAACTCAAACTGAAATTACAGTCAATAACTTAGGGAGGGAAAAGAGCTCAAATATCTTTAAATCTGTGTAATTCATCCTAGTAGAACCGTAACACTCTAGCAGCTTTTATTCTCTAACAGAACAGAAAATTTTCTCCCTTTTTGACATGCCTATAGCAGCCTTCACATAATTCTACTTTTCCAGTATATGATATCGAGCATATGATATCAACCAGTTCTTCCCCAAAAGGTGGTGGCAGCTCTGAATAGAGAAGTCAGATGAAAACAGACAGGAACAACTAATCTATCATCCTGGGAAACTAAGTTTAGATTCATTGATTAGAAGTACAGGTCTCATTATTGTAGGTCTGTGCTCTATGCAAGGTAAACAAACAAACAAACAAAAAAATACATTATTTTCAGATTAACAGCAATAATTTTTTTAATAATTCAACTATTCACTGGAATCCTAAAATACTGAAGACAATTACGTTAAAGTTATATGCTTACATTCACATTGCATTATAAACTATCAATTATCTGGAACACTCACAGTCAATATTTTTTTTCCAGAAATATGCATATCCTACCTAATACTATGGTTTTAAGGATCTTAAAATAATGTTTATTCATTACTCAAGAAATAACTGTCCTTTAAACAGCTACTAACCTAAAAGAAATCAAGGAACACAAATTGACTTGGAAGTGTACTTATGTAAGCTACCTTTCTATGGTATCAGTTTGAATACTGAGGAACAATGGCACCTAGACTCCGAAAGGCAAAATGCTATTTCGAGGAAGAAGAGATCACACCTTTTGTCACGGCCACAATAAGGTCCTTTGGCCTTTGAAAGTCTGGATTCTGACATTAATTTTATGTGCGTAGAAAAGGTGGAGTATGGTAAAACATGAACATTTCAATGAAGAATTTGGGGAAAGAAATGTGTTTGATAGTATTTTTCTGCAGTGATTGCACAGCAGGATTCTGACACTTGACGCCAGCCTCCAGATAAACCTGCTATATAAAATGACAGCAATAACCATTAGGAAAAGTGGCAGCAGTGGATTTTTTTTCTGCCCTCTACTAAGGAAAAAGCTCTTTATCCTGTCATTCATGTTGTGCACAAAAAGATTGCATTAGCTCTCAGTGATATAGCTCATGGAGGATATGGCCATGCCTTGGATATGGCAGTTGCTATTACCATCCTACTTTTTGCTAAATCTTTTACTCATCTTTAAAGATGCATTTTTCTTGAATTTTTTCCCCCTTTGTTTAAATAAGCAGTAAAATATCTATTTAAGTCCCCTGATCACATACTCACGGCTTGGGTTATCTTATTACAACAGAATTTCTTTAAAGTCATGCCTTGAGGATGACATTAAGTAGAATCTCTAAAGCAGTAAGTTGCCTCTCTTAGAGGCTTTATTGTAAAATAAGAGAGATTACACCTAGATGCTCTGTGTTCCTTTCCATTCTTCATCCTGGTTGAGTTCTGCTGCTGAAGGCAGAGTTCATAATTTTTGGTGTGGTTCAGTAAGCCTTGCACAATAATTTTAGTTTTTTATGGTTAAGGTAATTCTTAACTTGCAAAACAAATCCAACCAAACCAAACAAAGCAGAAATACACACAGCCACTCTCACTCCCTCAAACCACATCTTCAAGCCTCAGAAGTAAAGTTTAGTCAAGTAATTTCCATGAATCACTCCTAAATCTTCAACTGACCACTAGCAAGTTTCTGCCATTCACTGCCCGCAATGTATGAGGAAGGGATTTCATGAAAATCCTGACCTACAGAGGAAGTTAAGGCAAACTCTTCATTGCACCAGCAGCTGTGTTTCGGAAGTGTTTCATTTCTGGATGATAGGGCTTAAGCTGAAACCAGTACATGTAAAAAAAAAAAAAAAAAAAAAAAGAGTACAGGCCACAGAATTAAAGCACAATGATTAACCAAATTATACCTGGAGATCCATTATACTGATCAGAACTGACTTTTTTTTTTTGCTTTTTAATTTGAAACGTTCTTTTCAACAGGGAAGTACAAGAAAAAATGGCTGTCACAGAGAGAATCTGAGGAGTCGGGACAGAGACTATGATAAAAGGAAGCTGTGAGTATGTGTGTTGAACAGGAAACAAAGAGCCTTAATACATGACTAGAACCTATATAGAATTAGCGCAGCTAGAGGTCAAGTTCTATGTAAGAGAGAGGGTAGAAGTGAACTCAGAGGGCAAAAATATTGCTTAGAAGATCAAAAGATGTATTTTTATACAGGAAGTGATTAAAATGAGGAAAACAGAGAAGATTAGAATAGAGGTGATAATTAGAACAGGCTGTTCATTTTTCCATTAACTTACACACCAGTACTGTCCTGATTTGCAAGTTTATGAATTTCTAGAATTTTAACCCAGTTTCTTCATAACCAATTTGTTCACATTTCATCTAGAAGCCATTAGTAGACTCCACAGGTAGAAGTACTTTGTGCTTGTTATATGATATTGCTTTCACATGTCTGAAAAGGATCCAGCTTTTCATCATTTTTGGTTCATGACATCACTGAGTTACACATATAACACAGAGGTGCATTTATCTAAATAATGAAAGGCTGAATTCCTGCTGACAATTAAATTAGTATTCATTTATTGTAGCTGAAGAAGTTATGATGGGTTTCCCTGGTGAAAGTAAATAAAGGATTCTTTTGAAGAAATTGTTTTCATTGTTGTATCACAAAACCATGCAGCTCTGTATAATACAACACCACCACCTCTAAATCCCCCATAAAAGTATCAGGACTAGTTAATCTAGATTAAGACATAATTATGTTAGAATAACAGGTTTTTTAGGGGAAAGGAAGAAAATGGAATAAACTTTAATAGTTTTCTATTAATGCTGTAAAAGTATTGCAATTTATTTCAGCATTCATCCTTTTCTAAAGCTGTTAAAACCTTCAAGTGGCTGGCTGAAGTTACAATCAGTCTTGAATCTATTGTTGTACTAAAAAAATTTAAATTTGAGAAGAAGCAAAAAACCCCAACCAAGAAAATAAACTATTAAAACCCAACCAGCATTTCTTTTGAATTTTGGCTCTGCTACTTACCAAACAAATCAATGGTTAATAAGTCCTGAATATGTGTACTGTTAAGGAGATGAGGAAAGGATGTTAGGTTACACACTCCAGGGTCTCCTATCCATTCTAGAAAGAGAGCTCCAAGTATTCCCTCACCAGTGCTAGGGACGTCATGCCAAATACTTCCTGACATCAGGAACAAATCAGACAAATGCAGAAAAATTATCCAAATTGTACTGGTCAAGCACAAAACTACTTTGCAAGAACTCATGAACCACACAAATTACATGATTCGTTTCAATTTACGCTTCCTGTTCCCATGCTTTCCCCTCCCTCCTGCTTTTTCTCCAGTTATGACCCTTCGCCAAAACTAAAAAAAAAATAACAACAAACACCTGTTCCTGGTCATTCTTACCCTACTAGCCAGAGTCTTCTTTCATGGTACCCCTCTTTTGGTATTTGTGATAGTATTACCATGGTAATTCCTCTTCAGTCAGGGACCCACAAAGTCACAAATCTATTTTTCTTATCTACAAGGTATTTTTCACACCTTTTCCTTGTTAGTGTAGCCATAAATCAGGGTTAACCATCTGCTTAGACTTTGCTTTCTCTTTGATTTAAGGAACATTCAGCAGTTTCTCATGTTGCCATCTTATTAATATATGTCCAGAGTAAGTAATTTATCTGCAAGGCTCAGCAACATCAGCTTCCATTTCCAAACGTACCTTACACCTTTGAACAGAAAAGAGCTTTTGTTCTGGTCGTTCCCAAGGTGTGAGTTTCAATACAAGTACTTTCACTAATTTAAAAAGTGAGCACAAGCTTGATGAGTTGATCCACTATAATGAATGTGTGGAAGCCTGGAGCAATTTATGCTAAAGAAAATGGAAGAAACCTTACTATTTTGAATTTAGTATTTAGCTACTGACCTGAAGACACTTAGTTCACAGAACCAGAGTGTATGTGTGTGTGTGCATGCATTCATGTGTGTGTACATGCAAGCCTCAACCTACTCATTCTTCCATCACACTTGTAGGGCTTATTCTTAGGTTGAAAATATTTGAAACCTAAACAATATTTAAAAAATTTGTGAAGAAAATTCTTGAAGCTGCTACTCACAGGGAATATAATCTAAAAATGTCTAACTTCCAGTGGAGATCCATAGATAAAAGGAACTAAGTTTTTCTCTACAGGCACAACGCTACTTAAATTCTACCTAAATTGCAACGTAGCCACAAGATTATATAAAGGTCTTCCTTGGACAAAATTTATCTTTAAATAGATCAGTTCAAACAGATAAACATACTCAATTATAATACAGATTTTTTTCACAAGGAAGTAATAAAGAATACTGAAGACAAATAAACATTTTGTGGTTTTGGTTTTGGTTTTGTTGTTTTTGCATTTGGTTTTTTTTTTTTTTACAAAGTGATCTTTTTGTCCCACTAAATGTCTTATTTTTACTTTGTTTCACTATGTAATATCAGTAAGAAGAAAGTACAAATTATGCTTCTTCCCTTTTTTTTTCCAGCTTTTTTTTCCCCCACTGTTTACTCTTTTTCATTTAAAAATTATTTTTTTCCTTGCATTACTCTCTTTTTATAATTTATTCATTTCTATAGAGGTATTTTCCCTGTTTCTCATCTCTAGTAACACGGATTCCTTTATTTGTTCTTAGGAAATAGTAAGACTTTATCATACTATTTTTGTCAATGAAGATTTTTCAACTAAACAGCACCAAATTCTAAACTTATTCCATTTTCTCTATATTACCAACATATTACTCAAGAAGGCAACAATAACATTTATGAAAGGTATAGAGCTATTTACTGACATGAAAGATTTCTCCATCTGTCTGTAAATTAAATAACATAGTGCAAACACAGAAATAAAGAATTAATGGAAGTTGTGCATAATGACTTCATAAAATATGTTCCTATGCCTATTCCATGATCCAACCTATGTTTCAATCAAGCACTATGGAATTAACAAAAGGTAATGGGAAAGAAGAGATTACATAATCTTGTAATAAAACACACTCATCAAAAATCTTCAAATTCACTCTGATTTCATATATTTCTCGTTGTATTGTAGTTGCTCTTAAAAGCACATTTTCTAGGCACCGAAAGTCCACAGTGCCAGAAACAGAACCTGCACATAGTGTGTCTCATGGCTTTATAAACTAACACTGCAACCTACTGCAAAAGAATGGTAGTTTGTAACTAAAATCTAAGTTTGCTCCAGTATGAACGTAATAACATAATCAGTAAATTAGAAGGGAATGTAATACTAAAAATCAATAAAAATAAAAATTAAAGGATACTTACTGTTTGAACTGCTTCTGAGAAAACCTTTTTAAGCTCTTTATCTTTAGAAAACTGTCCTTTTTCTAGCATTAAAAAAAATCAGAAAAAAATTTAATGTTCTTTGAAATATTTTGATTTTTTTTCTCAAATGCTTTAAGGTTAGCATGAATTCTACCATTAGGAAATCATTCACCACAGCCTAGAGAGAAAGAAGACATATATTCCCAAGCTAAATTTTTGAGAAATTTACTTTCTTGTGAATTAATCTTTTTTCCAGGAGGAAAAATGTTTACTGTTCATTCTATTTTTCCAGGACTTTATTCTGTATTCAGAATATAAAACTGCAAATAAATTCCAATATTAGAATGTGTTGAAAATGTACCTACACAAGAAGGAACCTTTTAACAGATGCTAATTCCTTGAGTGCATGTGATTGACACCTACAGAGAGGCATGTGGATGCCAGTACCTTTTAGGCACTAAGTACTGGATTTCCTGTTTGCCTTCATTGGAGGACAAAGCTGCACACTATGCTTGCTTTCTTTTACAAGACAAGCTGAAGAAAACAGCTTTTCACTTGCTTTTATCACAGTGAGCTGCCAGACTCCAGTCACGACAGGAGCTATGCCATCCACCTGCTTAATTCAGGAATCATGCTGGTTATTGCATCCCAGGTCAAGGAACTGATAAACAGTTCAGACCATACATTATCTTCAGCTGACAAAATCTTTTACCCTTTGTGCCCATAGAGAAGAGTACTGCAGTAATTACATTAGACATCGTGCATCAGACTCCACTTTATCTGGCTTTAACTGTCTAAAATCAGGTGACTAATCCATATCATCATCTGGTATCCCTGTAGGCACTTAAAGAAGGTGATTCACCCCATCTTACAAATACATGTCCAAGATAGCAAGGACGAATTGTCAGGTGAAGTGCCTATCTCTCCATTGACAGTCAAGGAAGCCTGCCTTCCCTAAAATAAGCACCTAACTTTAGAAAGAACTAATAAAGCACGATAAATTCAGTTCCACGGCAGAAAATATGAGCCTAGCCCTATGAATGTAAATAACATTTCCTAAAATTCTTGGACTTTTGAATTCAAACTAATCAATTTATTCCATATTCTAATATATTTTCTGTACATTTTTTAACAGGTCATCTGTAATATTCACAAGTCACACAAGTCAGTGAGGCCATTTGAAAACAGCCAGTATACGGATTCTAGCATTAAGTAAAGGGCCATGTTGGGGCCAAAGAAGCTGGAGTTTACAGAAACAGGAAAACAGAAACTTGGAATAAAACTATCAAACTCACTCCCCTCAGAAATATGACTTTAAAATGTGAATGACTGGAACATAATTGTAATGCTGAGACTAATCTCCTGTTTGTGCACTTGATCATTTCAATTTTAATAGGTACCCATTAGTACCTATTAGTAATCTCAAGTTATCTCAATATGAAGCCATACCAACAAAACATAAACTGCTCAAATAATAAGGTTAAAACTCTTGGAGACCTCAAAGCCTGCAGCCTAAATTGTTCTTTATATGTCTGAAAGACATAAAGGCAACTGTATAATATGTAAAAAGCCCCAAACCAAACAAGCA
Organism: Cephalopterus ornatus; assembly: GCA_013396775.1. Classification (NCBI taxonomy): domain Eukaryota; kingdom Metazoa; phylum Chordata; class Aves; order Passeriformes; family Cotingidae; genus Cephalopterus; species Cephalopterus ornatus. The sequence continues at coordinate 47,905 of VZRE01016434.1, forward strand.
AATAAAAACACACCTGTGGAATACAAGTAGAATATAAGAAAACCACTATAAAAGAGTGAGAAATATCACAAGATGGCACATCTGCCAACAAGACTGAGTTAGAACATGTCAAGCAAATATATTGCCAGAATATCAACTGGTTAACAGTGGTATAAAAAACTTAAAAGAGTGACTGAAAGAAACAGGTTACTGACAGAGTTGAAGGTTAATCTGTCTACTGAAGACAATCTTGGAAGAATTTCTTTCTTACAGTACAAAATCAAATATTTCAAATCCACTGAGCCGTGTATTTCTGCCATTGTGAGGTAATAAATTGATTTTAATATCTAATGATTGTCTTTCAGAATGGTAAAAAATATTAGTTTAAATTTAATTTTACAGATTGCTATGCAAACAAATTTACATTACTGAGGTTTCCCATAATGCAAAATTTTAGAATGCTGGTAACTCAACTCATGTATGAATGTATGAATTCCCTATATTTTCAGAGAAAAAAATATGTACACTAGTATTTTGATGTATTTTGGGCTTTCTGCTTTTCCTTCTATTAAGTTTTCACTGTTCAGAGTTTCCCACATCTCTTGTCCTTAATTTGCTGTTTCCTAGCAAAAAGCTGGCTGTAAATTTATTTAAATTATTATTAAAATAAAATGTATTTATTCTTCTAGATAAAAAAGAATAGAAATGAGTATGACAAACATTTTTTTTCTTCAGCTAACTGTTCGATGCCACACAGATACTTTAGTAATTGATGTGATGTAATAATTTAGCCAAACAGCATATCTACTAAGATTGCTATGAATTCAGTTCAATTAGAATGCTTAGTACTTGTATTAAGTAATGCCAATTTTCTTTTTTGTTATTTTATCTTATTCATAAGCATAACATCTGCATTTTCTTGAAATATTGGCAGTAATTGCATGTATGTACAGTAATGTTTCACAAACCTCTTAGATCTACTGGAAGTGTGGGACGATTATGACAATAATGTGGAAAATATGTGAACTGTAAACTAGAGATATTGTAGATGTACAGTATAATCTCCAATTTAACTTGTGCCGATATCAACTCTGTCCCAAAGTTCTTTATTTTGGAAATATTTTTTAAGAGTTAGAAAAGTTCCCAGAAAACAGGAATCAAAATCAGTCTAGGACTGTAAAACCCTACTGGGATATATTGCCTCTGGTTACTGTAACTTATTTTTGAGATAGGTATATTCTGCACTGCTTTATAGCCCACACACCCTGCAGCCTACTGCCCGTGGGAATTAGGTGCAGCCTTTTTTCACGTGAGTTGGCATGCAGCAAAACATATATTAGGTATCATGTAGGTGTACAATGCTGCAATAACCACTAGATGTATAATGCTGCATGGCCACTAGGACTGACGTTAAAAAAGGCAAACATCTACCTTAGTAGAGACTCTTTCAGTCTGAAACCTTTCTGAATAGGGATTGGAAATTTGCCAGCTGGAAATCAACCTGTTTTTCTTTAGGCTCTTCAAAACAGGGGTAGAACTCATCAGAGCTCATACCTCATGCTCCATTTGTACACACAAGCAAACGTGTTCCGTTCTAGAATCCTAAGACGAGGAGCTAAACAAAATCTGTCTGTGAAGGGCCCAAAGGCATCCAGGGTATCTAGCAGTTACCAGTTTAATTTTGTCAAACAGCAAAGACACTGAGCTGCTGTTGGCTTGGTAAATACAAGCCCACCAAACATAAATATAGCTGTGAAGGACTCAGGTAAGGCATACAATATGCATAACCATGGAGAGGGGTTGGGAGAGCAGAACTAGCTGCTGTGAGCTGGAGACAAATTACAGAGCAATGACAGGATTATACAGATTTGGAAAATTAGGGAAAAAGGGTTCCTTCTGAAGTGATCCGGACTTCTGTTTCTGTCCATAGGTTCAAGCATATATGTTAGTGCTTCAGTGTTTTATTAGATTTTTAAAGTTTTCAAAGTAACATATGTTCACCACTAGAAGCTAGAACTATGCTGGGTTCTGTGTCATCACTTTTTAAAATAACAGTCTGTTTCTACAGACGTTTTTTCTGATATAGGCAAGCACTGTACTTCCATCACTATTCTTTTTTTGTGTGGTTCAAACAGGTGTTTTTGGTAGAACTGAGAACTTTCCAGCAATGTGTTTTAACTAACTATCAATATTAGCTGTTCTTGCATGTTGTTCTTCTTTCATGTTGACTTGTAGTTGATCTTGTAATTAGTAAAACAACAACTGTATCTGGCAAGGGAAGACGATGTTCCCTACAGAAAATTATTTTTTCTCTATATATCTTGTTATATTTAAATGGGGAAATTTATGTTGTTTTTATAACTATACAAATATATGCAGAATGTAATGGTCTGGACAAGCCCTCTCTTCCAATCTTCTGGAGCTTATGTGTCCGTGCAATTCCAGTCTTCAGATGTTCAGAACATTCCTGGAAATCTCAGTGTTAAATTTTCCAGAATGCATTTTAACTTTCTCAGTACAGATGTGGACAAAGAATATGACTGCTGGATACTCCATTATCATCAGAAAAAAAAATGGGTCTTACAACTGAAGCAAAAAGACAGGAAGAAGTGTTAGAAGAACAGTATTTAGTATGTTGTTATGGTGCAGCCCTTATAGGCAGCTCAGTCCCACCCTGCTGTTTGCTCACTACCCACTGGTGAGATGGGGGAGAGAATGGAAAGGGTAAAAAGGAAAAAACTCATGACTTGAGACAAAGACAGTTTAACAGGTAAAGCAAAAGATGTTTTCGCAAATAAAGCAAAATGATTACTTTATTCACTGACAGTTGCCTGATAGCATAGGACAAAATGCAGTATTTAAATGTCATGCATCCAGGAGCTAAAACTCGCTCCTGGGATTTTTTTAAGGATTTGATGTTCTCTTCTCTTTGGAGTGAAATCTCAACTTTAATTTTTGTCCTTAAGAAGATAATTCCTTTATTTTTCTTCTGAGTAACCATATTCAGCTACATTTTTATCTTCTAAATTTGCTGAAATATCTTGCAGAAGTGATGGATTATCATTATCACTAGATGATTGAAAACATCTGTTTGTGTAGTCAAACAAGCAAAAACATTTTCAATGTATAAAATCATAATAAGACAATAAAAACAAAATTCTGTCTATAACAGAAAATCAGTGTCAATACTTTCATGTGCAGCATGTGGGATAAATTTTGGACACATACAAGACAAAAACTATTACAACTGTGGGTCTCCTACTAAAATTTAGTGGGCTACCAGTTCTTATCAAGCAGCAAAAGCAAATAACAAAATAAATCATGTTTCTTTTCTTGAAAAAATGTCAGTTTATTTTTCATTAAGGAAATTAAAAAAAAGCTTTAAAAAGCACAAGGTTTCTTTTGCATTGATTAAGGATAGAATACACATATAAAAGTATGACACTAAAGGACTTCAATATATACAAAACATAGAGAGCAAATTGATATTTTTGAAGCTTTACACTGAAGATAGAAATGTAAGCTTGTTTAGTGCATTCTATTGATATTAATATGACCTGCTTCATTTATTTTTCTAATAAATTTGTATTTGTATTATTAAGATCAACATACTATTGTACAAGGGACTGTAGATGAACACTCTCAACACTTCAAATGCAGTTCAGCAAGATTGACTACCTTTCTCTTCTCAGCATATGGAAAATATTGAATTTTGGTGATTTTGCAGATAAAGTACTCTTCTGAGTGTTTCTATGATAGTAAATTTTAAAGAACAGGTTTGGAACATATTTAAATTTCTTTTGCCTGTTTTATAAAGATGACATTTCAAAGTGTCTAAGTTAAAGTTCTCTTCAACATCTTTGTTAATGACCTGGACGGAAGACTCCAAGGAATACTAAGTTTGCTGAAGAAACTAAATTGGGAAGACCTGTCAACAAGCAGAGAGGCCCTCCAGAAGACCTCGACAAACTAAAGAGATGGATAATCATCAATCAGATGAAGTTTAACAAGAGCAAGTGACAGATTCTGCACCTGGAATGTCGCAACTCTGGTTGTGTGTATAGACTAGGGGACAAGTGGCTGGAGATCAGTGCTGCAAAAAGTGACCTGAGGGTCCTGGTTGACAGCAAGTTGAATATGAGTCAGCAGTGCCCTGGCAGCCAGGAGGGTCAACCGTGTCCTGGGGGGCATCAGGCAAAGTATCGCTAGCCAGCTGAGGCAGGTGATTGTCCTGCTCTGCTCTGCAGTGGTGCAGCCTCATCTTGAATATTGTGTGCAGTTTTGGGCACCATAATATAAAAAAGACATGAAGTTATTAGAGAGCATCAAAAGTAGGGCCACAAGGATGATGAGGGGTCTGGAGAGCAGCTAAAGTTACTTGAGTTTTTCAGTCAGGAGTAAAAGAGACTAAGGGGAGACCTCATTGCAGTCTTCCATATCCTCATGAGGGGAAGTAGAGGGGCGAGTCAGGACCTCTTCACTCTCATGACAGGACTCAAGGAAACTGCATGAAGCTGAATCAAGAGAGGTTTAGGTTGGATGTTAGGAAAAGATTTTTTATCCAGGGGTGGTTGGGCACTGGAACAGGCGGCCCAGGGAAGTGGTCACAGCACTAAGCCTCTCTGAGTTCAAGAAGCATTTGGACAACACTCTCAGGCACCGGGTGTGATTCTTGGGGTGATCTGTGCAGGTCCAGGAGTTAGACTCAGTGCTTTTCAGTCCCTTCCAACACAGCATATTCTGTAATTCTATGATTCCATGATTCTATGATCACAGAATAAATCAAACACTGAGACTGAAGATTACCTTTTGCTGCCATGTAAGAAGAAAGCCCTAATGTTTGACATTTACTGTTATCACATCATAAAAAAGATTTGACTATGAATTTTTAGGAAAGACAAAGCATACAATGCCAGTATTTAAAATTCTTTGACAGTAAAATATAAATAAAATGTCACCTCTAGACCCATTAACAATATGATATTGGAACTAAATTTAAAAAAATCAACACTTTAGATTGTATAAAATAATTTTTGTTAGTCTTTTGGGGAAATAATATTTTTTGCTATTATGCTAATGACTTTTATGTGTGTCTGAGTAGGGCTATAAAGAAAATAGTTTGGAGCTGACAAAGCCATCTCTTCTCTCTTAACTGGGATAGATTCCAGCTTTTTAGTTACCCATCAGCGATGACAAATCTCTCCCTAAACATTCAGAATTAAGCTATAATCACAGCTTTCTTGTCTTTAACAACAAGTGTGACCCCATACGTACCCAATGCCATCATAGCTTATTTATCTTTTGTTTTAAAGAACAAGTGTGGAAAGCTGCACTGTTAACTCTGAAGTCTGATAACATGATAATTCCCAACCAGTACTTGCAGTGACATTTGAATCAAACTCTGTATTGTGTGTGGACCAATTCCAGGCAGATATTATGAATTGGAGAATCATTCCAAGAGACTAATGGCAAAAATCTCACAAGTGCAGAGCTAGCTTCATTATAAAGAGTGAGACCATTCATTTGGCTGTTTTCTATCACTGATCATGTTAATTAGGAGAATGAGGCATGAAACATAAATAAGCTAGAGATCTTGCCAGTACATTTTATGTTTATGCACGTGTATGTGTGAGTCTGGGTAGAAGCCTATTTATTATGGTTATTGGATTATTCTGCTGTACTTTCTCCTGGCTGAAAAGAGAGTCCTGGGCTGGGAAGAGAAGAGAGACAGGCAGAGTTTCTACTGCTCTCTAGCATCCTTCATCTCAGCTCCTAAGAAGTATCTTATGTGAAATTATACTTGATTACATTCAAAATCTTGAACCCATTTGCCCTCTAAGAATTGTCTTACCACTGGACTATGTAGTGAATCAATTTGTGATCTTTGTACAGTTGATAATACACTGTATAGACAGCAGTAATGTATCAGTGAACAGAAGAAAGAGTAAGTCACAGGGAAGAATTCAGGACCCTTGTTCTTGTTTAGTCACACACATCTCTTCAGATGGTTATGACAAGATAGGTCTTAATTGCAACTCTTTGGGAAGGCAACTGTTGGTAGGGCTCTAGAGTCCACTGCACAGACTCTGAAGTGCCCTGGTCACTCAGTTTCTAAATATCACTTCTGGGAGACAAGTGTTGGCTAGAAATCAGGTTTTGCAATACTGCCTTTCAACAGTCTGTTTGAATTCATCCTGAGGTTCTCTTATCCTAAGCACAAGCAAGGACAGTGGCAACCTGGTTCTCATGTCTGTTGCTGAGCTGTAACATAAATAAACATAGAAAGCCACAGGACTTCATATTTGTACAGGGCTATATTTATATTTCTATAGCCCTCAAATCTGCTATCATTTTTCTTTTCCCTACATAGAACAAACCACAAAGGAAAGCATTCCTTTGATGTTTAGGTGCCAGGTAATAATAACTTATGTTGCATTTTGGTGTACTCATTTAACTATCTGGTATACTCTGAAAAGTGGCAGTGAAGGAAATAGGAACAAACTAGCAACACATGGCTATCTCTCCTATTCCCTGGAGTAGCTTCTAGTCTTTTAGATTAGAAGGTCTCAAGCAGAAAGCATTTTTTTGATGCAATGACAAGTTAGCAGAAAAGCAGGCCACCAGAGAGACCCTTTAGTACATCTATTACTACCATTCTACACTACAATGAAGCATTTAGGTGCCAAAGAGAAGCTTGAAATGAAAAGACACTCTGATATGTTTTTGAAGATTTAAAATGCTCACAATAAATCACTCTTTCTAAGACAGTTAAGTCTGTCAGAACTGTAAAAGTATACTTTCAAAGCACTGTCTGGGGTTTTGACTTTGATTCCATGGCTTTACAGACAAATGTGAGCAAAAGTTCATTTAAAGACAATTCTCTGGGTTCATTACCAAAATAAATACTCCAAAAAACCGATAACAGTTTCCACACAGTTGCCAGTCCACATCACTGGATCTTTTTAAAGGCTAGTGAATTCCAGACACTTGCTGTCAGTACTGTGATGTAGCAGCTGCTTTCTTTTGATGAGTCTGTGAGTCATGAGCATTAAGATCTATTTTTAACTGCTATTGTAGAGTATCTCATTAAAAACACAATGAATTGTTAATTTCTTGAATTTGCAGTAAGGTCTTTATGAAAGCTACTTTGCTACTTTCGGTGTCACCGTGCTCCAGGGTAAAATGAGGAAATTGAGGGAGATATTTATAAAGTTCTTTGAGACACAGGGTTCAAAAGTGCTACATATTTAATTCATTTCACTATTGTAATTTAAAAATAATAGTATTCAGGATTAGTATTTTTTGAGGTAGGAAGAAAAGGCATGACCTTTCTTTGGAACTAGAAAATTGTTTTATATATATAAGAAAACTGTTTAGAAGGAAACTTGAAGAAAATTGAGACTATTTCATACTTGAATAATATTTGCCAATGTGTTGCCAGATAATCCTGCTGCAAATACTATCCAGGTCAGCAATAACCAAAATTTTCAAAATTATAATGGGCAATATTCCTTTACCACCTGACTTTTAACTGAAGTCATGCCAGGAACAATGTGATTTCACAGTCTTTGCCACTCACCACACCTTTATTTGGAGGCCTGTACTAGATTAGTCTTATGACAATCTGATGTCTTAAATAGTAGAGCTGTGTCTGTCAGGCATTCAGATAGACTTTCTAGCACAATATACGTTCACAGAATTCACAGAGCTGGAATCATACTCAGTGTCTAGAAGAATTCATATACAAAGTATATGTATTTCAGCATTATCTTTCTAGGAAACCACATGGTAGTACTTCAAAATATGTTCTATTGGAAAATTAGTGCTGTTAATATTCTGGTGACAGGAGAGGAAAATCTGAAAATGACACACAGAGCAGATTATAAGCATGAGAAAATATATTTATAAATTTTTGAATTGAGAAATAACATAGAAAATGTAACTACAACATTTGATATGACTAGAAATTGTGTTAAAACTATAATCACATATGAATTACTTTGTTGGTGGTGTTTTGGTTTGCAGTTTTTGTTGAGGTTTTTTTGTTTTTTGTTTGTTTAATTCCATCAAGTTGGAAGTGTTTTTCTGCAATAATTCCTTAGTTTGAGATTGGAACATTAATAGTATTAATTAATACTATTAATTAATTAATAGTATTAATTAAATAATAGTATTTAATTTAAATATATCCAAAAGTTGCTTTCAGACATGCTGTTAAAAACAAAAAATGTAAATCTAAGTTGTTTTTTCATTTTCTTTCTCATTTATATTTTAAAATGTATTTTAAGATAAAATTTGAAAAATTTTGTTATGTTTTTTTTTAAGTACTCAAGCTGAAATATTCCCTTCCATTTTCATAGGTAAAATCATGGACACTTCAGGACATGCAGGCTAAAAATTCATTGTCAGAATTTTCTACTTTAACTTCACAGTTAAGTAAACCATTGCTCTCACTTACCCTTTCAGAAAGCACATTTTTGAATGCTTGAAAATATTTAATGCAATTAATCAAAAAGGTTACCTGAGTTAATATTTTTTTTCTCATTGAGTTCATAGGAAAATCTGACTTTTTGTCCCTTCAGAGAACAAATAGATAAACAAAGGATCTTTGCATTTTTCAGACATTTTAGAGAAATAAAATAATGTTTCAAATATTTGAAATTTCTCACTCAAGTTACCATCAAAATAAATAAAGTCATTAAATTCTGCAGTCACTAAAATGTCTACTACTGGGAATATACTTTTTCAATTAGCCAATAGTCAATAAGTCCATGAAACTGCACTGGCACTTTTAAAGTTATCCTAGATTGCAAGGTTAAAGGGAGACCTGGAAATGCAACTGTCTGATAAAACAGTAGAGAGGAAATATATCCTGAAGAAAAAGCTGTAGCTAGCTCCTCAGTCCCTATGTCATTCTTGCAAATCTTCTCAAGACTTCTGTTCTTTCTTGTGGTCTGTACAGAAAATCTGAATGCCTAACTTAGACCTGTAGAGCATCAAGGAGCCCAAGACTTTCAGGATCACTACAAAACTAACTCATATTTGAATATATCTGAGATGATGAATTTGGAAGTGTTCCTCAGCTATGTAGCTCTGGCCTTGCCCTTATTCAGTGTCAAGTAAAATCAAAGGTCCCTCACGGTCTTTTCTCCCCCCTGCTCTACTTCCACCTTCTTCATACTGAGTACATGGACCAGAAATAAGCTGGGGTTTTTCTTCCCCCAGTTATCCAATTTGGTTGTGATAGGAAGTCAATCTTTGACTTAATGAGGCCTGGAACCCTTAAAGCATGATCCTCTGCCTTTGAAGTCAGTAGATAAAATTAGTGGCTTTCTCTAGTACACAATGAGAAAATCAAGTTCTGCACAGTAGCTACGGATGTCTCCGTCTTTGGAACTGAAAATACTGTCAAGTTAACTTTTTAGTATATCTCAAAATAAAGGAAGTGTGTGTTCCTTTGACAAACATGTTTTTCTGCACATCAACTAAAGTATGTGTTTTAATACATGCTATTCTATAGCAGTACAAACAATGAAATTACTGCATGAATAATGCACTAAAATAATCGAAATATTTGTCTATAACTAAGGTTTACAAATGAGACATTAGTAAAAAATCATGAAATTTTTCTGTGAAACAACTCACAGGCCATTATCTGCCAGAATACCAACATTTTTTTTTGGTATTTATTGCAATGTCTGTATGACAGAGGGCATTCAGGCAGGCCTAGCTTATTAAGCTTACATAAGAACCTATGTTGCTCTGGTTTAAACCCAAAGGAAGTAATGTTCCTACTCCTGCTAATCAAAAAACACTTGTTCATATGGAATTATAACATCCTGACCTTTTTAAGCTCTGTATTAAGCATTTGAGAGCAAATGTGCTAGCAAGTGTTGTGGGGTATTTTTGCCATTAGCCTCGTGCACTCACGTGAATGCAAATCAACTATCAGAAACGACTCTAGGAAAATTAATGTTTGCCCCTCAAACTTTGGGCAAAGCAATGTCTTCCTACCTTAGACTGTTTGAATTAGTATTTAGTGATGTATGCTGCTATTTAGACTTCGTATGTGCGTGCTCATACATATACATTGACACGTTTTCATACATATAAGTGTATATTAACATATCGTAGTTATCACTGAATATGGAAACACTTGTAAATATATGCACAGACACACACAGGCCCTTCATATGTTCAAGAAATATACCTTTATCACAAAAAACTTTATGCTGCATGTGAACTTCAGCAGTTTCTGCAAACATTCAATAACAGCACTGTGAGAGGTGGCTGATGTGCAACACACACCTCACACAGAAAGGAAATTATACGGATTTTTCAAAAATATGTACCTCAAAGTAGTTCCAAGATTTACAGTATGATGTCTGTTTGTAAGCAATTGCATTAGGATATTTGCAACTGTATTTTCCAGTACACTTAAAGCTGAGATGGCACGTAAAGCCTGGCATAGTAGTCCACAGTTATCAGCAATTTAAAGGAATTTATTTACCTGCCAAACAGAAATTTTGCTGTTTGCTGCTACCTCAGCTGAGGTGCACATTGCTTTATTTGGATTGATGGTATCATCTCTGCCCCAGCAGGACTAAATCTGCTACATTAGATTGCAGAAGTGAGCTTAGTTCAGATTCCAAAAATAGCCCAACATACCTGGAACAAATGTTCTGTCCTCTACCCCTTTCTTGGTGACATTTGCAGAAGCACCAGTGATACATAGCTCAAGGCAGCTTAAAAGAAATTAAAATTCCTAAATCACCATGTCTGCTTTGAAAATTATTTTTGACAGAACCTGAATTTTTTGGTGCCTGAACACTTTTTAAAATCTGACTTCAGGAGCCTTCTCAAAAACACCAAGGTGAGAAATCAGACTGGAACACAGCAGTTCTCATGTTTCAGTACCATACTTGTAACAGTTGTATCCTTTCAATCTTTTATTTGTCCAAGATGGAGAGATTTATGGTAGAATAAAGTCAATAGAAAAAACACATCTGAATGCTAATTACATTTGTGCTGGGGTGGTCATGGAAAGGTGTCCTTACTAAATAAATATTCACATTAACTTTGAATAAATTTAAAAATTGCAGTATTGAAACAAAACAAATATTTTAAGTTTAAATAATTTTAGCTTTCCAGATTCACCTTTTATCAATTAAAGGTCAAAAAAATTAAAGTAATTGTCACAGCTGAGAAGTTTCCTGTGCTTTGCATAAGCAGTGTAAAAAGGTCAATTTTAAAAATATGACTGATATTCATCATAAGATTCAGGACTGTTGATTCATTTTTATGTGCAAGTAACAGATCATTTCCACATGTAAGTTAAATCACATATCTCCGACATTTTTTCTTATTCTTATTCTGAGTCTCACACTCATACAAGTCAGTATGACTTGTCGGTATGCTGACAAGAATTTTTGGCTGGTTTTCCATTTGTGAAAATTAATCTAGTTGATACAGTATCTCAAGATGTTCTATTAAAACTATTTGTTCTTTTGAGCTAAAAAGTGTAAAAAAATGACATATAAGTAATATACTTTTGGTCTGAGAGAGATGCAGAAGAATACACACAAAAAATAACATGGTCTAAAAGCCCGGAAAACTGGATGCTATACTTTTACTAATATACTTTGTGACCTGGGATTGTCTTTCTTCTTTGCCTTGGGATTTCCCCCGCTAATAGAGTAACCAAATACTAACTAGGTCTGCTAGATCTCCTGCAAGGGAACATTTCTCAAGATTCTCTCTGTTTTACTTTCTATTTGTGTTTGGTGTCCTTTTATGTAATTTTTGTTCTGTTTTTATAATGCTATATATTTTACCCTCTCACTCTGTATTTCTGTATGTCTGGGTAAGCAGGACAATCTTTCCTGGAGCTCTAGTCCTGTGTTTTAAATTTGCACCTCAATCTTAAGTATAGTAAGAAAAAAAGACTCAGACTAGCTTAGTCACAATTACAAAAGCTGATCCCTTTCTAATTAAGGTAGTGACCACACACTTGCCCTTTATAAAAGAAAAAGCAAACAAACAAAAAAGAAATAAACAAAACACTCAAACAGCTCTAAACAAAAGAAAAAAAAAGTGTATGTTTTGGAACGAATGCTCATTAGCAGTTACTGCATCTTCCAGTTTAATTTAGTCAGAAAGAAATTGCTTTGCGCTCTCCAAGATGGCTTGGCAGCATGAATCAAATTGTAATGCACAGGGACAATTAGAAAGTTCACTTCGGAAGTGTGCACCTAATCCAAACATAATCTCCAATACAGATATAGCTGTAGAGAAAACCAAAGAAGTATAAAATATTGTGATTTTACATTTATTTCTCACACATCTTTTAAAGTTCACTTGTCTTCCAAAAATAATCTTACAGTTAAGAAATTTCAGAGAACTGATCATTTTACCATTACAAATCTCTTTATTTCTCATCTGTTTTCTGCATAAACTTTGAAGGACAGTACTCTCACTTTGTCTCAATGCAACTTTTTTTTCTTTTTTTTTTTTCCCTTTTCTTTCTTTTTTTTCCTCTTCTTTATATTTTTTTTCCCTGTTGCTAGGCCTTCTCTATAAACATGGACAAAGTTAGCTCTATTTTGACATCTTATTAATTCTCTTGAAATGGCTGTCACCCAGGTCAAAAAGTTCTACTCTTGTTTCTCTTATGGAACACACCAGGCCCAGTCTTCACCAGGTACCTGATATCTTACAGAGGAGAGAAACTTAGTAGACTTACTGAAAATTCATTGGCTGTAGAAACACAGATTTACCCAAGTACCCAAAAGAGTGGTGGCTTCTTTCATATCTCAAAACCAACTGAATTTTACTGCTCTAGTAAGCAGATGTCAATCATTTTGTCAAATTCTTGAACAGAATGAAGCTAGACACGAAGAAAGAAATTATCCAAAAAGAATAAAGCTATACATGACCTCAGTTTGACACTTGGCCATTTAGTGATATATAGATAAGGTGAGAGTCTGAAGGTGACAGGAAATATGGTTGTAGTATGAAGGAAGAGTTGTACAACAATAAGATAATGTCGTCAAGGAAGACAACTAGAAATACTGCTAAGATAATGGCAGTCAGCTAGACAGAAAAGACTAAGCAGCAAGGGAAATAATGTTTGGCATGTAAGAATCTCATGAATTGCCTAAGAATCAGAGGCACCATCAAGTTATTGCACACAAAGCTAGAAAATAGGTGTAACGTGTTCAGTCGTTGCAGTTAAAATACAGATTTCTTTATACAAGGATTCTATGTGTTTATACTTTAGTGAGGATGGAACTCTTTGTGTGATGTGTTATGATATGACTATGCCTTACTGGAAATTATGTCATTGCCAGTTTATTGGATTTATTGGATTATTCCCTGCATGCCTTTATATATTTAATCTGTGTGTTTTCTTTTACTTCCAAAGAAATTAAATATACTCTTAGGCAATACAGATAATTGAATTTCTATTCTGGAATCAATATAAGCTTTAACTGTTTAAGCATAATTCCCCAAACAGCGTAAATTTTTTAGGTCTCTCCTGAATTAGACAGCTTGGTAGAACTGCTCATTTGATTCTACTGGGCAAAGCAGGTAAACTAATATAAATACTTAAATATGTTCCAAAAACATGGAAGATAAAAAAATTATATAAATTCCTCTTAAAACAACAGCAAAATTTCTTTTCCCTTCACCATAATCTGCTATATTCTCTACTATTAATATTCACCAAAAAAATTGCTCTAGTGAATTTATGAACTTTGCTGAAAGATAGTGACAAGCATTGCTTAGTCAGATAACTATTTAATAAGAGAGAATTTAGAATATCATGACAGAATTATACTTTATGTCATTCTCAATATCTGTAGTTGTCCCTATGCAAAACTTTTTCCACCGAATAGGTGAGAGAAATTCTTTTTCATGGATCAGCCTGGTAGTGTCTGAGACAGGTAACTATTGAATACAGAAGCTAACATGAAGATGGCAAAGGCAAATACCAGAGTAACAACCACAAACGGATGACACTCAAAAGCGAATAAATCTAGAAATCTGGCAGAGGAAACAAACATTACACTAGATCAAAATCGTAGATCAAATAAGAGCACTTCTTATCTTTTCTGTACATATAACTTGTGTGTCTTTGGCAAAACCTTACTGCTAATGTATATAACTATGTTTCTTCAGCTGCTGCATATAAATGAAGGATATATCATAGAGTTCAATAGGCCTTATATCTCTATACAAGTTTCTTGCTACCTACATTACCTTCATCTTGGTTTACTTACATGTAAAAATTCCATTAAATTAAAAAATTTCTCTAAAATCTATGAACTTTTCAAAGTGTCTTTCGTACTAGGTTATGTGGTAAGCATTCTAGGTGTGGTAATATTCTAGAAAGGATCTTCCAGAGCACCATGATCTGAAAAACAAACAACAACAACAAAAAAAAACCTAACACAGCACCCAAATCCCTCACCACCTCCCCTCAAAAAGCTCATCTCAGGTTATCATATTGTTTTCACATTTTGGCATATATGCAGGCTTCAAAATATATAAAGACATCCCTCACACTGTCTAAAATGGTTTGACTTAGTTTTTTTCAGTTGCATGAAAGGCACATACTAACAAAAAATCAAACTCCCAAAGAAGCTTGCATCTCAACAAATGCCTGTAGAAGAGTAAAAAGCACTCTGACTAATTACCCTAAATTCTAAAACACTAAGTTCATTGTGTACAGGTAAAAAATTAGTTCATTTTAAGAAATAGAGATACTCTTTGGTTTAGAATCCCCATAGTTTTCCTTTCTTAAATCTTGCGTTGAACCATAGCAGTAGCTAAAATCAAATTATTTCTAGACAGAGAGGAATGATGAAAAGAAATATGGCTTTAGATCTTATAGAAAAGCCTATGCAGATAAGTACTTGAGCATGCCAAATTATATTCACAGACACTTTACTTTCTACTGGTCTATTGGCATCAAATGCCACTGTGAAAGGCTTTTTTATTTTTTTTTAAATCAGATCATTTACATGATCTAATAATCATCCTAGAGACTTGTGAGAATATTTTTAAAATAACAGGAAAGCTGTATATAAGGCAGTTTTCAAAGAAACTGTGAAGATATATGAAAAATCAACTTCCAGTCAAACACACATTCAGTAGTTTTAAACAAGGAGAAGGACCCTTACCAGATTTAGGAGAAGAGAGAACATGTAGCAGTTTGCCAGAATCCTTTTCAAACGTTGAAAAAACAGTTTCTGTTTTCTATTATAAATGGCAAAAAATTTGTAATAAGTTAGCATTTTTTAAAAAAGTTTCACAAAATTAGTACATGATTTAACATCTCTTATTCATATTCCTTATTTATACTATTATCCTATTGTAATATATATCCTATATATTATCCTATATGTGGGATACAATATTGTATTTTAACAGATGATCTTACTATAAGCTAAGAAAGATTCTTCAAAGACAGACAACAGGGTCCTGAAACGTTGAGTGCATATGAGGCACAAATTTGGCAAACATTAGCAATTGTATTTATTTCTATCTTTGCCCCCAAAAATCTCTCTTATTTTATTTTTCATATAAATGATCTAAGAAGTTAGTATAATAAATCACCTTAACTTTGTTTTGTAGTGTTCTAGTCATAAGCGGTTATCAACTATTATTTTAATACAATTTCGAATTGTTTCCCTCTTAAACCTCGAAAAATCAAATAGCAATTAGGATACATCAAAAATTCAACATGCAGCAAGACTGCACAGAAAGAGTTTTTCCTTTTAGCTAAGCTGTCTGCCAGAGAACTCCATATATTTTTCTTACAGAAGGCTGTAACTTTAATCTTGCATTAATTGTCTATTTTTCTAGGTGTTGGCTTAGATGGTAGCTTTGGAGAAAATGAGAGAAACAACTGGTTCAACACTCTCCGGTTCAAGAAATCACCAACTACTAAATTCCCAAAAGTAGGATCCTGGCTTTCACTGTTGGAGAAAAACAACATTCTCTTTTGGAAATGATATTTTGAACTGTTCTTTGGATTCCTAGAACTGCAAACACTGGTACTGAGCAGGACAGAAGATGCTGTCATTTTGGATTTTTTCTGTTGTGAAGAATCTGTTCATACCTTAAATTCGGTGCATTAATTTTGTTCACTCTGTACAGAAAATTGTGTTTCCAAAAACAACAGATTTAAAATAAGGTAATTAAAATGCAAAGAAAGAATGCAGCTTTTTCAGTTTCTTTCTGGTGAATTGTAGTATTAATCTACTCAAGAATCATCATTTGGATTCTGAGTTGCTGCTAGTGCTAACAGAACTTCTTTTTAGTCCAAACTTTTTTTTGCTTTGGGTGTCACAAGTATAAACCATCTGGTATACCATCTGCCCATATTTCTTTTTACATATACAGTGAGAGTGGGTGGAAAGACTCCAAAATTGTAGACATAATCCTTTTTGTGCTAATCATCATCATCATCATCATCATCATTATAATCTTCTTAGCATTTTAATATATGACTTTGCTGCTTTTTGCCTCTCAGATCTGTTGATATGCTGTAGAGTGGAATTTTGTTTTGCTTCCAGTGAGTGCTCTGTGTAATTTAAGGGAGGCAGAAATCTGGAATACGTCATATTATGGTTTTGCTGTTCACCAGTTGCAATAATTTCGTTCCACATGTTAATGCACATTTTATTACTATAATTATCCACCTGTTTTTAGAAAAGTTGAATTTCTCAATACAAAACAATTTTAAATACAGTTGAAGAGTATATTAAGTTTAACCTAAGGCTGAGTTTTATTCTCGGTGTTTCATTTCACTTACAAAGTTTTACTAGAGCTTCTCAAAGTTGTGTATTCTGCTCCATTTCTAACAGGAATATTTTAACTACACCTTAGCTACGGTTTATCACCCTTTTGCCTGAGAAAAGCAAAAACTGTAATTAGGAGTCAAAGGTGAATATCTTGCTCATATCAGTAAACTGTTCCATGCACAGTTTTATTCAGTTTAAAGGGAATACTGGAACACTGGTCCATCATTCTCAATAATTGTCTTGACTGTTATTCAAAGCTTTTTCCAGGCAATTCTGGAGAAATCGAGATAGCATAGAGTTATTATATTCAACACAAATTCTCGTTTACACCTCAGCGAGAAAAAAATATCTATATGGAGGCTTATTTTTCATCAGAATCATCACTCCAGGCAGATACAGTCCTTGTTTTAAGTGGGGTCTGTGAATTTGGGAGTGCCTCAGAAGCTAAAAGTTTGAAGATTGATTTCACAGGTAGTTACTCCATATTTGGGAGCACAATGCAGAAAAAACTAACTGAGTACCACGATAGTCCTTCATTTCAGGAAATCCACCCTTTTCCTGAAGTAATCAAGGGAACATTATATGATTGTACATCAGAAGCAAACTATGAATTAATCATCCTTATTACTAAAAATCAGAGCAACTGTACTCACAAACCAAAACCTGTTAGGATTTTGTTCTGTGCTTACATACAGTGTTATGCTTTGCTTGGCAGAACAAGATAATGAAATTCTGAAGAATCTCAGAAAAAAAAGTTGATCTAAACCAGTTGTCTTTGGCATGGCTCATTGTGGAGATTATCAAGCTGTAGAACAACCTTTCTGAATTAATGGTAGAAAAAGCTCTATAAAGACAGAAATATACAACAGAAAAATGACGTACATATTGTAATGGTCTTGTTTTGTAAATAATTGTGAATAGCTGATGGCCTTGTTCTGAGGACACTGCATAGAGTCCATGAGACTGATGCCTTAGTTTAGAGAAGAAGACCAGGATGGTCTTCTTTGGGCTTACTATGCAAAAGTACTGCATCTGGATATCTAAACTATGTATTTATTAACGTAAATAAGAATTTAAATAAATAAATTTAACAAAAGTCTCAATTTCTTCTGGAGAGAATTTTAATTAAATAATAACAATCATTGGTGAAAAATTATAGGGCTTTCTGTATAAGATCTGGGGGGAAAAAAAATTCAGAACACAATTCATCATTTACTCACCTCCCTGTTAATAGTTAAAAGAAATAGTATTCAATTCTATTCCTAGAATACAATCAGCGAGTCCATCTCTTTTGGTAATCTACTTTATTTACATCAGAATTATGTCTGTTGCTATGTCACTACTATGAATTAACCCTGGAAGTGCATTATCTGAATATCAAGCATCAAAGCTGTCCTGTTATAACTATTCACTGCTTTATCCTCTCAATCTTTTTAAACAACTGCTGAATAAATAAAAGGAATAAATTGTCCTCTGCTGGGACATTAACAAGGTAATGTAGGTATTGCCTATCCGTGACCAAGTCCCTTGTACCAAATGTACCAAGTAGCAAAGATTTTAATTATTATAATATCCAATGCCCTAGCTTTGTTTTTCCTTTATTTATGCAGTGGATTTTAATATAATTAAAACCTAGGCAGTTACTAAGCTCACTGAAAAAAAAGTCTAGAAAATGTAATATTTTTCAATCATAATAACACAGTAGTGACTTGATTCTTTGGAATGTCATTAGACATTATATTTTTTATCATATTGATTTAGTTTGTACATTATTTTGTAAAGGTATTCACCTATTAGGGACACAGATTACAGCGAGCAAAATTCTCCAATATTTCGTCTCAAAAAATAATCCATCTCCTTGTATCTACATTGAAATTTTCCATCTGGCATACAATTTCCTTCTCATACAAGAATACTGGGATAATAGTTATTTAGGGACTAGCTAACAGATAACATATAGTTGTTTAGAGCGTACTGAGTAGACTCAGATAAAAATGCCTTTGCCATTGTTGTTGTTTAATCTAAAGGCTGGTTATTGTTTAATAGTCAAATTGGACTTGAGGATATTAGTTTATTAGCACTCAAATCAGAGTAGGATAATGAGAAATAAAGCAAACTCTTAAAACAACTTCCCACACTCCTCCCTTCCTCATGAGCTCCGCTTTACTACCAAATTCTTGACCTCCCCAGCTGAGCTGTACAGGGGGACAGAGAATGGGAGCTGAGGTCGGTTCATCTTGTCTTGTTTGCCTCTGCTTCCTCCTCGGGGGAGGACTCCTCACGCTCTTCCCCTGGTCTAGTGTGGAAGTGTGTATTGAGTCTGGCTGAGATAGAGTTCATTTTTACAGAGCAGGCCTCACGGTGTTGTGCTTTGCATTGTTAGCTGGAAAGATGTTGATAACACACCAGTGTTTTTGCTACTGCTGAGCAGTGATGGCCCAACATCAGCACTGTCTCTTGACATTCCAACCCCACCGAGGAGGGCTGCGTGTGGGCAAGATCCTGGGAAGGAATACAATTAGGCCAGCTGACCCAAATTAACCAAAGGGATATTCCATACCATATGATGTCAAGTCAAATATAAAAGCTAAGGAAAGAAGGAGAAAGGGACGGCACTTGTTATTCATAACAGCTGCTTCTGGAGTGACTGCTATGTCTGCTGAAGCAACTGCTTCCTGTGAAGTAGCCGAACATCACTTGCTAATGGGAAGCAGAGAATAAACTTTATAATTTTCCTCTTCACTAGTATGCATGCAAACTTTCTCTTTGCTTTAGTAAACTGCCTTATCTCAACTTGTAAGTTATTTTCGTTCTTACTCTCTTTCCCCTGTCTGGATGGGAGGTAGAGTGGTAGAGCAGCTTGGTGGGCACCTGGCATCTAGCCAAGGTCAACTCACCACAGTCTCGATGATCTTGATGGGTCCCTTCCAACTCTTCTAGTCTAGTCTAGTCTAGTCTAGTCTAATCTAGTCTAGTCTAGTCTATCCTAATTCTAATTCTAATTCTTCTTATTATTTATATTCTACTTCTATTCTATTCTATTCTATTCTATTCTGTTCTAATCATGTCTTGCTGTAGATGTCTGATCCCACTGATGGCTTTCTAGGAAATGCCAGAAATTGCATAGAACAATTCAACACAAATAAGGATTAAAACTCTTCCAAAGAGGGTGACTATTCTGTTCAACAATAGAGCTACATCCAGTTCCTTCTGGAAGCTGAAGAGTAACAGCTTACCCAACAAGGCACCCATACCTATCAGTTCCTGCCAGTCAGAGCTCCTGCTGCCATGGGATCAATCACATAATAACTTGTCCTTGTATAAGATATTGACTCTGGTGATCGCAAAACTCATTAAATTTCTGTGAGTTATAAAGATGCAAGATATAATTGAAGCCGATAGTTTGTGTTCCCTACATGCTCTCTAAGAAAGGAGTTTTTGACATTTTAGCTGTCAACATAAGAGATGAGATGTTTGACAAAAAAACACACCTTGATTTTGCTCTCCCATCATTACTCTTTAATTCTTCTACCCATATATTAGCACTAGCACCAAATGTGTATTATGCCTCCCTTAAGGAGCAGCAGGATTGGAGAGATGTGGGAATTTTGGAAAATGATATTTAACAGATGAAATTCACAGAAAGTGATAGGTAAAACATTCTAAAATGTCATCATGAAGAATGAATGTCTTATGCAAAAGAAAAAAAAAGCAAAAAAGTATAATTTGTAATATGTAGCATATAAAACTGACGATGACACATCATTTTGCAGTGACCAGCTGGGATCTTTCAGATCAATTATGCCATACAAACGAAGCAATGTGAGCTTGTTATGGCTACTTGCTCAAAAACGTAAGTAACCCAGTTGATAATGGAATGAAATTGGCTGGAACTCTGCAAGGAAATAATTGTTTAATAAATATTATATGTTTTTGCATAAACTCCACCATATAATCATGTACTTTTAATGACAACAACCAGAGCTTATCTTTTAGAGGTTAAACCCATGATGCTATCTTTTCCCTTCAGTGAGTAAAATAACACCTGCAAGAGTCTAGTTAGATAAACTAGACTCTTGCAAGAGACAGGTGAAAGGGGGGCTGGATGCAGATGATGAAAATGTTTGCACGCTTCTCGCTTACTCTATGACTCACTATTGAATGTTGCTTACATCCTGTTATTTGTGTAGACATTTGGGACCAGGATTATGAAGCTGATAGCTTGTTATACCAAAAAGTGTTCTAAGGAGATAATTAGTAGTGATAAAACGCCAGCACTTCTATGTGAGAAAAGGTTTGTAACCAGCTCAAGAATCATTTGTCATTTTATACTGCATCTATAAGCTAACCTGCCTTAGGAGACCCTGAAAGTTTATTTTTTTAATGAGAGTATTTTTTAAAAAAATTAATGACAGCAGTTTTCACAACCACTGCAGAACCCCTGAAGATAACAGTTAGAAATGCAGTTATGAGTGGGAAAAAAATGGAAAGGTTTGCTAAAATAAGAACTTATCCTCATTTATACTGACAGAAATTGCTAGAATTTGGTTTCCAGCACTTCTCCTGTGTCACGTTAATCTAAAGTTATTTTTATTGAAAGACCGGGGCTATGGTATAATAGATTTCTATTTTTTTTTAGATGTATGCCCAAAAGCTTTTAGATTCTCAAATCAATTTACTACTAGAATGGAAAAGTAGTGCTCAAGAAAGAGAGGAAGAGCTTTTGTTCTGAGTCTGATAGATGACAAAAATGTGAAAGTTACAAATACTAAACCATTTAAGAATTCTGAAGCAGCCAACACTTACTCTTGTGATGTAATGTTGTTTTTTGAAACCATTTACCATAGGCAGAGCCGAGAGTAGCATCTATTCAATTTTTTAACACCTGATCTTCCTAATAAAATTTTTTTTCCCATTAATTGTAGTTTTAACAAAGATTTTAGCGTTTTTCTTTATTAAGTCAGAGAAAAAAATGCTTAATTTAGTTATGTTAATGATTCTGACAGCCTACCTGCTTCTCAATATCAGCGGAAAAATTTAATTTATTTGAATACTGATCTATGTTTGTAAAATAAAGATAACACTGTCTTCATACCACAGAAAGGAACTGTAAAAAGAAAATTATCACTATCTATGAAGTGCTAAGGCAAATCACAGAAAATTATGTGAAGATATATTTGTTCTGTGTAGAAGTTATTTTTTTGTGTTTCATTTTGTCCATATTGGTCACTGGTTGAAAGCAAGGTTCGCAAAAAATTAGCATAAAATGGTGTAATTACACAATTATGCAACTTTGTTCACTAGTAACAAATTAAAATGGCTTAAATTAGTTGCTTAAACCAATTCCAGCATTTCTTATCTTCTGAGAGATTGGCCTTGTAATCTCAAAAATTCTATACTCATTATTTAGTATATTTTTGTCTTATCAATATAATGATATCATTATATTTTTGTTTTATCATTTTGTAGTTATTTTAAGTAGATTTTTCTTGTAATTTAATGAAAGTTTTCTTAGTATTTTTCAAATTTGGTTCTTCTTTACACAAATTTAAATTAATGCCCTCTTACATATTTGTCAACTAAACTTTTACATATCCTGATTTAATTGATGAATGTTTCTGAAGCTGAAAGATGAAAAAAATATTTTATAGAGAATATTGCAGGTTATCATCTTCTCATTTCATTCGTGCTGTAGACTGGTTGTTTTGCAAGGAGGACCCAGTTATTTCAAAGTTATTCCATTGACAAGCATTGCTTTAGCAAAGATTTCAATTTCAAAGCACTTGACAACTCTTCAAATTGTTGATTGTTTACTTTCTGCCCTCGTTATATTCGTGCTTCATCTCCCTTTACAGAGAACACAAGTCAAACATATTGAAGAAAGAGAAGATATAGCAATTTTGCTGGCCTGTTTGATGCGTAAATATAACATTATTAGGGTATACATTCATTAGTGAAGTGCTAGTTTATGACCCTGTTAACTTGTATAAATTATACTATCACAATGGAAAAAAATCAAGGCTTTTTTCTATATACTTCTCCTTCTACTGGCCTTTATGGTCAAAAATTGCAAATGTCACCATCAAAACATAGTTTAGAAAACTGTTTCTTCTTGAATTTAACACAATGAAAATTAGTAAGTACAAAGAAATAGAAGTCAGACTCTTTTCTGCTTCCTATATAGATCATGAAAACAACTTTTTCTCATAATATTTCATTTGTTAGGCCTTGAGTTGGTATGTTATTTGCAGGTAGTGAGGTACCGAGGAGAGAAGTAGAGTTCATAGCTAAAATAAACACCGGAAAACCTTTCTGGTCATTAACACATTACTTCATAACTGCAGAAGTACTTCTTTATGGTGGGGAAAGTCTCCCAAGTAGGCAGTGAAGCATTTATCACTGGCATCCTCACCTCATCTACCTGTTAGATAACTCACTTGACAGAACAGTCTCTCTTGAATAAAGGCAGGTGTTTTATATTATAACTAATATTCAAATTCTAATGATTCCCAGAAATAAGGAGAATAGAGGGAAAATCTATCAAATAAAACCCCAATTGTTTAAACCATGTCTTCAGGTGAAGCAGTAAATAACTCTAAGACAAAAATCATCCTGGCAAAAAGTAATCATTTGTTAGTAATTCAGTTCCTTGAATGAAATCACCGAAAAAACAAAAAAGGTTAACTGCATTCTTCTTAACAGCTTTCACTGTCATATCTATTAGCAGTGTTAGCTAAATGGGATTTTTGGATTAAGGAATAAGAACACACAAAAATATGTTTAGAACATAAGTGAGCAGGAACGAGGAACTAAATTAACCCCCAAATTATTTGGACATATAATTAATACAGATATTTTAATTTCCTTGTAATTTCTATTTGTGAACGTTGGGACCACAGCTTGAAGGTGGTCTGGGAAAGATGTTAGAGTCTTAGGAGGGAAAAAGGGTATGAATGGAATACTAAAATCAAAAACCTGTGAGAAACAAGGCCAGCAATAGAAGCTGAAGCAAACAGAACTGTGCTTTTGTGCAGCTGTTAAACTGAGATAGGAGAGAGGGGACAGCCTAACTTTGGACATCTGCTATTTGGATCTGAATTAGAAAACTCAGATTCATATAATAGTGTGAATGAGAGAGAACTCTAACATCTCTTCTGGAAGACCACATACCACTATGCTGATCCAGCATCTAGCTGCCCTGCTTCACTTATCTGCTCTCCCAGCTTCCTTCATGTGGTCTTGACATCTGTCTGCTGCTCAGTGAGCTGGGTCAGAGCAGCGGATTCATTCAAGCAAACAAGCAAGTTGTTTTACACTGGTTTAAGTCCTGAACAAGACCGTTGATGAGGGTCAGACAAATGTCAATGCTGACACAGGAAAAGACATGGAAGAGGGCTAAAGCACTCCTTTTGGCAGATTTGATGAGGTTAGCTGTGTCCTCTAGTTTTACTGATAAATTCTGTCCCTACATCAATCTTTAATGGAGTTTTTTGCTCTCTTCACTTTGTTTTTCTCTATTCTAGTTAAACCATAAGTACACTATGGAAACAAGCATGTTAATTTAGCTATCTAATTTTATGTCTAAAATTAGACAATTTTTTGGTTTTATAGGTTTAACATTTAAGACACAGTTTGTGCAGTGATAAATTTGCTATCTTGTACTTAGCTGCAATGGTCCCATGTCACCCTGTTTCAATTCACCTGCTAAGTTAAATCAGCCATTAAGCAATAAATCTTTAAAGCCATGTAAGGCACATGTGTGCACAAATCAAATTATTTATTAACAATATACCTCAGCAAAATGTCAGTGAGTACTGAAGACCTCCTGCACACCACTTTAAAAATAAGCTCCCCAGAGCCCAACTCAAAGAAATTGATTGAGTGCACTAATGTATTCTCATGTATTCCTCTTGATGCTGAATTTATCTCATGCATGAAAGGCTTTGCAGGGCACTCACACAAGTTCTTTATTCCCTTTTCCTGAAGGTGTTAAGCTAAGAGTTTCAAAGTATACGTAAGCATGTGCAAAAGCCAACTCTTTGCAAATATTTCTGAAAAAAAAATAGTGTTGAGAGTGAGCCTTTGCCATTGTTCTATTATTTGTTTGAATAACTCAGAACTACTGAGTTTATTTGCAAAAGAACATATCGCACGGTGGCACATAGTAGCTGAGGTGAAGACAAAAGTAAGGACTGTATGTGGCTAACAAAAGGATGTTTTTTGTCGTTCCACTTTAACATATCTCCCAGTCTGGTTTTCTATTTCGATCTAATTTCTATCCAAAGTGATTTCCCTGTATTTTCTCCATTTAGTTCTGGATCCCTTATCTTGTTCTTTTCTCCATTTTAATCACTTCTATTTTCTCCATTCTTTTATTTTCCATGCCATCCTCCTCTGTGTCTTTTGTGACAAGGAAATGACAGATGAATAGTCTGGTTTCTAGTTAAGAAAATATATTACAAATTAAACTTAAATAAACACTTAACAATCATGTAACTTTATTTAGTAAATTACAGGCTTTTAGGAGTGATATATATTTATGGTATATGTTTCTAAAATGTATGTTTACATAAGCATTAATATAGCTTGATAGCATATTACAGAAATGAGTAGGTATAGATTATGTTAAAATTCCCCCAAGCAATGCCTACAGGCAAGCACTGATGCAAATATTAATTATGCAGCTTCTGAACTGTTCAGCTTTGCCAAATACTCTAACTGAATTTCACAAGTCAAGACATATGGTAAATGACATTGTGCCCGTCCTAATATAACGAATGTGATTCAATTTTCATGTAAACCTATTGTGACAATTTCTTTATGTGATTTACATATGCCTTTTATATCAAACTATTCACCCTGAAGCAAATGTTATGGATTGTATACTACAATTCTATTAGCAAGGGAACACAAATATCATTAAATTTATCAGTTACATGTTTCTATTAGAATGTCTCTTTAAGCAAAACTTTTAGGACTAGTTAATGCTTTGCTTATATTATAAACTTTATGATGATGTATTTTTCTAACTTTGCTACAACACAATTGCAGTATACTTAACAGAAATGAATACCACCTTACATTTAAACAGTCTACCATTTTAGTCTACAAATAACTATGAGAATCCTTGCTTGTACCTGTGCAGTGAATATTTTAAATATATTTGCTTCCAGATTAAGGAGATCAATACTTATAAAGCAACAAAATAAAACAATAGTGAATATGAGGTATTTGCAGGAAATAACATCTATAGAATGACTTTTATATCTGTAATTGTTTATCTGTGAACTGGGAAGGTTGGTGGTTCACAGAAGAAATTGTGAACAAAAATTATACTACCTAAACTTTGCAAAATGAAACTCTGCTTTCTGTCAAATTTATTTCAGGTAAACGTAGTACAAAGCTTTTGCCTTTTTTGCCTTTGTGAAATGGAAATAATAAAACAAAAAAACCTGCCTTTTTTTCCTTAAAAAATTATACAGTTGAGGCAGGTAGGATTCTCCTCAGAGATAATATATACTAGTTTCCCACCCTGCACCACCCTGACTTTTCTTTCCTTTTCTTTTCTCATTTTAATTTAACAAAATTTCTTCTCAATATTTCAGTCAAACAACTAAGTCAAACCCTCGAAGTTCAGATGGTTCTTCAATTTTTCTGCAGCATTGAGCAGCTTTTCTTAAAGGAAACAAGAAACAGAAAACACTAATTATTGTGGATCTGCTGCACACAGCTTCCTTCTGCAGAAACTAGGGAAGTATTTGCATAATCCTTCAAAGGAAGCAGGAGCCTGTGGTGAGGCAGCTTCCTCCCTCCACAAGGGTTCCTGATCAGCAGTGAACCTCTTGTGGTGTTCAAGTTTAGCTCTAGCATCTGGACTTCCTCACAGTGCACATGCAATTCCACCTCCAGTCTTTCACATTGAAGAGCCATCTAATACTTTTCTCTAATTCTTTTTGATTCATAGTAAATTAAAACCCTAGGCATTAATGCACTGCAGGGCTATGAGTTGGACTCAATGATCCTTGTGGGTCCCTTCCAACTCAGCATATTCTGTGATATTCAGTGAAGTGTAGAGTCTGCAATTCGTATGGCTAAAGTTCACAGTCCTTTCAATGTTTTCAGCACTTTACTACAACGTCTGTATAAATATTTCTAAAACCCAGTATGTGCATCTGCAGAAATATAGATAATGAATGCTCTATAAAATAAAAAATGTTTGTTATTGAATTAGCAAGGGAAGTAGTTTTGATTAATCTTCTTTAAAAAATACTCCAAAATATTGCTTATCCTAAGAAATATTTAGAAACTATTACATCTAGTCCTTCAATCCTCATTATGATCTTATTGTCATCAACCTTAATAGGAGCTGAGTGAACATTAAGAATCAAGCTATCAGTCTTTGTAATAGCTGCTACAGAACAAAAAGCCTGTCTAAACAGATAGTATTATCATCAAAATAGGACATGAGTATCCCCTGAAAACCACATGAAACTGTGACTCTTAAAAGGATCAAATTTAATTTAATTTCCTAGAATTACTTTAAAAATCACAGCAATTAAACGGATGAAATAAAGTTAATAGATGCTGTTTTACTGCAGGTAGCTCAAGAAAGATGAGGGTCAGACAGCAGACTTTTTTCCTATAGCTTTACTGTGTTCTACTATGCAGAGAAGATCACAAAAAGAGGCTCAAAGATCATCATATACACAATAGCATTAAGCTAGAACATGAAGTAATGATCAGAATGGTTTCCTGGATAGTTTGAGCACCTTCAGTATGTCTTCAATATGATTTCTGTTTAATGGTAAATATTAAGAAATCAGAAGTAGTATGCCTTATAAGTTCTGAAAAGGCTTAGTTTGGTAAATAGTGGGAATATTTCAGAATTGCACTTTCAACTTAAACTCAGTGGTTTGTCTTGCTGTTATGTTGGTAAAACATACATGCTAACTGTGGCTTTTGTGGGCTAGAGCCTTTATAAAAATACAAGAAATTTGGACTGACTACTTAAAATAATTTTTATCGTCTACCATGTTTATGTAATATACAGATATATGTATACTTCTATACATATGTATACACATACATTAGTTCCATGTTATGTGGAAGAAAAAAATAACCTAGTATTCTCATTTAATTTACATCCTAAAACTGTAGAAAAGTTTCTGCAATTTTGGACAAGACGCTACAATTTTGCAAGTCAAACATTTAAATGAGAACTAAATGTTAAGGACACCTGTCCACTGTCTGCAACAGACACATTCACTTTTGGAACAATGTGAAATAACCAACCCCAATATAGGGGTTATGCTGACGAATTCTGAGACATGGTAATATTCATCGTCTTTTTAAAGGCTTTTTCTTTTCTTTTCTTTTCTTTTCTTTTCTTTTCTTTTCTTTTCTTTTCTTTTCTTTTCTTTTCTTTTCTTTTCTTTTCTTTTCTTTTCTTTTCTTTTCTTTTCTTTTCTTTTCTTTTCTTTTCTTTTCTTTTCTCCTGATAAGAAAGTATTTTTATTTCTAGAATTTGGCTGAAAGATGAATTATTGTCTATTTTTTTTGATTCAGAAGGAAAAACATTTTTATGTACAGCTGTCTACTAGAATAGTCACAATTATAATCAAATAAAAATCTTATAAACAAAAATGTACTTTGGATGGCTGATTTAATTTTGTTTCAAGCTCTTAAGGCTCTTCTCTTTAAGACATTTCAGATATGAAGATGAAATACATCTTTATGAATATAATTATTCTGAGGGAAGATCTAAGATAATTGTTTCCTGTCTTTCAGTTTATTGACATGAAAAATGATATATTTTTTGTTGTAAACTATTGGTTTTATCTTAACTAGATTGTTTTATCATACAATGAAATAATTATGCTTACAAAAATAATCCAAATTTCAGATTTGATTATTTTTACATCACTTAGATTAATTCTGCAGACCAGCAATTCACAATGATCTACTTGCCAATTATTTTTAAAATGCCTATGCTATTCATTTCCTGACTGCTAGTAAAACCAGAGGTCTTAGTTGTTTTCCCTTTTTTAACACTTTTGAAATGTTCCACATTTAATTCTCTAAATCATTAGCAAAACAGAAGGATCCTAATGCTCAGTAGAGGAACAACCATGAAATATAGAAATGGGGGTATGTGAACTGGACTACTTATGGAATATTTGTTCATTATCTTTCTTTGAGATACAACTTATTTTGATATAGAAAGGACCTTTCTGATGTAAGAGAAGAATTAGCTTTGTTCAATTTTTGTTTGGGCTGTCTTTTAATTATGACAGCAGTCTTGAGCTGATGGGAAACTCGATGTGATATTAATACTATTTTCTCCTTGGGGTTAAAGGCTTTAAGATTGTTGACTTAGGACTTAAACATCTTTAAACTCGACTGACAGACTTTATAACATATTTTTCAGACTGATATCTGTGATTACATCTGTACTAATACACTAAATAATGTCAGAATTTGTCCGTTTTCTCTGCAGTCAACCGACAAACTGACAGTGTTTATCCACAGCCATGCTATTGAACTCCCTGAGCTGCTCAAACAGGAAGGTCACATACACAGTAATCTGCTGAAATGGTTCTTGATGATCCTAACTGTGTACAGAAATTGTGTAAGGAAAAAAAGATACCAAAAAGTATTACAGCTGTATTTTGACACAGTTCAGATTGCTAGTATTGTCTTCTCCTTTTTTCTTTTTTTTTTTTTTTTTTTTTTTTTTTGGTAAAGCAGCAGATTAAAAACCAAAAGTAACTGCATGTAAGAAAATATATAGGGATTATGCATTCAATTGTCTGATTTGACCTAGAGAATTTAAAAGTAACTCTATAAAACCTTAATTATTGGTTATGCATGAAAATATTTGAAAGTATTTGAAAGCTTCCTTATGTAATTCTTCTGTGAGAATATCAGTTGGGTTTTGTCCTTTAACTGTAATTTGTTTCTTGACACTAAATTTATCTTGCTATGTCT
The DNA here is from genome assembly GCA_013396775.1 of Cephalopterus ornatus. NCBI lineage: Eukaryota > Metazoa > Chordata > Aves > Passeriformes > Cotingidae > Cephalopterus > Cephalopterus ornatus. The sequence continues at coordinate 77,682 of VZRE01016434.1, forward strand.
TACTGTGTCTTAATGATTCCAACTGTCAGTACGAGCCTGACATAAGAACATAAACCTCTATATTTAAAGTCTTTTTCTCTTTTTTCTTTTTAAATACATTTCAGCTATAATTGATCTTTCTGTTTTTGAAATACCTTCATTTTACTACTGTGAATAATATATATCAAATCAGAAATTGAAATAATTTACATAAAGGCATAGAAAGAAAGAGATGAAGTTTACTGGAGCATGACAACTCGGGAAGTGCTATACCTTCCACTTTGCAAAGGGAATCCCTGCTGAAGCATGACAAACAATTTGAAAACTTGCTTCCACCTGTATATGGAGTGCAAATCGTTACAGTTATGTCTATATAAACAGCTATTATATTTTACAGAAAAACGTAACAAAAGTAATGTGATTACCTAAAGTAAAGCAAGCATATATTTGAGAAATATATCAAACTACACATCAGATAGGCAATTTGAAGCACTCGGTGGCTGAAAATATTTGAAGAGAAGAATATTGCACATACAGCACTTATCTACAGCCCTGATCTTCTAAAGAGGAGTGGGTGTGAAGCTGTGAAGGAAAGCAATTCCATTCTCAGTAGGTTACCACAGTACATTTTCAAAAGTTTCTAATTGAAGATATGCTTCATTTGCCTTAGCTATAAAAGAAGTCACATTCACTCATGATTATGTCTGTAAATGAACTCATGAAAGTAGTCTCGAGAAAAAAAAAAACACAAAATCAATCCAGACAAAAGTAACATTTAGAATGCATTTTTAATTATGTGAAATTGTACATTTATTTGATTACATTATCTATTCAATATCAAAAGAGTTAAACTTCATTAAACTCAATAATTTAAAACTATTTTTGTTGCAGGTATGTTATCTTTATTAGGAATATGCTTCATTCTAAAATGAAAATGCCACATATTAAGGCTCTTAAAAACGATATATGAAAACAGTGACTGCTATTGTGACTAATGTATTACTCATCATCAGTATGTACAGTGGAGCCTTCAGAATGTTGTGATGAAAGTTTTTAATAAGCTACCATAAAACTATTATGAAATGTGCAGGAAAAACAAGAACTGTGGTACACAAGATCTATTGATTTCACTGGAAATTAATTCTACTTGAATATGAGGACTAGAGTGCTTTTAATGCCATAGACTAAGCATGCCTAATCTCACATTTAAGACACTCAGCCATACCTAAGCACACAGAGATTTATCGTTCATTTTTTAAAGGTGCTTAAAATTACAGACTTTTAGATTATTTAGGGTTTGGTGGGGTCTTTTTGGTTGAGTTTTTTTGGGGGGGAGGGGGCTTGTTTGTTTTTCTTTGTTTTGTTTGGTTTTGTTTTTCATATAGTTACTCTGAAAGTAGACTAATTGTGCCTAATTTTATATTTCTATCAATCTTAGCTAATCAAGTAAACTCAATTGTCAATGGTAAACCATACTTGTTTATGAGGTGCTGTCTAATTTATTTAAGGATAAATATACAGAAATATATAGATGCTTTTTTTTTCAATATGCATTTCTTTCTCCTTTCTATAAAGTCTGCATTGAGGCCAAATAGATATGTGATATGAGCAAGAAGAATACTCTGCAATTCACATGCTCAAGAGAGTACATGCTTTCTTGGCCCAAACACTGCTGGACAAAGCCTTCAGTGAGAGCATTAGCTCATCTGTAAGGCTACAACTTTGCCTTCTGCATAGAATTTTCAGTCAATTCAACCAGAACAAAACACTATAAATCCTGCATAGAGGCTTGGCTTGCTTCAAATTAAGGAGCCAGAACAACTGTGACATTTAGTTCATAAAATTTTTCAGATTCCAAGTTGGGGAAAAGAATTACTCTGTTTCCTGACTTAAAATGTGAATAAATAATGAAATATCGGTGGTTTGAATACCAATTCCAATCCCACTCAATTATAATTTATTTCAAGCTTTTAATTTTTAATTTCTCTATGGAAAGTCTCCAGAAATGTAGACACTATGCTGTAAAAATTCTCATACCTAAAATTTGCTGACCATAAAGAAGTATGGTTCAGCGCTGATGGCTTCATCCTTCATGTCACTCGCCCCATATGTCCTAGCACGTCAAATGGATCACTATTATCCTCTAAACTTTACTTCAGAAAAAATATGTATGTTTGTGCAAAAAAAAAAAAAAAAAAATGTATTTATAAAAAAAAAAAAAAAAAAAAAAAAAAAAAAAAAGTACCGCTCCACAACTGTGATTTAGAGATCAAATTATGGTCCTTTCTCTGAAGTCAGAAAAAAGAAGTCAAATACTCATGGGTTCCAATATTTTGTCTGTTCTTGCTCAAATAAAAACAAATATGCTATATCATACTTTGTATCAGGGAATTATTCATATAACAAAACCCTAGGATGTTTTTACTACAGAGTTTAAATTCATGTTTTTTTTCTTTCTGAAATGTCTTTTTGAATTATAAAAATAACAACAGTAATAATACAATTTTGATGAAAAGGAGAGGGAGAGAGAGGAAAAAACCCCAAAAAACAAGTCATACACAACACAATTGTTCATCACCTGCTGACTGATGCCTGCTCTACCCACAAGCAGTGATCACCCCCTTACAGACAACTATCCCCAATTTATATACTGAGCATGATGCTGTATGATATGGAATATCCCTTTGGCCAGTTCTGGTAAGCTCCCCTGGCCATGCTCCCTCATGGATTCCACTGCACCTGCTTGTTGGCACAGCATAGGAAGCTGAAAAGTCCTTGATTTAGAGTAAGCACTACTTAGCAACAACTATAACATCAGTGTAATATCAATATACTCTCATATCAAATTCAAAACAGAGCACTGTATAAGCTACTAAGAAGAAAATTAACTCCATCCCAGCTGAAATTATGACAATAAGGTACTAATTTGGCCCATTTTTCTTATTTAATAAATTTTTTCTTCTCCTGAGGAAATTTACCATCTCTCTTCAACAACTCATTGAAATTACTTAGATAATTTCCAACTCGTGTTTGAAGGAGGAAGAGTATGAACCAAAGGGAACTTGATGTTTGTTATATGTAGTGTGCACTTGTGTCAATAAATATAACTGGCATGATATACTGTGTTTCTACATAGCTTACCAGTTTTTCTCCTGGTTGAAATGAGACCAAAAAAAATAAGTAAAGTTGGAAAGCCCTATAGCCTGCTGTTTTATTTCACTGGAAGTTTTAGTAAGTTAGTCAGTTCATGAAGTTTATGTGCACTTTTCCTTATTTATTTAATTAGGGGCACCCAACAGGCCAACATATGCAATTTGATGGTGCAATTTACAGAAGTTACAAAAAGCAGGATCCCTGCTGAAAATTTAAAGAGGGAGTGTACCTATTTTCTGCTTCTATTACTTCATATAATGGCTTCCCAGATGATGCAGAATGGCAAACAAACAAAAGGCTGATGATGCATGACTTACACCAACTGTTTGTGAATTGAAAGCAGATGTGGACAGTGGGAGGCTGACCATCTCTAATACAAGTTACAATATAAGTAAGTGAAAAAAAAACCACATTAAAAAATCTACCAGTGATGTTCAAGAATATATGTCATAGTTAAAATCTGTCTCTTTTTAAGAGAGCAGAAAAAATGACAGTCACAACAACAAAAATGAAGCTGTAACAAACATATAGTGTAATGAAATACAAATTATAAATACAATGTAAATAGATAAATCACAGTGACGTGTGTTGCTAGGTATCTATCAGATTCATTTTGATTTTCAGCTTTATAATAAAAACACCAGCAGTATCCAAACCTGAACACTTGTAAGCATCATTGTCATTGCCCTGGAATAAATCCACTGTTTTGTACAGAAAAAAATCTTTGTTAAAAATAGAGCACTTGATATGCACAATTGCTTTTAACTATACTCTTGATTATACCTATGTGCTCTGGAAAAGGGAAGACAACCAGACTTGACTCCACTAGCACAAATTCCTGAGTCAGTACACTACCCATTATCTATATTTTCATTACAAGTTTCTCCATTTTTGACTGTTCCTTATCACAGTGCTCTGATTATTTGCAATTCTTTACCTTCCCAGGTGCACTGTATTTCTCTCTTATTTACCCCTCCACAAATCAACATTATTTACTGTCTTTGGGGTTTTATCACAACAAAACTTCCTCTAAAAGCAAGATACTCTAAAGAATATTCATGGTTTTTATCTCACCAATTCTTTTTGCTATCTAAACAAAATGACCTCTTTTCTACCCTCAATTTAGTAGACTTCTTTATTAAAGATCAATGCTAAATACCCTTAATTAATGTCAGAGCTCTCTTGGTGTTTTCAGGCTGTATGTGATCCAAGTTTATATTCAGTATACTCTGGTGAAGATTATTGGTCTTCTGAGACTATTTTAAATAGTCTGAGACCATGTCAAATTACTATCTACAAACTGTGACAACATTTAACTTTTTCTGCTCACATTATTTTTCAATCAGTTTTTGCATATACTTTTAACAGTAACCTATTTTTTTTCCTGTTCACTTCAGATTAAAGATCCATTTGGCTTGGGCATTATGGCATCTTTCAGAGAGTAAGACCATTTATCCTGGTCTGATCCTCATTCCAAATATATGTTTTTTTCTCTCTTCCTCTGAAATTTATGCCTTTTTCTGGAATATGGAACTTTTTTCCCTTCCCTAATATCACAGTTAAAAAATGATATGACACTTTTGCATCAGCAGATTCCCATTTCAATCAGTTACTTTTTACAAACTCTTGAAATCAATCTTTTGGTATCACTGTTGTTCATTGGCATCTTTGCTAGAGACTTTAGTGAAGAAATTACATCAATATAACTCAAGGGTTTTCAGTATCACTTAAAAGCAACAACCATTTTGTACATGGGGAGAAAACCCTTAGTTTCAAGGCTAAGGAAAAGACTGAAGAGAAGATGCATAGGAAGCACTTGAAATATGCAGAGATATATGTTTGAGGAACAGATTGCTGTCTTTCGGGATTAAAGAACTTCATAGAAATGCAGGTGTTTTTCAGTGTACCTTATAGTATATTTAGACTACTAATGGAGGACCAGATGACAGTCCTGGTCCATTTATCACCTAAGATTTTAGGACCAGTATATATCATTATATTTTTCTCTCTCAGTCCCCATGCATAGCCTACAAATTGCTTTCCTTCTTTTTCTTTCCAATTCAGTTCCTCAAGTCTGAGCAAACTAGTCAATGAATTGATCTACTCAGAAAATTTAGAATAAATAAAATGTTCTCTCTGCACCTGGAGAAGGAGCAGATGCTGTCAGAAGTGGTTTAGCACTTCAACAGACTGCTTCTGTCTGCATACCCAGTGACTTTTGCTAGTTCACTAGTCTGATTTCTTTAAAGCTTTGGCAGCAAATACGTTCTACTTTGTACTTTAATCTTTTAAATTAAATATAATATACTCTAATGAGCTTAGGCCTGACTGTCATAGTAATAGTCTCAAATTAAAGGTTTTCAATGCATGAAATAATTACAACCAGTAATTTAAATAAACAACTCAGGATCTGTTTTGTTACATCATTGCATTTGAAAAAAAAGTCATGGTGTTTTTTTGAGATTCCTTGGGAGTATTTTTTTCAGATAATGAGCTATGTGTGACACAGTGGCTCTTTCTCTGTTAATCAAGGTCCTTCTTGCCCTTACTTGTCTTCTACATAAAGCATTGCTTTTAATCCCTTCTCAGAGAGGTAGGCTATCCTCACATCTTAAAGCACAGGCGGGATGAATGACAGGATGAGCAGCTGGCTCTCACTCCTTCCCCAGAAGAGGCAGAGCTATTTAGGCTCACAAAATTCATTCCTCCACATTTCTATGTTGAATTTTTTTGCTTCTTTTCAAAGTTTGTGCGTCTTTACCCTACAGAATGTAGGAAGAACTTTTTAATTTTTATTCAGTGCCATGATAGTTCAAATAGACGAGCTAACACATCTGCTTAGTACTGTGCATTGTACCTCAAACCTTTGTACCATACTCCTTTGCTCAGAGTAGACATGATCTGAATTCTTACAACACCTCGCAGAAGGTACTTAGATATCTAATCCTCATTATTCTCACTAAGATTTATGGCTTAGGGCCTCAACTGTATGCCAGCATTTCCAATCCCTGATCCTGCAGCAACAAGGTTAAGGAGTTCTTCATCAGTAAGCTGAGGGTAGAATTTGATACGAGATATGACTGTAATTAATTATTAGGAAAACATTATTACAAGCTTACAGTAACATACTTATGCAAGGTGTCAGAAAATTGAAAATTTGCACCTAGTCTTCTTAATTCCAATATTCAAGTAATAAATTTTTCAGCATTTTTTATGAGTTATTGCATATTATGGATACATTAATTACCTTTGTTAATTCAGAGTAATTAACAATCCTAATTTTTGCTCATGTTCTGAAAACAAGTTAGTTAATCAGTTAATCAGGGGAAGCATTGTTCAGTACAGAAGTGCTTATCACTTGGGAAATGAGATCTTCTGTTGGAAAAGTTCTTCAGAATTAAGTTAAGTTATAAATTGCATCAAGCTTGGGGTTATTTTTCTGCTCTTTTATCTAATTATACTTTATCTTTCAACAAACTGCTTCTCAATACCTTTTTTGTACTGAAAAAAAAGCCCTCCAGAAATCAAAGCCGCTTATCTCCATCACTGTGGCTTATGCACTTATCTTCATCTTACAGAAATGTCTTATGTGTTCCCTGTCCCACTGGTGCCTCTGTGAATGACAATTGGATGTTTATATTTCCAGTCCATAACTGATGGATTAAATGTATCTAAAACTTCTGCTGTCTCTGGTATTTGAGGTGTGTACATTAATACATGTGTGACCATACTAACTCATATAAACGTTAGTTACTGACACAGGCACACACTATCCATTGATATTCATAAGTATTGATCACACTTATCAGCTTGGTTTCCTATGATCTTTCTAATCTTTCAGTTAGAACTCTTTAAAAAGTCCTAATATGCATTTGTATATTTACAGTCTATGTAATGAAGTCAATATATTTTATGCAAATTTACTCCTTTATAGATTTTGCTGAACATACCATTTCAAGAATGAAGTTATAGTCTTGAATATGCCTACTGTTGATTTAAAACCTGATGATTCATGTGGTCATCTTGACTTTGTCCTGCGACATGATGTGTAAGGCCCACCTCTGAAATAGCTATCTTAAAAAGAATTACTTTTCTGCTAAGTTAAAGAAATAAGTTAATAGATTATAAAATAATTTTTAAACTTAATCTCATGCAGTGGACTGTAATATATCTATCTAAATCTGAATTTTATATATAGCAGAAATTCCCATTGCTGCTTTGCTTTTACAGAGGAAATTATGGTCACACAAAGACAACTGAATTTCATTTTTCAGTAGAGGCTTGCTTTTACACTGTTTGTTATTTTACAGTCTAAACAGAAAAATGTAAAGGGGTATGTAATTATAGAATCATAGACTGGTTTGGGTTGGAAGGTCCCCTTAAAGATCATCTAGTTCCAACTCCCCCTGTCATGGGCATAGATACCACCCACTAGATCAGGTAGCTCAGAGACCCATCCAATCTGGCCTTGAATTGTCATGATTGCTATTACATTTATCAGAAGATTTCTCTGTCCCAAATATTACCGCTGGGAAACTATTAAGAAAGGAAAAGTTCAAACCCACAAATATTTAATAGTGTATTTTGTACTTCAGGTGTAATTAAGTTAGCTGAAAAACATTGCATACTACAATTCAGTGAGACTGTATTTTATAAACCACATAAATAATGTAAGAATGAATATTGCAGTTTGAAAGGGGAGTGGATTTCTGACTGGCATGGGTCCCGCAGGTGATATGTGTGGATACTCAGTACATTACAAAATGTCTGACAAATATGTTTATTAATAAGTAATGTCTTCAGAAACACTTACAAATTTTAATTATTTTTTGCATTCTACTACTAAGACGGTAGACTGAGGTGACTTGAAGGATTTTTCAAATTATATTAATTTAGCAAAAAGAAGACTATATATATAAAGCTTTGCACAAACTTGCAGCCTATAATAACGGTCTCTCAGAGACATGAATGAGATAACACTCTGAGGGACAGCTTACAAGAAACTAGATCTTTTTTTTAACTTTCCTACTCCCTCCCCGTGCCCCATATATCATTGCCTACAAACAAAAACCTGAAAATACGTATGTGTTAAGGAGCTGTTTGATCTATCTTTGGATTAAGATGGATCATGAATGATTTAAATTGTATGAAAAAACATTTTTTGTTTCCGTTTTCTACTTGAAAAGAGCTGCAGTTCCATTGCCATGAGTCCATATGTAATTCTTAATTAATAGTTTCACAGTATTAAATTAATTTTAAATGAGAGCAGATGGGTAGTATTCGATTCCTTGAAAAGTCAGGAAATGTGCTGGTCTTTTCATAATTTCTGTGGTGCTTAAGAAGTTTTGTTGCTTGTGGTTTTTTCTGTTATTATAGAATTTGGTTTTTGGAGAGTGGGTTGTTTGGGGTCGAGGTTTCTTTTGGTTTGTTTTAGTTGCTGTTGACATGCACAGCACGACTGATAATAATGCCATAATTTACAGCTCCTATCTTAGTAACATTTTGAAGGAAACTTCCCTGATAAATAATGCCTGAATATTTATGGTAATAATTCAGGGATACCTGGTTGTGCTCAAGACAACTCAGTGTGAACATGGATTTCTTTCTCTAGGTATAATGGCAACTGCTACACACATTCCTGCAGTTTGTTTATGTTAATTATGGACAGAAAATAAAATCTTCTGCACTCTTTCTTTTAAAGCAATGAAGTTGGGATTTGTTTTCTTCATTCATTTGGTTGGTTGGTTTGGGGTTTTTTGTTTGCTTTTTTGTTTTGTTTTGGGGGGTTTTTTGAGTTTTTTTTGTTTGTTTAACAAATGTTAAGAAGGATTTGCTGCTTTCTTTACTCTTATAAACCTTCTTGAATATGAAAAACAATTACAAACATATTCCTAAATTGATTGACTTAACACATGAATTTCTATAGATCTAAGCATATGATTAGTTCAATAGGTATAAGAGATACTGCACTTCAAGATATCGTTATGAATTGTTAAAAGCAACAAGATGTTATGCATCAGTTTTTGTACTGTCTAAAAAACATAATTTTTTCCTTTAATACAGAATATTTGGTATAATTTCATATGTCATAAGGGTGTACAAAGTAGACCAGAAAATGTTAGGTTCAGGTTCCTTAATTTAAAATTCATTTGCCATTCTTACTAAGGTCTTGTGTCCAGCACATAGTACTACATATCAGAAATATTATGACTTTAATACAGTGTTGTAGGAGATTGCTGATTAACAGGAACAAAACAATACAAAGTAACTGATGATTTAGAAAGAAAAAACTAAGCACTGTATATTGCATATTGAAAAAACAAAACAAAACAAAAACCAAAAAACATTTTGAATAAATTTCCGGACATTGAAAATTCAAATTTTTGATCTCTAACTCGCTTAGTCCTGATAATATCTAAAGCTTGTGCACTTTTATTTTCAATGCTGTATCAGCTAGAACTCTTACTGCACTAAAAGTAGAAAAGTATACAGTTTCTGTCTCCAGCTATCTCTTGAAAATATTGCTACTAAATTAGATATGATAATGTTTTCATTAAAAATTTACATAAAATACTAATCCTGACACAACTTCAGTATATCTGTTCTCTTTCCAGGCTATAAATTGTACTATTTTATATTTTTTGAGCTACTAGAGAAACCAACATATTTAGAAATAAAGGCAGTACCTTTTCCTCTATGCAATAAGAGCTATATGCTCTGTAAACTAAGACTACAGGACCTCACTTTCTTTCTACCCAAATTCCAGAATCAGAGCTTCTTCATTTCTTCTCTGACAGTTTCACAGGAAAGGGACATGTTGTGTTTTCCCACTCACAAGTCTCTAAATTTCTTTGTTTTGCTACTCGCAACCTACCACTATACTGCCCATCCCAAATATTACAGAACCATTATGTAATTTTCCAAGAGTGATTCATAGCTACCTTCTGTTAAAGTGCAAGGCTTCAGGTAGAGGTGCAGAGTGCCCTTAAATCTTATCTGAAGATAATCTGGATCTTTCTCAAAGACAAAAATCTTAGAATCATTCCCATTAATTGTGAAAAAGCCAGTCAAACTATTCCAAAAAGCTGATCACAGCATGGCTCCCCATAGGACCACGAGCTGAGGTACTGGAGGAAGTTTACTTTTGTGAAGTAGCAGCTCTCTGCTACAGTAACTGTGGCAATTTGCATTTTTGAGCTATTTTTTCAATTACATGTAGACTGGGACACATTTTATTTTAAATGGTTTCTGCGCATTCCCACAAGCCAAGAGGAAATATAATTTTAATGACAGCAAAGATTTTGATTTATGCTTTAAATGGGAAATAGTTTTCAAGTGCCATTAAACTGAGATTTCAAGTTTTCTCATGTTGTTTAAGGAGGAGTAAAAAGAAACTTTTGAGGTTTTGTCAGAAACAATGGAAGAAAAAATGAAAAGTTCAAAATTGCAAGTATCATATAGATCACTCTGTCACCAGACTGTGACGTCCAGACTGCTCAGATTTTTGAACTGGAAGTGGAGCTGGAAGTTTCCTTCTGAGCTTGTTTAATTCCTTTCCTCTAAGCAAGGTTCTACTATATCTTTCTCATGAGGAAATTTTCTAAATTGTTGGTAAAGTAATGACACTTGTGGAGGCTCCTTAAGTGTATTTAAATAGTGTCGTTGTTAGCCTTCTTTTTTTATTCCCCAAATGGATCATAAATTCATTTTTCAGCAGTTTACATTTCTGGGTCTATGGATTGAAGAATTATTTCTATGTCCACTAAATATATATATTTGGTTATTATGTTTTTTCCCTGAACTATGTAATAATTTGCATTGTATTAATGTAGAAAAGTAAATTCATTATTTATTTGAACAAAATATATTTATTTTAATTATTTATTCCAATATTTTAAATAGCCCAGACAAAATTACATAACATTTAAAGATCTTTATAGCTATATTTTATATTTTTATCTTTACTTTTATTTTTATTATATGTTATATTTTTTATTTATATTTTATATTTTTAGAAAAACCTTTGAGCTTTGATGCCGGTGTTGTCATAAACACAGCTTTCATTGAAAATATATATGGCTTAGATTGCAAGTAAGAATAGAAATTGAATTATATTTCCTCATGTAAAATCCTGGCAACAAAATAATTACCACATGCAGCTTCTATCTGGGAAGAGATAAAACTGTGGTCATCTCCAGGAAAGAATCACTGACCATTGACCCTACACATATGTATGTGCTTGGTTGGATGCAAATTAATCAAATTTTTTGATGCATCAGAGAAAATAGAATTTCAGCTAACTAGGAACTGACCTGGTTTTACTCAAAAATTTTTACTTGAAAATTTTTATTATTCAATAGGCTTACAAAATTCTAAAAATCAACAAACATCAGCATTAAGAGACTATATCATTCATCCCAAAAAATATAATCTCCTTTCATAGAAAGCAACATGTTAAGATTTGCTTTTTCCCCAGGTCTCACCTCTGTATTTTCCTTTTCCTCTATCCCTAATTAATTTCTTCCACACCATTTACCAGACTTTCATGCTCCTCAAGTGTCTTGTCTGCATTTCCACTTTGATTTTGGCTTAACCTAAGTGAGTGTGAAGGTTAGGTGCTGGGAAACAGAGGGCATGCTAGCACATTTCAGGAGGGAGGGTTCCCTTGGACTCCCGTTGGTTTGGTCCTGTGGGCTGACTGCCCATCTTTTGTTGGAATACTTTACGCGTGCTCCTGGAGCATGTCTTATTCAATTATATACAGACACGTATGCACACACATATATGTTTAGATAGATGGATAGAGAGTTATATGCTAGAGTTCATAGAATCATAGAATCATAGAAGCCGAGTTGGAAAGGACCTCTGAGATCGTCAAGTCTAACCCTTGATCCACTACCGCCATGGTTATTAGACTATGGCACTAAGTGCCACATCGAGTCTCACCTTAAAAACCTCCAGGGATGGAGAATCCACCACTTCCCTGGGCAGCCCATTCCAATGCCTGATTACCCTCCCTGTAAAGAATTTCTTCCTAATATCCAACCTAAACCTCCCCTGGCAGAGCTTTAACAGTTACTGTTAAGTAAGCTTTATACTCATCTTTTATGTGTACAAAGACTGCTGTCTTTTTCCACTGTTCAATTCTCTTCATTTTTTATGCTTTGGTTTCTTTTAGCAACTGTTAAATATCTTTTTTGTATCTATATGTTTATATACCCTAAAAAAGGTTACATCTTCTGGGTGTATTAGAGTAATACGAGTGACAGGAAAATGTCAATCTCCTTGTTGTTTATAGAGGCTAAGGTCGAAAAACACGTTTTTTTTTTCCCTGAAGTAACAGTTGAATGTCTCTGAAAAGTCTTCCAAAAACCACTTCCCACAACAAATACATTGATAATGGTGAAAATTCAAAATTTATTTATTTGATTTGTTATTATCGAGAGGATAAATATTCGCATAATTGGTAAAACTTAAACTGATTTAAAGGAATTCAAAAAGTAAATTTCTGAAGTCTTAAATGGGTTATTCATGTCTAAACACTCTATACATACCACCTTCTCCATTAACTAAAATATTTTAAAATACTTTAAAAAATCCGTGCTTTTTTTCACCTACTCTTACTGATAGTTATCCTAAGTATTTTCATCACAATATTTCCAGAGTGTACAATCACCTGCTATTTAAACGATAACATTTTAATTTCTTATTAAAGTCAATTTATTTCACACTTTTCAATTTATACTGGAAAAGGAATACTTTTTTGATACTGAGGTTTATCTATGTTGAGGATTCTCAATTATGTTATCACCTGCTTTTCATCATTTACCAGAAAAGTTTAATTTCTACAGTTTCAGAAAGAATGAAATTATCAATTATTATTAAAAAAATAATTTCATTTAGACATTAATCTCTGGTTTGATTCCTTAATACCTTTGATCATAAGATTTCAACACTTTCACTGGAAAAAGCTCAGACTGACTGATTTGACAGACTCAAATTTTATGCAGCTATTGTGTTTCAATTCTGTGTAGAATACGCTAATTCTCAGGTTTGAGTGGAGCTGTCAGGCTTTATAATTTTAATCTTTATTAAATATTTCATACTTCTGCTTTTGCAAAATTATTTTTTTTTAGCAGTCATGTACTTTATGGCTCTACTCATATTTCTTAAAAAGTTTCTGGAAATATTGTCATTAGTGAACTGTCTTTTCCATTGTTTTCCATCTCCAAAGCCAGAATACTACTCTGAAACCCTCGGCAAATTTGTCGATAACACCAAGCTTTGTGATGTGGTTGACACGCTGGTGGGAAGCAATGCCATACAGAGGGACATTGATAGGTTTGAGAGGTGGGCCAATGCAAACCTAATGAAATTCAACAAAGTGAAGCACAAGGTCCTATACCTGGATCACGGTAATCCCAGACACAACTACAGGTTGGACGGAGCAGTGGTTGAGAGCAGCCCTGCGGAGAAGGGCTTGGGGGTGATGGTTGATGAAAACCTCAACATGAGCTGGCAGTGTGTGCTCACAGCTCAGAAAGCCAAATGAATCCTGGGCTACATCAAAAGTAACGTGGCCAGCAGGTCTAAGAAGGTGATTCTCCCCCTCTAGATCTGCTCTGGTGAGACACCACCTGGAGTGCTGCACACAGTTTTGGTGGAAGGACATGTACCCTTTGCAGTAAGTCCAAAGGAGTCCATAAAGCTGATAAGAGGATGGAGCACCTTCCCTATAAAGACAAGCTGAGAAAGTTGGGGCTGTTCAGCCTGGAGAAGAGCAGGTTTTGTGGAGACCTCATAGCAGCTTCCAGTATCTGAAGGGGGCCTACAGGGAACCCGGAAAGGGACTCTGTCAGTAAATGTAGTGACAGGACAAGGAGTAGTGGTTACAAATTTGAAAGAGAGGAAATTTAGGTTAGTTATTAGAAAGAATTTTTTTACTGTGATGGTAGTGAGACATTGGAACAGACTGGCCAGGGAAGTTGTGGATGTATCAACCCTGCCAGTGTTCAAAGTCAAGTGGGATTAAGGCCTTGAGCAACCTCATCCAGTGGGAGGTGTCCCTGCCCAAGGTAGAGTGGGTTGGGACTAGATGATTTTTAAGGTTCATTCCAACTCCTTAATATTCTATGATTCTGCTTTTATTTTGACAGAATGTGTCTCTTTATATCAACACCTTTTTTTTCCTGTCATAACTTCCCATTCAATTTTGTGATTGAAGCAATGATGAATTTGAGTAGATCTAAAGTAAGATTTTTCTGTTGTTTGTAAAGAGTCTCCACTGTAGTCAGGTCTTCAGTGTACTGTTATTCTTGAGGTCTGAAGATCATTTATTGGTTTTTTATTATTATTTTTGTTTAATTTCAGGAGTTAAAAACAGGCAATACAAAAAGCCTCATTGAGACATCATTACAAATCACAGTAGTATTATGAGAAAGGACTACTCAAGGTTATTTTGTTTTGGGGTTTTTTTCAGAAAAGAGAATGAGAATAATATCTATTCTTCTAAGGGCAATGTCTGATTCATGTAGAATCCTCACAAAATCATTTATAATAAGGATTATTATTCCATATAAATCTCCTCTTATATACTCCAAACCTGTCTCTATTCATCTGGCTGGTCAATATGTTCTGCTACACCATCTGGGAACTTGTCATTTCAGATCTCAACTTGCTTTTTAAATGGTGCATATAGAAGTTACAAATAGCATTGTATATTACCTTAAATTATTAGTAACATATTCTAGTCCTCTAGAATATATATTAAGTTAGTGATTCACAGTTCCTGGTGTTTTTTTTTTTAAATTTGTTTCTCTCTCCATTTTATTGTCATGTATTTTATAGAAATATGTTTGTGAGAATTCCGTCATTACTCACTGACACTTTCTACACGGCCTTAACAGGCTCTTTCTTAAGAACATTAGCCATGTATTTTTTTAAATTCAGAAATGTAGTTATTTTTTCAATACCACGTCCTAAATACAGAAGACTGAGCCTAACCTTAACATATTATCTTTCTGCATTGCATGAGAGCTTTATCAGAATAAACTTTATAACAAACATTACTTATAATTAACAGTGGTGAGAAAACAGAACCTATCTATAAATTTTTAGAATTACTATGACCAGTAAAAACAGCATGTCTTAGGCTTAATTTTTTCTTAATATATATTTGCTAGGTGACATCACTGATAACCAAATGAAGATTTTTTCCCCTGATTTACAGTATTATAAAGTTTAGGTTATATGAAGCCATTATCAATCAATGATGTGTCAATTACTTATTAGAATTCTATGCTTTGTGCATTTTTGCATCTGTTTTTTCAGCAGTTTTGAAAGACTGAAGACCTTCAAGCCAGCAATGCTGGAGAAGTCTAACATTCCCTTTTATCTTGTTAATCAAAAAATAAATATATCAACATGTCTTTCAAAAAATATATGGATGACTGAAAATGGATGAAAATCAGCAATCTGGAATTCTTACTACATAATCCTTACTTTTTTGACAGATCAGATTGCTTTGTTTTATGGCCAAAATTAATACTGTGAAGAGTGGGAGCAGTAAGGTTTGCAGTAAATAGTTTTTGCAATAGTTGTGAAAAATGGAAACAGAACAGCAAGTTCTCAAAAGAAATATTAGCTGCCAAAAACAAAGTGGATACATTATTCAGTGGGGAAAATCTGATTCTGTTTTGCTTTGCTTTGTTTTTTCAGTTGAGCTACTTCTTTAAAGTTTAACATGTTGACTAACTTAGAATGGAAAAAAAGTGTGTATCTAAGATTGGCAAAGCTAAAAGGCTGTTTCAGTATCATATACTAATGATAAATTCCGAGAAAAGCAAATCTGCTTTGTTGGTAGGGAAATTAAAACCATCTACTTTCGTTGTTTAGATTCCCTGAGTGACTTTGAATCTGTGCTTAGGTCTGGATGTGCTCATAACATCTAAGGTTCAACAACTGCTTAGACTTTTCCTGTGGTTTTGATGTCTGTAATGATGCTCCACACCACAGCCTTTCTGGTGTTCAGTGTGGTTTGACATAATGCTTAGCTTTTATTTCTGTGAATACAATACAAAAGGTTACTCTAGTCTACCTAATCAACCTGTTTATGGTATAATAAAATATAACATATTTTCCATTTCCTATATTTCTGTAAAATTTGGTCAAAATTCACCATGTTCAAAATTTATTAGAAGAAATAAAATATAAGTTTATTTTATTAGAAAAACACCTGAAAGTAAATGCAGTAACAAATGAAGAGGAACGGGGTGGAAGACAAATTGCAAAAGAGAGAGATATTTTATTGCTAGTATATGGCATAACAAGAAAACATGGGTTGATTGGTTAAGTGATCTGCTGAAATATAAAGAAATGCTATTCAGAATTTCATTATCATCTTTTACTTACTCTTTTCTGGACATTTTTTTAGTCTTCAACTCACAAAAACTAAAATGCCTTGAATTAAATTATCACTTTGTATTTGGATGCAATACAGTCTTTTAAATATAACCTTATTTTGTAATCATATAGAAAAATTATCTCTTCATGTTCAAGAAAAGGCTTCTTCCTTATTCATGGAGTAGCTGATTGATATGCAATGATTACCACATAAAATACTTTAAATACTATTCAAACACTGCCTGGTGGGGAAAAAACCCCAATGAAACAAAAAACCCCAAAACAAACCACAAATATTGGAAGTCTACAGCTTGTCCCAGGAAAGGGTATGTGCCAATCATATATTACTATTCTTTATTGTAGCCCATAATAATTTATACTCCACTAAAATTTAAAACATATAAATTATGTCTTATCATTAAACATAAAACAAAATAATTTTTCTTTCTGCCAATATCAGTTGATTTAAGCAATTTATAGTCAAGGTAGCAACTAGTGTGAAATCAAAACAATGTTTTTGACGTTAAGTAATCCTAAGGGAAAGAAAATTTTATTCTGTCAAGGTGTAGTTTCAGGATTTATTTTCATCAAAACTGGCTTATTGCCACAAATGCTTCTGTACCGGTGTATGGGAACTTTTTGCATGACTCCTTTTTACAATTACCAGCAGAATACAGAAGAAGAATCTTGGCAGTATTTTTTGGACAATTTTTTGGCTTTCTCTCTTGCTGTAATCACTTTATACTGTTAAGTAATTTTTTAATTAATGTTGCAAGTTTACGTATTTCTTTGTCACACCTAGCCATTTCTTATTTTTGCTTGAAATACTGAGATTTTCATAGAATTTCACAGAATCACAGCATGGCTGAGGTTGGAAGAGACCTCTGATGGTCATCTAGACTAACCTCCCTCAACATGCAGGGCCACCCAGAGCCACTTATCCAGGGTCATGTCCAGATAACTTTTGAATAACTCCAAGGATGGAGACTCCCTAACCTCCCCGGGCAACTTGCGCTGATGTTATCACTCACAGAGTTTCCTGGTATTTATATGGGACATTTGTGCTGCTTGACTCTTGTACTGTCACCGAGCACCACTGAAAACAGCCTGGCCCCTTCCTCCTTCACCCTTTCTTCAGATGTTTCTATACATTGATGAATTCCACCCTGAGCCTTCTCCAGACTAAACTATCCCAGATCAAGGTATATCTCCCTTTCACACTGTGCTACATGAACAGTTCTGACAACAGATGTTCAAGAACCAAATAGTAATCTGCCTGGTTGTAGTGATTCCATCTATAATATCATCATTAACTTTTTACAAGTAATACAGAGAAACTTAAATTCATATGGAAGCGTCACTATATATAGTTTTAATCCAAGATAAGGAGATTTTTTCATCACCATTTATCAAAATGAGCCAATGACTCAGCAATGTCATGTACCAAGCAGTACCTGCATATAAAAGTTGCTAAAATCTATAAGTGTAATGTGACATAATCCTAAATCTGTTAGAAACAAATTGAGATCTGATAAGAGCTTCACACTTAAGATTAGGGATATAAAGGTAGCTGCTTTGTGCAGCTGATACTGTTATTTTTGCTTTCTTTTAATCCTTATAGGGAGGGAAAAAAAAAAGTTCCAGAAAAAAAAAGGTAAGCATTAATTGTAAAACAAATTTTGAAATACCCCTCTCACAAAGGAAGCAAAGGATGCAATGCTTCTGTTTTACTCCTCTTTGGGGATATAAGGTATGTAGTGAGTCAGAAAATTAGTCTTTGTGATGAAATCTGAATATACATCTCACTTTTTCTCTATGGTATGTTTGTAGATAAAAATAATGCATTTTCATCAGACAAGTGTGAAGTAGAAGCATCAGACTCCAAAACAGGTAGAACAAATACCATACCTTATTACTCTTTTCTCTTTCCACATACTGATGCCTGCTTTAGTTCTTGTTTCCTTTCAGAGATGGCCCACTACATAATTAAATATTCTGTAAAAAACTCTTTGAGACTTACAAATCTTTGAAATCTACTACTTTTGTTTCAGATCGTTGGGAAGAAAGGGTTAAAAGCAGAAGAATGGTGAGGAGGATGGTAGATTCACTCAAGCGACCTTGCAGCTGGGAATGTTGAGGTGTGGAAAATAACAGTGTGTGAAATCCCATATATCATGCCTACTGTTGTTCATTCTCTGTCTGTTTTGGGAAGTAGAATCTCTGTATAGAAATAACATATGTGTTTACAGAGACTTGTAGGCACTCTCACAGTCATGCTTGAACCCCCTGTCTTGGGAGAGAGATCAAAGCTCAGAGACCATAAAATGCATGGGGGCCACAGCATGGTGATAAACCAGGACTGCTGCCCTGTCAGGACAGACTAAGCCTAACGGTGCCCACATTCCCTGCTTATGTATCCCTGCCTGGGTGTTGCTTTGGGATCCTCCATTTAGCGAGGTAATGAAATAAATTTACCCTTTGCATTTCAGCCCTGGTTTTGTGGTTGTTCTGGCCACCTGCCTGTGTCAACTCACATACAGATATTAGAAACTGTTTGGGTGTCTGAAGGTGTGGCTAATTGTAATATACAACAGCTATTGAAAACTTTTATCTCTAGCTATAAATCCTGTACTGTCAAAACTTTTAGGCAATCATGGAAACATCAAAGCATAATAATTTTTTACAAACAATCTAAACAACCACCAAAATCTCATATTGATATTTTAACACTTTACATGAAGTACTAAACTTTTCATTGAGGAAGCAAAAATTAGCTTCACATATAAACTGTAACTCTGAAGAATTTTGATTCCTACATAATGTTTCACCTTTTTCCAATTTTATTCTTCCCTCTTCTGATTTCAAGGAAATAGAAATCATAGAATCATAGAAAGGCTTAGTTTGGAAGGGACCTTAAACATCACCTATTTCCAACCCCCCTACCATGGACAGTGACAGCTTTCACTAGACTAGGGTGTTCAGAGTCCCATCCAACTTGGTCTTGAACTTTTCCAGGGGTAGGACATCCACAGCTTGTCTGGGCAACCTGTTCTAGTGTTTCATCAGCCTCACAGTAAAGATTTTTTTTCCTGATATCCATTCTAAACCTACTCTCAGTTTGAAGTCATTCCCCCCTGTTCTGCCACTGCATGCCCTTGTAAATAGTCTCTCTCCATCTTTCTTGTAAGTTCCCTTCAGGTATTGGAAAGCTTCAATTAGGTCACTCTGAAGCCTTCTTTCCCCAACCTGAACAATCCCAGTTCTCCCACGCTTTCCTCATAGAAGAGGTGCTCCATTCCTCTGATCAACTTGGTGGCCCTCCTCTAGACTCGCTCCAACAGGGCAATGTCCTTCTTGTGTTGGGGACTCCAGAGCTGCATGCAGCACTCCAGGTGGAGTTGCACAAGAGCAGAGTAGAGGGGGAGAATCGCTTTGCTTGACCTGCAGGCTGCAAATATTTTGAAGTAGTCCAGGATATGATTGGCTTGCTGGGCTGCAAGTGCACAGTGCCAGCTCACGTCCAGCCTGTCATCCACCAGAACTCCCAAGTCCTTCTGGCAGGCTGCTCTCAACCTGCGCATCCCCCAGCCTGCATTGATAGTGTTGCTTGCCCTGACCCAGGTATAGCACCTTGTACTTAGTCTTGTTCAGCCACATGAGATTCCCATGAGTCCACTTTTTGAGCTTGTTCAGGTCCCTCTGGGGGGCATTCTGTCCTTCAGGTGTCAACTACACCACTCAACTTGGTATCATCTGCAAATTTGTTGAGGGTGCACTCAATCCCTTCATCTATTTTGTTAACTAAGATATTAAGTAACACTGGTCCCAGTACAGACTTCTGAGAAAGATGGGGGACCATTTCAAAGGCTTTACAGAAGTCCAGATAAATTATATCTGTAACCCTTCTCTTGTTCACTGATGTAGTCACTCCATCACCAAGGTTGTTTCTCATAAAAGGGAGTGAGAGTGGAAGGGAAGTAGATATGTTTTGTAAGGCTATGTAATGGTTTTGTCTGGGATTTTCTTCTTAATTTGCTTTCCTGGAGATAGATAAAGAAAAATAGTCAACAAGTTCCTTGCTTTCCTTTGCTTTCATGTAATCTATTACTTTACCTATTAAATTGTCCTTATATCAACTCATTATTTTCTTGTTTTTACCCTTCCAAATCTGTCTCCCATCCTGCTGTGTGAAAATGAGTGAGTGGCAGTGTGGGACTGAGCTGCCTACCAAGATTAAAAAACAGTAGGCTATTAAAACTGCAGGCACTGCAAGCCAGAATTTAGTAGGTGGCCTAAAAACTCAAGGGTAATTTTTACTTTTGGAGCTTCAAGTGAGTAGTGAAGTCAAAACACCTGTTTCTTCCTCGTTGGACGCTCAGCTCAAATTACAGCAAATTTTTTAACTTCAAGTACTCTAACAGGATTTTGACCTTTGCTATTGCGAGAGACAGCACATTACCTACTGCAATTCCAAATTTAAAATTGCTTTTAATATTTACCATCTTCACAGCATAAGAATTAAGGGGGTTTATTTGATATTATATAAATGATTACACACACATCTTTGGGAAATGGTGTTTATACAAAGATATTGGATAGATTAATAAATCTTCATGTGTTTGAATTACAAATGGTTGGGTTGCTAGCCAATATACCAGAGTTTATAAAACTCCTGAAATTAATGGCAAAAAAGACCTACAGAGTCACCTAACACAGTCTGTTCTCTGACTGAGATGAGTTCTGTGTACCATCATTTCAGTGAGGGTCATGGTATTTCCTTTGGGTTGCTTTTTTCACAATCTAATCAATTTAATAATTCAGAATCTATGTATTAATATTTCACCTCTCAGCTTTTTTTCCCCACGCTTTATCCTACCTCTAGCTAGAAATTATCATACTTTTTTTTTGAATGTTGATTCAATAATACATTTAGATAATTCTTTATGATTTTGTGATTCACCTTCTTGCTTCTAAGCATACATTTTTTGAATATGTCAGCTGAAAAACAAAGAGAGCCACTTTTTTTTTTTTGGTCATGCAGGAAAAAATCTTATTTTCAAAGGTAAAACTTCTCCGAACATGGAATAACTTTGATTAACTAAGAAAAATACTTTTTGGCTACTGTTCATCCATTAATTTGGTTTCAACAGGAACCAAAGCACT
Organism: Cephalopterus ornatus; assembly: GCA_013396775.1. Lineage (NCBI taxonomy): Eukaryota > Metazoa > Chordata > Aves > Passeriformes > Cotingidae > Cephalopterus > Cephalopterus ornatus. Next base: position 99,378 of record VZRE01016434.1, read on the forward strand.
TACAGGCTGATTCATAGCATGTTTTCCATGCCCTGAGGCCAAACTAAATACTCCCTAGTTTTAACGTTTTTTTCTCTTTTAAATTTCCACAGATATTCTTTCCTGAATCTATTAACATATGGAGGTGTCTCATTACCTTTGAAAAGTGCTTGAAAAAATTAATTTAGAAAGCAGCTCTGGTGAACTTATCACAGGTAATCAATTTTCATTATTTTCCTAAGATCATTCTCTCTATCGATATTTTTAAGCAATATTATTCAAATTCATTTTAGAGAGGAGGGCATAAAGATTTTCAAAATGTATCTTTAAAATAATATATTTTATACTGAGCTTTTTATAAAGTTCAAAGTGTAATGTTACCTATGAGAAATGAGTTAGTGAAACTAGATTATTTAGTTTCTTTATTCAAAATGCAAGGGAAAAAAAAGCAAATCAACAGAACTTATAGACAGAAACAAGTGACCTGCTGTCATTAAAAGAATTGAATTTTCTGCTTCTAAAATGTGATTTGGCCAATTGTAATACTATGTCCTGTGCTTTTTGGTCCATTTTTACTGCTTTCAAATCTTATGTCAGAAAGCTTTCTTGACCTTTGTTTTTAATTTCATATTATTTTGGTCTTACTGTCTATATTATAATTATGGTTTGTTTGGGTTTTTTTTAATAGGTGTATCACTGGGGAAGAAAAGACAGAAGAACAGTTTAATACTTCTAAAATCTGATAATGCCATATGATCTAGGATTTTATTCATAACCCCCCAGTCTGTCTGTTCGCTGTTTCTCTCTGTACGTGAACTATGCAGAGGAACAGTCCTGGAAATTCAAGAATATTTTAACTATTTGACCAGCTGCAATTATAACTCTTGAAACTTTGATCTTGGAGTTTTGTCAAATTCAGACTGTAGCTTGCAATGAATAAATTCTGTTTCTTGGCAACTAGATCAGAAATTTAAAAAAAAAAAAATTCCCCTGAAATAAAATATCTATTCTAATTTTATGTATCTAGAAATCCTTTTCTTTTTCTTTTGTATAGTGGTCTTCCATTTCACCATGAGCAGAAGCAAAAATTGAGACCATGAGGACTCATCTTTGAAATCCAGAATTCCATCTGATCTGGCATTTAAAAAGAAAAGTATAATATCAGTTACATTCAATATTAGTTTAGACATCCTGAAACCTCCTTCTTTGTGTTGTTATGCTCTTTCCTACCTTGTAAGGATACACCTTTTTTAAAAAAATTAATCAGTAAAAAATTTGAAGGTTAGAATCAAATCTAGTAACCGTTTCATGAAGTCTAAAATTACATCAGTTTTACACAAACAGAAAGATAGTTATTTATTTTTCTAGATTAAATTTAGCTCAATACATGGAAATTTTGAATTGTTTGGGCCTGGTTTTTGTTGTTTTTTTTTCACAGACATTGAATGGGAGGCCTCTAACCAAAAATGTATCTACACCGCTTTTATATACATCTGAATTAGTCATCATAGTTTATTTTTATAGTTAATGGAAGCAAACAGACATTCTTAACACATGAATCACCTCAGGTAGATGTTTAAAATAGTTCAGATGAATTATGTTCTAAAAATCTTTGTCTGTTTATTGTCTGTAAAGACTGGCAAGCACTGCTGGTTCAGATATAAATGATTAAGCTAAATTATGAATGTTCTCCAAGACATTTTTGAAATAAAAAACTTCAAACGTGTGACTACCTGCTTCTATATCTAACCTTCATCCATGATCCCAGATGAAAATGTCAGTTTCCCAAAATTTAGGTTTTGCAAATCCAGTTTCATACCTCTGACTCATGTGCAAACTGGTGATTCAGAAGAGAAATCAACAAGCAGTAGGTTACAAGGAAACGGGTTTATTTCCTAATAAAATGTATATACAGCTAATATATGGAAGTATTATAATGTAAATACTCTCTACTATGTATTACTACATTAAAGTCATGATATTCTCCACCATATGCTTTGGGATAAATTTATTCGGTTACGTTTTGTGCAGACAGAAAGATAAGTATTTCCATCAATGGAGTAAAACACGCATCCAAAGAATGCTCCTAAAATGACTTATCCTAAAAAGTGCATATTTTTAAAACATGGGTATATGTTTTCCCATAGTCATCTAATATGTTACATAAGAACTTTTAACTTTCAGCCTGCAAATGCTTAGTATATGCACAGTTGAAAATGAACAACTGTAATGCTCTGTATGTCTTTTTCTCCCTGCAAAGAATCTATGTTATGTACATAATTGTGCTATATAGCAGATAGGGATGGACTGAATGACTGCAAATAAGTGAACTTCACCGCTAGGGACTTGAAGAATATTACTTCAAAGCAGCTTCTAGCAGAGAGCATCATGCTGCCAGTCATTAAAAATTAACTTCAAGGGACTCATAGGTGCTGTGTGTAAATGAATATTATTCTATAGAAATATTTGATCCATATTCCACAGAGGACAAATATAGGACATGAATAAGTCATTACCAATCCTAACATTTCACTACACTGCATTCATAGCTGCAATCCACCTGCTTCTTCTCTACTTATGCATCATTTATGTGTTATTTATTTCAATCATTTGGGGAGTTATAGCTTTATTACTGCATTCTTATTCTACATCTGAGAAATATGATGTGCCTTAATTTGAGAAAAAGCCTATTAGTATACAGTTTTTATTTTGTGCTCCATACCTTTGTTATCCACAGTATGGAATTACCCTCTGAAGCAGAAAAGTAAAACAATCTGGATTTGTTTTATAATAAATTGTATCATATTATACCCAGAGGCCAGAGTAAAAAGAGTTTGTTCAATAATAAGGTCGGTTCATTAAACATTAGAGTATTGTGTTTTCTCCCAGAGTTACATGCAGATTTCATAAAGAGTAATAATGTTTGCTTCTGTAAATACATGTTCCTACAGGCATGGAATTAGCATTTTATATACCACTGTTAATACTCAAATGGAGGAAAAATACTTCTTCTCTAAAAAAGAATTAATCTGTGTAACTGTAAGTACCTGTAAATTACTAAATTATATAGTCTGAATTTCAAAGCAGGAAAGGCAAGGGGAAAAACTTGGTGTCATTTATATCTGTTCCGTGACAGAATATCAGCTCAATGCCACATACAATTTGCAGAACTCAAACCATCATTTTTACTCTCAAATTGCATGGCTTAAAAGTGCGATGGTAAACAGTTCACTGATTTTGAAACTTGCCTTCAGTTGGACTTTTTTATACTTCTTTATTATTTCCAATTCCTATTTTTTTTTCTTTTTGAAGCAAATTATGGTAATTGCATGTGCATGGGTAACTAGCAGTACATTCAGCTCCCTAGAATTAATCCAAGCCAACAAAGAGTTATTTTTCTATGTACTCGAGAAGAGCCAGGCTTGATATACGGGGTGGACACAGAAACTGTTGAAATCCAGTGTTCTGTTCTTAGCTCACTGTTGATTAGCTCTAAAAATCAGATACACTTTTCAAAATTTATTGAGCAGCATTTCACGCAATGAGTTTCAGCTGCTTCTGGTCTGCCACATACCAGTCTGACACTTTTTTCTGTGAAGAACTGTTTTCATGATGCTCCTTGCAAAGTGCTTTGCAATTAACTTTAATTGTTAAATTTTATGAATAGTAGTTTCCAGATATGTCACAACAAACTTTTAGAAAGACTGTACTAAATGAATGAGGCTCATAACAACTAGCAACATTAATTACACTATTTAGAAAAGGGAAAGTACTAACACATATTTACTTGCTGGCAATTAAGGACATTCAAAGTCTCCCAGCAATGGAAATATTAACTTCAATTTTTTGCTAGAATTCAAAGACTTTAAAACCAGTCTGTGAAATTGTGTTTCAGAAATGGCAGTCCATATGCTGTTTTAAACCAAAATATAAAACTTATGTAAAGCAGCCTGGAGCGTTTTCTGCCTCCTTCCTCTGCAGTAACAAGTCAGAAGTTCTCATCTCATGGGTTGAGCTCAGATTCTGAAGTATTCTAGGCTCAGGGTAGAAGAAGCAAAAGCAAAGTTTTATGTACAGTTAGTTTTACCGTTCTAAATGTCATAAAATCATTACTTTTTCCAAGAGTTATACAGACTGTGACTGCATGAGCTCATGCTAGTAGCACACCTAGAATATAACAGAACAAGTGTAAGTCGGTTACACAGACACAGAGAGAAGTGACAGATGGGTTGCATTCGTGTTTGTTAGGAGCAGTTTACAAGACCAATCTACAACTTTGCTTTGCCCTCTGGCCTACCTCAGCTTAGAAAGAATATTCTAAGGATATGCTCTTGTTCTATGATGGATTTTCTGGGGATGCAATCTTCTTCCTTATCGACAAAATCTCTTTCACCCAAATCAGGAGAGAGGAAATAATATCATGATGGAGCTAAAGACACAGAAGAATGATGTTCAAAAAAGGTTATAAATTGCCCTGTCTTGGAGAAGAAAGTTGATCTTGACTCTGGGAATGTAAAATTACTTCCTCTGTAGCCAGCTAGAGATGTCATAAAGAAAATGGTAGATTACATAAATTAGTCTGTGCTTCACTTGATGATGACAGCAACAGAGATTTGGTTTTTCTTTTTATTATCATGAAGGAAATATGCAAAGAGAAGATGAAGGCACTGGGGGGAAGAAGGTGGAACAGAGATGTCTCAAAGATGAAGGCATCTGCGTGGCAGACATGTCACTGAGTCTGTAGGAGGATTATGCTTTTTTTGGAGTGGCATTGGGAAGAAATGGAGATACTACAGAAATAGAGTTAAAAACTCATGTGGGGAAATGACTCAAATGCAATGAATATAATCATACAAAAAAAAGCTATAGAGTGATGGTATTAAGCAAAATCTATATATGAATTAATATTTTCAGTGGCTAACCAATCAAATATATTGCAATTAAACTGCCAAGATTTTTTACACTGCTTTAATTCAAGACATATTTGCCAACAATCAGCCTGAAGAGAAGGAACACAATAATAGATTATTCTAATTGATGGAAGGTTTGGATGGGACTGTTCCACTCTGTCATAATCTATCTTAAGGTATAAATTTGTAAAAATATCTGGAAATATTAAGAGGATAATTTTTTTCCTTATGAATTTCAGCTGCAGACTCTTTTCTAATTACACTTTGGAAAAAGGATAGTTAAGGAACACTGAGAAGAGAAAAAGGCACCAATCCGTTAGAAGCTTCTTTAAATGCAAGAAATTTTCAGGTAGTCCAAAACGGAAAAATATCAATAGCACTTAAAATGAGAAGAAAAAGGTCACAAAAATTAAATGGCTGCTACAGTAATACATACTCCGTTTTGCCACTGTATGGGAAGAAAAAGCTCCCAAGATACACATATCTCAACATGGTAGTTGAAACAAGGTGCAAAGACATCATGTAGCATGTGAATAATTGTTAGATATAGGTATGTCATACCAAGGAGAACGTGACTCCACCACTTCCTTGGGCAGCTTACTCATGACTTGCTCCAGACCTTTCACCAGCTTCAGTGCCCTTCTTTAGACATGCTTCAGTGCCTCAATGTCTTCCTTCCAGTGAGGGGCCCAAATCTGAACATAGGATTCAAGGTCCAGCCTCATCAGTGCCAAATACAAGGGAGAATTATAGAGAAAGACAGTGTACAGCAATTTATCATAATATTGATATATTCATTCAAAGGATATTTTATTGTCTATTAAATCCTCTAATATAAATTTAAATTTTAAATTTTGTGTTATTGATTAATGTTTATAACAATGTTTATTAGATAAATAATCTGTGCATCAGTGAGTTTTATATCAAGTTGCTTTTTTTACACTTGTAACTTGTCTTATTCAAGTGCAAAAAATGAATAAAATGCAATCACAAGGTTAGATGTTTATATAATGAATGTATTTAATCATTAAAGTGAAACTTTTGGTAAAAGGAACTTCCAACAAGATATTGAAACCAAGGAGATAGTTTTGCAACTCTTAGAGGTTGAGAGTCCTCTGCAAATGAATCAAGCATAAAAAATGACTCCTAGACATTTACAGGTTTATGAAGGAAAAATACTTTTATTCTAATAAAACAAGTAGAACTGCATGCTGTTTGCTGTTTCAGGAGAAAACTGAATGAATTTCAAGGTAAAAAAATTAAACTGGTTTACCTTCTCCATATATTTCAGAGAAGAAAATGTTATAAATCCTTATTGAAGAACAAGATAGATACATTTTGAGGCTGTATATTGGTAACTTACAGATAGTAAGCCATATGGAATGCGTAGATGAAAATACCAGACAGGTAGAGTAAAATAAAAGAAAAAAAAAAGGAAAAAAAAATTAGAAAACTGACTGACAGTTAAATCAAAACTCCAGACAGAGTGTCAGCATTGACCAAAGATGTACACAATGATGACTGGATGTCATTAATACAAATTGCAACTCTCTGGAGCATGTGGAGTAACGGCAAGGAGAGCAGGAGACCCTGACAATGTTTACAGGGCTGTACTGTTCTTAAGCACAAGTATCTTAGAAATCCAGACCGTCCTCCCAGACAACCTGGTGACAGTACAGTGTCAAAAGTCATGTTGAAGGGAAGATCACATTCATTGCTTTCATCCCCTTTTACTAAGCTATTTGTTTAACTGTAGATGTCTGTTAATTGGTCAAGTATAATTTCCTCTTCACAAACCTATGTTGACTAGTTCAAATCACCTTCTCATTCTTTTTTATGTTTGGAAAAAAACTCCAGAATTATTTATTTCATCACCTTCCTAGGAACAGAGTTGAGACTGTCCAGCCTGTAGTTCCCCAAAACCTCCTCCTTGTTCTCCTTGAAGATAGGATTGACATTTGCTTACTCCTAGTCCTTAGTCATTCCATGAGATTCTTAGCAGGTCATCCCTAATAGGCCAAGGTTTTCTCTTCTTGAAATCCAGGGCTATGATCCTGTTGTTTTCTCTCTTTCCTTCCTTTGGGATTTTGAACTCCTCCTCCTCACAGTCATAGCCACAAATCTCATCCCCAGACTTCAATCGGAAAACACTTGGATTAAAAGAAATCTTAGAAAACTCCTCTAAAAGCAGAGAAATATTTCAGGTTATTGTGCATCTAACTAGATGATAACTCAGCAAATCTCAAATAAATCTTTCATTCTGTAGCTTTTAAACAAATTCATGTACTGTGCTCACAGGTACACTTATAAATAAATATCTGTTCACAGTATCTAAGAAAGCCTACAAGACATTTTTGGAAGAAAAGTATTCAAAATATAAAAGTTGGACATCAGTGTTAAGAAATGCATATGAGAAATGCATAAAAAGATATTACTGGACTGTGGTGTTAATATTTGCTGCCTTTAACCCTGGTTTGATATCTGCTAAATTCAAACTTGCATGAAAGAATTTGGAAAAGTTATTACAAAAATGCTGTGTAAGATCACAGGCATATTGTTAAACTGAAAGAATGTGAATTATACTTTATAAATAAAGTATTTACATTTCCAACAAATATCTGGCCACGACTTGTTGCCTTTTTCATGTTATGGGACTTCTTGACTTGCTGAGCCATTAATTTGTATTCCAGACCTTCAAGAATTTATATCAAAATAATGACCCTGTTCTCTCTCCCTTCAAGTCCTAGATTGAAGCATAAATTTATTTTGATTGAATATGCTTTCTCTGGATAACATGTGCTAGTCCTGCAGAACCTATTGTCAGAATTTAGTATAACCTTTCATGTAATTCTGGAATAATCAGTGAGAGACATAGACTACTGCATTAAAATAAAATCTAATGAAGCCACAGTGGTTGCATTATTATGATGACTAACTGCTAGAGAAACAGAAAGAGACTGCTGAGTTTTTTAATCTTGCCAATAGTATCTTCCTCTTAGCATTTCCAGAATGGAAGAAGCTACAGCTTTTGTAAAATATGTCCAGTTTGATTTTATTTAAAAATAAAGAAGGACTAGAATAACAAAAATCTGCTACTGGTATTGTCAAGAGATATTTTTTCTGTGCTTCTTTATATACCTAACAATTTTTGAGGAGATTTTTTTTGCTGTTATTGCATACTGTTGTGTCTTTTTGTGATATCTTTATTAATAAGTATTTATTCTCATTCAGTGAGCACACTTTTATAGTGATCAAAACCTACTTAATGATGACGGTGTCAAAAAGAACATTCCAGTGGATGCATTTATCGCTTATGTCAAGTCAATTCAAGTAGTCTTTCATCCCTTATCTTTGTCATGACTTAAACTGCCCTTGCCCTTAGCAGAAATAAGGTTGTCAAACTAAATTTTCAAATTTATCAGTATAAAGTCTCTTTTTAGGGCACTCAAAGTTATCTGTATTGAATTAATTACACAAACACGTAGATCTATGCTTTATCTACAGTCTGAACAGACTTGACGTGTGTGGATGAGGTGACTTTACTACCTGTCTCAGTATATTCACTGTAGCATTCCTAGGAAATAATTGACCTTTTTTTTTCTTTTTTTTTTTTTCCTTCTACAAACAGTATGTGCTCGGCTGTAAAACTATCAGCTGTGTTTCAACACACTGTGAAGTCTGACAAGGGAAAAAGGGATTAACAAATATTTCAAAAAAGTCAAAATTCAGTGTGTGGGTTGACCTTGGCTGGTTGCCAGGTGCCCACCAAATTACTCTATCACTCTCCTCCCCAGGAGGATGGGGGGAGACACAATAAAATTAAAAGAAACTTGTGGGTCAAAATAAAAGTAGTTTAATACAGCAAAAATGAAGCCCACATGCAGAAGCAAAGGAAAATAAGATTTATATTCTACTTCCCACCAGCAGGTAATGTCAAGTCACTTCCCAGGAAGTAGGACTTCAGTACGCATAGCATTTACTCCAGTAGACAAGCATCATGATTGTACATGCCCCTATTCCTCCTCCTTTCTCTTCCCTTCTTTTGTTGAGCAAACACCACATGATATGCAAATTCCCTTTGATCAGTTGGGGTCAGCTGACCTGGTTGTGCCCCTTCCTGAGATTTTGCCCACCCCAAGCTAGGTGAGGGGCAAATGCTGGAGAGATAGAGCTGTGCTAGCACTGCTCAGCAGTAGCCAAAACACAGGAATGTTATCAACATTTTTCTAGCTCCCTGTACAAAGCACAGTGCTATAAGGAGTGCTATGGAAAATTAATTCCACCTCAGCTAGACCCAATACGTGCAGTTTTAACTTGAGAAGGCATTCTTCGATAGGAAAAGAAGAAGATATATCACTTCAGATTCACAAGACTTGAGTAACACAAAACAAATTCTGAAATGTCTTTCTTTAATTTTTACATAATTAAGGTTTATTTGAGTCAATGATTTTTGATATTCCAACTCCACTATAAGAGCTCTTTGGCAGTTAGAAATGGTTAATTCCCACCTTGTATTTCAGTCTATCAAAAAATTCAATTATTTACCCTCCATGGGAATCAGTTCCCTTAAAAACAATCTCTCTACAACAAGCTGTCAAAACGTAGCTTTTAAAACTAACATTACGAAATTTCACACTTCACCAGCTAAATCTAGTGAGACTCTGGTGATAACGTGACAGAGGATTTGGCATTTTCCTTGTAGATATCTCAAATTTTGTTAATTAGATTTCTTGGGTTTTATTGGTAATCACCACCCACACCCTAGTAAAAAAAGGTATCATATACAGAAAAAATGTTTAAAAATATTAGAATACATTATTCTAGTAAATGGAAAACAACCACCACAAGTAATGAAGTTGCTTGTGCTCTTCTTTGATTTCTGATTTATGGCATCAGAAATTAACAATAAGATAGTATCATGAGAAAGAGGAGAAAGGACTAATTCCATATCCATTTCCTATTTTCATTCCTGTTCTTGTCTTGGGCCTGGATATATTTTGTCTCCAGTTCTGCTTTTATTGTAACATAGCCTTTCAATTGTCAAGAGACCATATAAACTCTTTGCCATTTTTCTTTTCATTTTAAAGAGGCACCATTTTTTAAAGAAATGAAACAAAACACTGTGGAAAGAAATTATGTATTACAATTGCCAACAAAAAATATTTGAACATATATAGAAAATCAGGAAAAATTGTTTTAAGACCATAAAGTACTTAGTTGTTTTGATCCACTAGGCATGAAGGAAATTTAGCAGGAGTTAAATGGTGGTGCCTTGGCCAGCAAACAGATGTTCACCCAACCTCTCACCCCTCATCCTCAACAGGACAGGGGAACAAAATAGGATGCAAAAGCTTGTCGGTAAAGACACGGAGATTAATTAGGTTATCGTCACAAGCAAAATACAAAACAAGCACAACAGATTTGTCTTGGGGAAAATTCATTCAATTTATTGCCAAATAAAATAGACTAGGGTGGTAAGAAACACAGACAAAAATTAAAACACCTATCCACACAAACAATCCTCTTCCAAGACTCAACTAGACTCCTTTCTTCCCAACTCCTCTTCTGCCCCTCTCAACCCCTAGTGGTGCAGAGGAGGTGGGGCATTAGGAGTTCCAGTCAGTCCATAACAATTCATCTTCGCAGTTCCTTCATCCTCACACTTTTCCCCTGCTTCAGGATGAGCTCCGTGAGTTCAGGGAAACCCCAGATACACCATGATTTCTGCCAAAATTTCCACACGCTATAAGGGAAATCTTTGTTCCAGTGCCTGGGGCACCTGCTACCAAAATTTTGCCACCTTACACCCAGAGCAGGTGCAAACTGGGTTCATTTGTTTGATCTTGGCTATGATGTCCCTGGGCACTGTTCTCAGAACTCATACTGACATCTTGGGTTTTGCACCATTTCCTGTGTGCACCCATGGATTCTTTTTTGTGTCCCATGACTTAGAATGAGGAAAAGTAACCAGATGCTTTGCCCAGAGTTAGTAAAATATTAAACATATTTCATGATATTTACTACTGCTCTTTTATGTGTGTGTGTGTTTTGACTTATTACTTTGGCTACACTGCTTGAATATGACTTAAGAAAACATGAACTATTTAGGCTAAAGGTGACCATTACCTCATCAAGTAAGGGAGTTAGGCATTGCTTACATTTCAGCAGTCTCAGAACAAGGATAGTACTTTGGATGACTGAATGCTTTCATTAATGAAACTAGTTCTCTGCATGATATTGAATGTACACTTACACCTACAGCTAAGGGCTTACCCTCACCTGCAAGCAGGACTCAGGTTTCCAAAGCCTCAAAAACTATCTCTTAGTTAATTTGGTGTACAAATGTAGCTAGACTGAGTGGACATTTGCACTGGTTTGTTTCCTGGGAGTGAGAAACATTTACTGCTCTGTTTTGCCGGAATGGATGAACACTTACAGCGATTACATGATCATCACAGAATAAGTTGGACGCAGAGCATGATGGCATAACAAGGTGTCGTTAGTCACCAGTAAATGTTATGACTTTGGATTGTCCCGAATATAGAAGCTTAATGGAAAATGGAGTAGTACACTTAATTTGGGGCTATGTTCTGAAGTACAAAAAAAAAGCAATAACCTCTTTACTTCTATACCATTTAGCCCATAATAAGGATAATTAGTGAAATAAGTATAAAAATTATTGAATAATGGAGTGGTTTAGCATGCTAACCTAAGCCAAATTAGCTTTTTTTTTGAGATATTTTCAATTTAATGGTATTTTTGAACTTTTACATGTGTTTTTACACATAAAAAATATTCATTTATGAAAAGGTCTTAATACTGAACAATAATGACCAACATAAAATGGCAAGTGTTCTGCTCTGCAATTCATCAGCATTTCATAAAGTTTTTCAGAGATTCTTACTCATGCAGAACCTCAGATGAGCATTTGATTATTTCTTTAAGTGTTGTCTTGAAAATAAGATTTATGCCTTTGAGTTAATAAAGAAAAAGATTATTTGACACTAGAATTATGTAACAAAACGTGCTTATGTTAATTGATAACAAAAAGTAATGCTACAAAAGTAGACGTGCCTTATTTACATTTTATATACATGTGACTACCCTTTTCTTTTTCTTTTACACTTTAATAGCAAAAAATGAATTTTTTTCCAAAATCGAAACAAAGTACCTCTTCTTTTGTCTAGATATTGTGAAGAATTAAGATATTTTCTTTTTAAATTCTCTTCCAAATGTTAAGTCTGTGACCATGCCTGGTCCAGAAGAATTTCTGTGCAGGATATACCAGTGCCTAACAAAACAAGAGGACTTCCCATATTACAAACCCACTTTTACTTCCCAGCTTGGTGCTTATCCTTCTTATAATTTTATTACAGTGTTGCTCAGTGTTATCGTTTTTGTTGATTTTAATCACAAACTTTCTTCAGGATTGCACCTGACCAGTCATTTCTCATCTTGGATTTATGTAGCTGAGATATTACACTTAAATAGAGATTTTTTTTATTTTACCTTCTTAGATTGTAGCCTACTCTTTTGACCATGTCTCCAATTTGTCTAGATCTTTTAATATTTTAGTTCTGATATCCAGCATGTAGGAAGTCCATCACAGGTGAAATTATCAGAAAACAAGAATACTTCTTGTGCCTTCATCCAAGTTGCTAATTAAAATATCGAAGGGTACCACATCTAGAAACAACCTCTGGATGCTACTCAGTACATCTTTTTGGTTTGACAATTGCCTAAGCCTAGGAACAAATATTCTAGTTTTCTTCTTACATATAGTTTGATTTTGCTGTGCCTCTTACTGAGACATCTACTACTTCGCAGGTAATAACAGGTATTTTAGATGGAAAATTATAGCAAAAAATATTTTGAACATATTTATTCCTCAAAAAATCTGTACTGGGTATTATTTCTTTCTTGACATCTAGCTTCTTGAAAATTTTTTCATTGAATGTTAACAACTGCCTGCATTCCTAATGTACTGTCTTCTAGGATAGGCACAATCCTTCTTTTATTCTGGTCTTCTAATACTGTTTCCATAGTTTCTAAGAGAATATTCATGTATTTTTGAGATACTCCATTGTGAATTTCACCAGACAGAACTGATTTAAAAATATCTAATTTATGTAAGCACTCTCTAACTGCTATTTTCCTATTTTACCACTATGTTCTTGATACTGCTAGTCAGCTAATCACAGATGACTTATTTTTGTGAAGACTGAATTAAAAAGACATTAAGCATACTGTCTGCTCAACACAAGCTTTTCTTTTCTGCTGAATAGCAAAATGACTTGTCTGCCTTTTCTAGAAATATTTGTAAAGAAGTCATTTCTATATTACTAGATCATGGGATTTCTTGAGATACATTTCCCTCATCATTCATCATATGAATTAACAAAGTATATTTAATTCTTTTATAGTAGTCACCTCTACAGCTCAGATTTTCAGTACTTCTCCATTTTGCAGGATTTTGCAATACAACCCACCTGATCTCTCATGACCATCCTAGTTTTATGCTGCTTAAAATAGTTTGTGCTCGTGCCCTCGATGTTAAAGAACCCCCAGCTGCTCTAAAATATTTTTCCATGTATTTTCCGTAGAAACTTCCTCACTGGTTCTCTTACTTTGTGAATTTTGCTCTTGTAAAGCCCTTTTTTATTTCCTGTTCCCCCTTTCTGACTCTATATGATCCTTGCCATCTCAGTTATGTTCTGCTTTCACATTCTCATCAATAGAATAATGCCAGAAAGGAAACATTTCTAAGATTGGGTCCACACATTGACCTTAAATAAACTATCCTTGTGAAAAGCCGTTACAGGGCCAGGATCGTGTCTCTCACTATAGCTAGAACACCAGTCTGATATTATCCTTTGACGTCTGTATCTAGGTTTTATTCATAGAAAGCATAGTCTATGCAACTCTGTTAAAGAAAGGAATTTATTTTGTCGTTTCAAGTTTACCTACTTCTCTAGGGTTTTCTCCGTATTTTGTAAAGATCAGATTTTCTATTTCATTTTACAAGGGAGTTTTTCTAGTAAAATATAAATACTTTCTTCAAAGTGTGACTTAGGTTTTTTTTTGTCTGAAATTTGAACTACTAAAAATATAAACATTTTTGCAAGCTTCAAAAGCTGGAGTTTTTGCATTTGAAATTATCTCATAAGAAGAAATTATATTATCAACACACTTTCAGTTTTTAAAATGGAAATAGACTAATAGAAAAAAGGTTGCATTTCCTTGAAAGTTGAGTTTCAGCTAAACTTACATATCAGTTTTCTCCATGGTTTCACAATTCATAATTGTATTGTAAAAGTAGTCACTAGAGACAAAACGTAAATGGTAAAGAATATCTCTATCTGATGATTAAAATGAGTGCTTATACTCAGCCTTTCACTCCGACTTTTTCTATCTCTCCTTCTTTCCCAAAAAAACGAAGAAACTTAAATAATTTTTTTTTTTCCACAGCTCAATCACAAACAGCACTTTTCCCCTACATTTTCAGAAACAAAATTATTTTTTATCTAAGTAGGTGAAAAACTCATCCTAGTCAAGACACTGGAAATTTCCATCAACTATGTCCAAATTTAGGAGATGTGCACACTGACAGCAAAGATCACCCTTGAGGGTATTTAGAAGAAAATCTGTCATTTGTAAAACTGAAATCATAACAACCATTAACTACCAGGGATGTATTTCTTGTCAATTTTCTGAAAGAGAAAATACATTTACTAAAAACATAAAATGTGACTTTCAGGTTAGAAAAAATAAGTACACAGGAAAACCAACAGCCAGAACATAAAAAACAAGCAACCAACCAAGCACAAAAACCCCCACAGATAAAAGAGAAAAAGACCGCTCTCCTCCCCCAAAAAAGATATTTTTATATATATAGTGAAGTCCCATTTAATACTAATTTCTGGGGTGTTTTTTCTTCCTGTTCTAGTATGGTAATAGACATCATTAAACATTGAATGAAATAGTAGCCATTTCTATCCAAAGGAATTATCTTAAAACATATCACTAAGCAAGTACAATATGTATGTGTGTATATGTATACATTTATAAAATTTATATTACGGAAATAATGCTCAGTGCAACATTCTTTAGTCATGTTAGAACTTTTATTTAAATTGTGTAAGGCAGAAATTCCAACCCACTCCAGGAGATATTGCATACAAAAAAAAAAGAATTTTGTCCCTTTCCCAAACTGCTTATATTACACAAATCTTAATAGGCAGGTGCTTCAAATATCTTGAAGCATAAGACAGGTAGGAGAAATTTACAGATATTGTGATTAGTAGACACAGAGCATCAGAAGGACTGTTTAAAACATGGATTGATTGAATAAGAAAGCTCCAGGGACTGTGAAAATCCTAAAAGATAACAACATAGTGAAAGTTCTTGTGAACAAAAGCTCTAGGGGGTGGGAATGGAAATCAGTTTTCCTGATAAGAGATACTCCTTTGGTAAGGCAGGGGAGGGATGTCCTATATTATTGCCTGCAGTAAGTCTTGAAGAACGTTTACTTCCCTTTCACTGAAAAGTAACTGAAGCAAGAGATGCCTCAAAGCCCATTTTTGCCTTGAAAAGGGTAAAGTGAAGATCTTGAGAAACTTTCGATGAGACTGATGTGAAAACCGCAGACATATGACTATGACAAGACTTTATTTCTTCAAAAGGTTTTCATAAGTTGTGAGGTAGATTAGAATACTTCAGGTATACGAAGCAACAAGCAGGTTTTACAAAATTGAATCAGAATACATTACCTAACTAAACCCAAGAAGATATCATGATCAGTGACTGCTGCTTTGTTTTTTTTAGCTGTTGGGAATCAGAACAGAAAGTAGTCCAGCAAGTACCTGGAGGACCTACCTGAGTATTTAGGTGGGTGCAAGTGCATTTTAATAACACAAGAGACTTCTGAAGTGAGAATATCACACAAAAGGAAAAATATAGGTTTTTCATTATGAAAATAACACTGGTAAGGTAAAGATATTGAGTTGTCATGTGTGATGAAATTTTAAGTGTATTAATTTGCAGGAAGCCTTGTAAAAATCTCATGTGTGCTCATGCCTGTGTTGCTACATAACCATTCCTACAAGCTTAGAAAAAGAAAAATCCCCAAGAATAACTAACACACCGGCGCACAAATGTTCATGAACTCTACATTTGAACGTTAGTTACAAAAAAGAAAAAAAAAGGCAACTTGGTGCATGCTATTAGATGTTCTATATTCTTTTACTTCTACACTATATAGAACAACAAATGAAGATTTATTTTAATGAGGCTTATAAACTTTTGGCGTGGCTGGATTCCACTATGCACAAGGTATGAGCCACTTCTGAATATGAGAACTGAACAAGACCAGTTCAGTTTTTCATGTCTGTAAAAAGAAGTGTCCACTGAGCCAAATTTCCCCAGCCCCCATGAGAAAAATCAGCAAGGGTAAGGAATGTGTTGGCTGAAAATACTTTTAACAGTTAGTCTGGCAACTGGTAGTGTTAATGTTTGTCTGGACCAAACCAGCCTAAACTATTTGTCGGGGTAGCTCAACATGAGAATTTCAACAACAGTGTAGAATTAAAATAAGTATCACAGGAGAAAAAAAAATGCATATTAAGGAGTCAACTCAAACACCTGTGCATATGTGCTTCAAAACATATGATGTAATTCATTCCAGACAGGAGGGCTCCTGGCAGAAATTACAGTCCAATGGATATGTTTATATGAACACTCAGAGATGTTTGAAATATCAGAAAACCTTTAAGGTTGATCAATATTTTGATGACTCTGACCCAGATAGACTACAATAGATATACATTTTCTGAAGAACACCTATTACTCTTACTAATCTGAATGACTTGGAGTGTCTTTTGCATGTGCTGATAATCAGCTTGAAAACAATCCAAATGGAATATATGTTTATAAACCTTGCTAATATCAAGGAATTTATAAGTCCCACTGTTCTGCTGAAGTTTTAATTTAATAAATGTACATTCCATTCAAGTGAAGAGTTCAGTCTTTAGGAAGCAATCATTGCCTCCAAACATCTCGATATATGTTGCCATTTAGAGTTCTTCAAAACAGCACGATTATCAGTGAGAAAATAGTTGAATGGTTATTATCATTCTTTCCAGCTGGATTTGAGGACTAATAAACCTCAAATAAGATATGCTTAACTGTAAGCATGACTGTGAATGTTGCACATGGTATTTGTTCCTCTGATCTAAAGAGTATAACATGATGTAACAAACACACGTAAAATGCCAATCACCCCTTACCTCCCTCTTCAAAACAAATTGTAGAATACTTAGGGTTGTTCAAAACTCCCACAAATTCTCCACCAATATGGATTTAATACAATCTCGTACTAAATTAAATGCTATGTTGAGAACAAAATAGCGAATTGCATTCATTCACTTGAATATTGAAACAAAATTCTAATTGGTTATACTTTCAAGTTTTGATTGTGTCACAGATTTTTTATGCTAATTAAGGATATATATGGAGAGGATACATATGTATAATGGGGGAAAAATACATGCTATCTTTTACCAAAACACATCGTTTATTAATCTATGTCACTTGATTATTTATATGGAAGAAAATTTAGCAAGTCAAAATACTAATTTTTCATTTGGAATTCTATCTTTAATCAGGCTAAATAAAACAGAGCTCAATTCTAAAGCTAAACAATTTATTTAATAGTATTTCAGCATTTTTTATAATTGCCTACAAAGGGAAAAAGTTGTTATGTACACTACTCTATTGGAAATGTTGCATGTAAACTAGAATTTAAAAATGTATACGGTGCGTTGACAGAATAAAACTAGAATTTTAACAGAAAGGGAACATAATTTTCTCTATGCATGTGAAAAGAGAGAATAAACAGTCCAAAATTATCAGGAAAAAAAAGCATTTTACAGTGTGATTTAAATCATCATTATTATATTCAAGGGGCATCAACTTCATGAGTTACAATCAATTGAATTCCTAGTCATGTTAAATCAGATGCAGGAAGAATATCACAAAGAAAATTGCAATCCAACTTTTCCTGTCTCTTTAGGACTCAGGAGAACAAAAACACATTATTCACTTCTCACCATTACTACACACACTGGTTATGTTGTGTGGGGTTGTAGTTTTCTTTGTTTATTTTATTATTTTATTCCAGGCTAAACATATAATAATAATTAGAGCATAATATTGCAGCAAGGGGAGACAGTTCAGCAAATTCAATCACAGAGACGTACAACTTTATCCTCAAAGCACCAGTAGAAATTTTAATTTCACTTGATATCCTTTGAAGACCAGTAGCATGAAAAAAATTTAGTAAAGCAAAATTTCGTGCAGCCAATTTGCTTCCCGTGTACAAAAATTCAAAGGCATTTCCTGCTTGAAGTTAACCAACAAAAGCAGAACATGAGAAACAAAAAAAAATCTTACTTGAAACACACTAGTAATTAATTTTAGCAAATGTTTGATAAAGATTTTATCTGAATGTTTATTTCAAGTTATAACTTTACAAAACCTTATCATATGCTTTTGTTTAAACCTCTCACTTGCATGACAACTTCTAGTATGAGAGGGTTTTTGAGGATATAAACTCAACCTAGAATTATAATTTTTGCATCATGTAAAAATCTGTAGATCTATGGGTTATGAGGAGAGGATAATTTCTCATTGTAATTTCATTCATATGTATCCTCCTGTGAGGATACAATCCCTTCTGAGATTTGAGGAATGCATTCTTGCAGTGTTTTATTCAGACATATATAAAGGTTAAAATAACCTAAAACTTTGTACTCAGTGTTATCATCTCAGTCATAAATATTACTTACAAAGGGAAAAAAAATCACCCTTTTTTTGACTATCAGGCAGGTATTGAAGCATGAAGAAGAAGTTAATTCTCATCTTATTATATTCTATTTAACATGTGACTATGATATTCTTTTTTTAATACAGTCATGTTTCACATTTCAGAAAAGATCATCACAATGTTTGCAATTATTGTAATAATTTCCTTATACTTCAGAGTTTGCTATCATAAGTAAGAGGCTTGTGTTTCAGTTTTGCAGGGGAAAGGGGATTCTTTTTTTAGTAAACCTTCAAAATAAGGGCTCATGTGGTAATTTCTGTAGCTAATTTTTTAAAATAGATTTCTTTTTTCTTTCCTAAACACATGCTTGAATGAAAGGCACAGTGCTAAAAATGGTTAATCTATGTTAAAGATCAGTCAATAATGGCATGAAGCAAAGAGGGAGGAAAAAACAATAAGAAAGGGTCAAAGAAGAGAAAAATGAAACAATAATAAAGTTTCAAAAATCAAATAAGAAAGAAGAAATCAGTGCATTGCAACTGATGATTTAACTGAAATTAAATAAGGAAAATGTTAAGACATGTTTCTTGCATCAAGTAGTTTCAGGTGGAATGTCATCAAACTTTTAAAAGCAAGTAGTATTGCACTATGCCTAAGTCCCTGATGTTGTGCCTTGTGATTCATGCTCTCGCAGCAAGCCATGATCCCTTTCACATGGTATTTTTTACAATGCAGCTTTATTTGTGTGAGCAAATACCTGCAGCTATGTCTAGAGCAGTGCCCTAAGCAATGGTGGGGCTGGGGCACCACTGCTCAGCTAAACAAATGGCTAAACTTTTGTTGCAGGTGTAAGGATAGAAATCTGGTATGCTTTTGGGCAGTGCCAGATGGCACCCTCCCAGACAAATCATGGGCAAGTTTGGGGGGTTAGTGCAGATCAGAGACCATTGCTAAAAGGAGTGAAAGTTGTCTCATATCAGAGGCTAGGACAGTTCAATCCTATAGTCACAGCCAGTGACTACAGTCTGACAGTTGGCATAAGCACTAGAGATGAAGCTCTTTTCTATATTGTTTACTATTATACATGTAATATACTTTCTCTGTATGCAACACTGGAGTTTCTGAAAAACACTGGAGCAGTAATGTCATTTGGTTTGTTTGCAATATTTCAATGATAGAATGTTAACAAGCTCACCCTGAGTTTTCTCAGTGCTTAGGGAAAAACTGTCTCACAGAATACCAGGAATGTGATATATAATTCATGCAGATTACATGTTTCCATATTAGCAATCCATTATTCCAAATAATGTGCATATTGAGAAATATTCACTAAGGGCATCTATGAATTATTTAAAACTGTAGATAATTTCAAGCTCTTGTAATTTGATAAACCACAGGTCATGGTAAAAAGAGTTAGTTAGCTAGGTACCCAGGTACAATTTACTATAGAAGGCAGAGTTCTAACCTACCAATATTTTAAAGTTTTAGAACAAGTGAGATACAACACCTTCTTTTGAGCTGTTTCACTTAAGACTGAAAATCATTCTTAATTGTCTTCTAGTTTACCCTAGAAAGCATTATAAGCTGCCTCCAACTGCTGTAGAGCAACTCTTACAGAAGAGCCTCTATGAGATTCTATGAATTTAGAGCACCTTTCACAAGTCGGTGTTAAAACAGGATGAGAGCCTCTTAAACTATAGAAAAGATCACGATATCATGGACATTCAGTGAAAATTAGTTTCTTTCTCCACATTTTAACTTACACTTGCACCACCTTTTATTTAGTTTTCAATGTATTGGTAAGGTTCCGTGCATTTTTTCCCCATTGTATGTCTCGTTTTATTATTGTCCCTGCATATTTTTGTTTGTGCGTATAATTCATATATATACTCTCTAACACAAATAAAGAAAAAGTCTATTGCAGAAAAATATGAAACATATTTTTTCACTGTAATGGTATATTTAGGGTGTTGACATAAAATTTTATAAGATACTCATAAATGCCACCACTATTTTATAGCAAGACATATAAAGAATGTGTGTTATGAACAGATTTGACTCAAAGAATGTTAACCACCTCCTGACTTTGCTGAAATTTAGAGAAAAAAAGATCATAAAACTTTGCTGAGATAACACATACTTATTCAAAGACATGTAACAGTTTCTAAAGAAAAAAAAATCTTTCTGTTTTGGAAAAGAATAAGTAAAGTGGTTTTATTTGCACTTTAGCTATTTTTTTTACAATGTAAAAAGTCTAATACACTCAGAATTTTCTATCCAAATAAGGGACTTCAATTATCACTTTAGAAAAGAGGTAACATTCAAAGTGGATATATCGAAAACCCACATTTGTCAGTTTGCATTTGAATGTCAGTAACACATGTTATTCCAATGAGAGGAGACCTTGTCTGAGGAAGGACAATTCTAAGCCTGTCAGAGATTTTTTTTTACAGCAAATGGAAAATCATGTACCCTTGTTTAAGATTTTTTTTATTTGTGGTATTTCATTTATAACAGCTGGGTTTAGCAGAACGTGTTTTTATTTTACTTTTGCTACTAGAGTATAGAAATGGTAAGGAACAAATCATGCAAAAGGAAAGAGGAACGAAATTATAAGGGATAATAACTGCTGTAATTTATCATAACTGTAGTAGTTCATATCAGTACATTTGTAACTGAAACCTGTTTAAAAATCTCCATATAACGAAGAGAAAGAACCCTCAAGAAATCTTATAAGTATGCTGAACTTAACTACTGGATTTAAGGCAAATGCCCAGACAACACAGTCCTAAATGTTAAGCAATCTGTGTATAGAGTTTGCAAATTTGTACTTTTTTATCTAAAAGACAAAGAAATATTCCCTTCCTAGACCTAGATGTTTCTGAAATAGTTTATGAGCATGACTAAGCTAATTTGTCAAGTTAAAAACCGTGTCTCTCTGTCCTCTTTTGCAAAGAAAAGCTAATTCTGACAACTCAGTGGCATGAATGGACCCAAGAGTTCCACTGCCCAGGCAGGATGATAAGAAAACAAATCAGCTCCTTCTTTTTTTCTTCTTTGTCTGTCTTTCATTTACAATATAAGTACTTGTCCTTGCAAATGTAGTCAGCGTGCATGTTTTTAAAAGACTATATCTCCCATTAGAATCATAGGATCATGAAATCATTAAGTTTGGAAAAGACCTCCAAGATCATCAAGTCCAAACTGTGACCAATCACCACCTTGTCAACTAGATCAAAGCACTAAGTGCCACGTCCAGTCATTTCTTGAACATTTCAGGGATGCTGAATCCACCACCTCCCTGGGCAGCCTGATCCAATGCTTAACCACCCTTTCAGTGAAAAAATTCTTCTCGATGTCCAACCAGAACCAACTCTGGTGAAACTTGAGTTTATGTCCTCTCATCCTGTCACTAGTTGCCTGGGAGAAGAGGCCAACCCCCCTCGCAACAACCTCCTTACACCCAGTCGTAGAGAGTGATGAGGTCTCCCCTGAGGCTCCTTTTCTCCAGCCTAAACACCCCCAGCCTCCTCACCCGCTCCTCATAAGACTTACTCTCTGGACCCTTCACCAGCTTGGCTACCCTTCTCTGGACTCGCTCCAGCGCATCAGTGTCTTTCTTGCAGTGAGAGACCCAGAACTGGACACAGCACTTGATGTACTCACCAGTGCTGAGTACAGTGATACTTCCCATTTGTCGCATCAGGAAAGGTATTACATGGGTGAAATGACAGACACTGAGCAAGACTTCCACCCTCGTGACAGAAGTATAGTCAGTGTGAATAATACTTTTAAACTAACATATGCAGAGAAAACAATGACAAATTCCATGCTAGCAAGACTGGAAGGATTCTGAAGGTGATTTTTATGTTGCTCCAGTTATTATTATTAATATTATAATCATTATTATTTATATCCTTCACAGTACTTTGTAAGAAGCAGGCATTTAACTTGTCCTTTTCAGTTTCTAACTTTCCTATTTGGCCATGTGATTGAATACATGGTCACATTAAATGCATATTTTAGAATTTACTTTTTCCCATTAAAAAATTTGGATGAAAAGTTTAGTTTAAAATTTCTATTAACTACTTTTGCACTCCCTTCTCACTGATACAATAAATCTGTTCTCTCAAGTTGTTGCATTAATAAATCCAGTCAAGAAGATGTGAAACAAAATGCTTGAAATGCATCTGAAATTCTGGGTTTAGAATAACCTTAGCTAAAATCACTGGCTATTTTTGTTGTTTGCTTGTTTCATTTTTTTTCCACTTGAAAAACCCACATCTGTTCTGCCCTCTCTTTTTGGAAGGAAAGAAAATAATCTTCCATAACCAAAATTTATCTTAATCCCTTATTCTTAATTCCACAGGGAACTTCTAGAGCAAAGACACTACAAAAAATCTGGACTGAGTGGCAGTGGATTTTAGTTTCAGTATCAGAAACACAATTTTTGAAAAATACAAACATGATGGGCTAAGTTAGGAAGCAAAGTACCTTCAGCTGAGACTGCAGCGGCATGTGAATATAGTTTTCCAAATAAGACAAAAGTCAACAAGATATTGGTATTTATTAAATGAGTCTTGTAGAAAGTCCCATATATAGATGGCTACAAGTGATGGGGAGATACTGCCCTATTGGATAGAGAAAGGAATTGGGTTAAATAGGGCATGTACAAAACTATGACCTCATATATGTTTTAAATACACTAAGTTGTAAGAATCTCATATCTCAAGTGCTGAACTTTTCAATAACTTGGGATCTCATTAGAAATTTTTCTCACAATTTTTTTTTTCCCTGAAACCATTCAAGTAATGAAAGGTAATAAACAATTTTGGTTATAAGTTAGCTTTCTTCTAGTTTTCAGACTTATTTTTCAGAGAAGATGTGGATTAGTACTAAGTAGAATATAGTCCCTTAGTTGATTCTCAGGCATCCTTCCCCAAGAGTTCTCAGCATACAATTTCGCCTGATTTTACTAACACTATTTTTCTGTACACTGGACATTCCTCTCTAGGATCTAGGCAGGTGGTATTTAAGGACCCTATAGGATATATACATGTGATGGTTCTATTAACTATAGAAAAGCGTTTTAATATGGAAATTGTGAAGGAGTCCATTAGTTTCAACAGGACAAAGTGATTCTGTGTATACAAAATATATGTTGTGTTTTAAATGTTAAAACTTTGAATGAAAAACATTGATTGTTTTAGGTATGAAAAGGTTTATACTGACAGGTTTATGAAGCAATATGCTATATATATATATATAACAAATGCATTTGTATCTACACTGTGTTGAAAAAATAAAAGTTGCAGTAATTAATTATCTGTTTCAGTTCAATTTGCTTTCTATTGAGAACATCTCACGCTGTTTTATAGTACTTAATAAAATCTAATCCATTAGACAATGTGATAGAATCTTGTAATATATACTGACTGCAGGCCCCCTTTGGTTCTAAAGCCAATTTATATGTAGATGATACCCATTTAAATCTCCTCCAAAATAATTTAGTTTACACTTTCAAATAGTGCAAACTAAATACTTCTTGCAGACCAACATCAAGTTCACTAAATCTTTTCATTGTGCAGTACATGTAAGAAAAAAGATAATGAAGCTGAAAACAAAAAGGATTCATTTTTGCAAGGTAAAACCTAAAACAGCTCAATGTTCATTAATTTAAAGACAAAATAGGAAATTGAACAGCTAGGATGTAAATTTGGAATTTGTTCTGAAAGTTCATTGCTAGCATATGTGGAAATACAAATTCATAAATAAATCAAATGGGAAATTTTCTGGAAAATAAAGTAAACAGAAAAACACCAAATGGCTTTGTTTTCCTCAGCAAGGGTGGATCTGTCTAAACCACAATAGATTGGAAAAAGGATTTTTGCTTAAAAAGAAATTTGATATCATTAAAACATTGCTTCTTTTCCCTTTTTACCCAGCTGTTCGAATAGTATATAGTAAAATTAGACAATAAAAGTAAAGAAATTAAAAAAACCTGTATCTAAATAGTATTTGTTAAGCAGCTGAAAAGGAAAAAACCCACCATCAAGGAACCCTCAACTGAATCTTAATAATTGCAGGACTGAAAAACTACTTCACACACAACCGTGTGAGAAAATCACACAACATTAATTTGATTAATACAAACTGTACTTTTGACAAGCAGAAAACATTAAAAAGAATGAATCCTATACCTCTTAGTTAAATTTTATTTTTCTCTTTACAAGAGACTAACTTGAAGTTGTCTTTTAACCTATAAAAATAAACAGTGTTCCAGGGATCCCATACGAACAATCACTATATATCACAATTTAGAATGTTGATGTCTTTTGCAGTTAAATCCAACATCAGAAAAAAAGGTCAGAAATCACAGTCCCCTATCTAGCACAAAAGAGTCCTTGAAAATGTTCTATATCCTCCTGCATTTGTAGAAGGTATCTTTGCCTGGTATATTATTCACATGGCCCTCAAAAGTTCTTTTTTATTACTAACTCAAAACAGACTAAAACCAGGGATTTGGTCCTGCAAATTGAGAGATGAAACTTAGGAGCTATTCCTCAATGTTTGTAAATACTGAGAAGACAGTAAAAGAAACGAAAATGTTTTGATTTCTTTTTCAAATTTCACACACAAAATGCTTCTAAAAATTAGAATTCAGGATAAATTAGTCACATCATTGAAACAGGATTTTTTTTGTGTGTAATTATTTTTTATTTATGTCTAAATTATAATTCAGTCTTCCTAAAATTTTTCTGAACCCAAGAACACAATTCTCAGAGGAAAATGATTTGCTTAAGATACATCTGACATAATGCTATACCCTTGGGGACACTGCCTTATAAATAAGTACATAGGAATCAAGCTGGCAGTTAAGAAATATAATCAAAACTGAATATTCCTATATTGCTGCCCAAGTGTCAGGAGGCAATCATAATATTACCACAAGTCTTTCTGAGGTATTCATCTCATATTTCAACATTTTAAAATTTAACAACTGAGCTTATCTTAGTTATCCTAAGCTCCTTTGTAGCTGAGAGAGAGAGAAAACAGCCTGCGTCTGGAGTAAGAACTTTGTTAGAAAGATCGAGTTTCTAGGATAAAAATATAGCAAGTCTGCCTACTACCAAGAAAAACTTCCCTTGACTGGAAAGCAAAGCACACATTTATCTAGCACTTGGTAATGGCAATATAAGTAATAGAAGACAAACTTACAGCGCCTGTTAGGGAAGAGCTAGATTTGTTTCTAGATACTGATGGTACAATCTACTTCTGTCTCTTCATATCCCCTGATTCATTTAGAAATTCCTAAACCTCTTTTTTATTATCTTTTTTTATTTGTAGTTCTTCATTGGACCCTTTCATGTAAAACAATTATCCCAAAGCCATTCAAAGGCATGTGCCTGTGAAGAGAAAGAGAAGTTGGTCAAAAAACTTTTCTCAGAGCTTATTTATGAACAGACATACCCAGATTAATTGCATTACTGCTTAATGGAACACATATTCAATTATTTTTGCAATGACCCTTCAATTAAATGAACTCTCCACAGCCAATTCAAATGTCAGAAGAATGGGATTGAAACCAGACATTTTAAACTACAAATTAAAGTCCATAGATCTTTTTTCTCCACTCCTACTTAAAAAGTAGAAAACTGAATTTTCACTTTTGTGAAATAGTTATAAAATAGCTTATCTACAATCTTGTTTTATGAATTGCGGTGTAATTCAATGGTTTCTCTCCACAGAGGAATAGTTGCAGTAATATCTAGATCATTACACATTACCTTTTTCATGTTGGTAAGTCCTTTAAAACATACAGAAATTCCAACACACATTCTAACTCTCACTTTTAAATAGCAAAATTGAATGAAATAATGAAATTGGAAATAAGTTATGAATTTTTAAATATTTTGTGAAAAAAAAAAATTCCCTGTATAAAATACTTTATCTGTTGTTACAAACAAAATCAGTCTGGGCTATTTCTATGTTTTCCATGTATTACTTAAATTTTCCAGGATTTTTAAATATTTACAATTTCTCACAAGACTATGAAAATAATGCATAAACCCCCAATTTAAGTTCATGAAGCTGATTCAACTTCATGCCAGAAACAGGTGGCAGTAGAGATATGAGGCCAGATTGTTTGCTTCTATAAGTATTAGAATAGCTCAGCTGATGACAGTGAATATGTGGTACAAGTTCAACACTAAGATTTTTGGTCTCATTAACTGTTCAGAAAATAACTCTGACATTGAGCCAACTTTGTCTTCTTGTCTGCTTCCTTTGTTGACACAAAGACACCTATTTGCTCTGATTTGACCATGGCGTCTCCACTGACTTCTGTTGTGAGCTCAAGTGATTTCAGTTCTATCGAGTATAATAGAGTTACTTGCATGAATAAAAGAAGGGTTTTGTAATATTTCCAAGAAATTAGAATGTTAATTTATTACTAAATTAATAGAACAGCATCTCAGTATCACATACATAGATGTGTAAAAAATTATTTAGAAAGAGATTCCGATTACATATGTCTTTACACACACGTATAAGTTTAATATAATAAATTGGGTTTTAGCTGTAATGGATTATTGAAAGGTGTTATAGCTTTATCATTGTAACTACACATTTTTTTAAACATTACAAAACTATTAGATTTAATAGTTCAGACTAAGGGCCCAGATTTTGATCTAAATCAGATAGTCTTAAATATTGGCCCAAGGTTTATTTTGAAAGAAAAGCAAGATCATGGCACTGAATAATGAGTTTTGTGACTACTCCCCCGTTTCCTGGCTATTTCTTGCTCTTGGGATCTTCTAAGGTGTCCCAGTTTGCTGAAACACTAATCCTCAGTTCTTTATCTTCCAAGCTTCGCTTGCACTGTTTACACTTGAAAGGAAAAAGAAAATTCCTTTAGCTCCACTATTCTACCAGTCTCATGTGTGATGTCATTTTCTTTTATTCTTTTTTTAACCTGACAGCTAGCAAATACAGTTGATGTTGCCTAGGGCGTACACTGGAAGACAGTGAACAGTTACTGCTACTCACCCTACATCACACATGATTTTGTAGTGTCATATTCATTCTCTCTCCCAAAAATTGTCTCTTTACCAAGAAGTCATATTTTGATATATAGCTGGGTTTTCTACCTTCAATCAATCCTTTTTTCGTGCACCAGCTAAAATGAAAGAGGATCACACATAAGACATCTGTTTCATGCACTACACAAGAAATATTACTATTAATGAATAAAGCTAATCTTAATTTTTCCTTTCAAATCTTATTCCATTTCCAGTGTCTTGTAACTGCAGTGGAGAAGTTACCATTTACACCACCGATCGTTTACTTCAAGTAGTAACTCAAATTTCAGTTCTATTTATGGATGAAGCACTCAGTTAGCTAAGAGGAGCAAAACTGAAAGCAAACAATACATTCTTTTCCTGTTAAGAGACCAAAAGCATGAACTTGTTTCATTTATGACAGAATGTAGGAAAAACATTGAAAGATTAAATTCAAAAAGGAGGCACAAACCCCACTGACACTGAACGCTATTAGAACTTCTGCTGACAGATGATATAAAATTGGTCCTTTGAGAATACTATATACCTTTCTTAATAAGCATCAAAATTATGTGAAACTCATACATTTTAGAAACAGCATAAATATTTGTATACCTGAGGCATTGCTTGAAAAGTCTAAGGAAAGCTTCTGCTAGCATACTTCCTATGGAACTATTAATGACTCAAGTTTGGCATCTGGTACACCTCAACATATTTCTGACACTCTCCCATTCTGAGGAAAGGTCCTCACATTTGGTAAATGACTTTTTCTTTTTTCTCTTATATTACATTTGTCCTTACTACTCTGTTTCCAGCTCTGGCTAATATTTACCTTAATTTCCTGTCTTTTTATAGCTGCTTTTAATATGGCAGAACTTTGTTTTGTTTCATTTTGGGTTTTTTTCTGGGTTATGTTGTTGTGGATCTATAAATTTTCATGTCATACCCCAGATAATATTTATTTTGAAGATAGCAAAAATTAGGCATCCCCTATGTCTCATTCTATTATCTTTTTCTATGATCGGAGGACAAAGACACTTACAAAGACAAGATATTTTGACTGCTCTAGGCAAATGTTTAAGGGTAGATTTTTTGTCTGTGTTCAGTGAAGACAAGATCCTATCTTTGAGTGGATTAAATGCCTGAAGTTAAGGATAGATGGATCCTACTACATATGCTTTGTTCAATCTAAACAATGAATATACTGTTTCTAGAAAATGATGCCATTGTTACATGCTGGCTGTGTAGCCATCACTACAGATGCAAAAGTCAATATATAAAAAAGTTACATTTTCTAAGATAGGATACTGGATCCTGGTCCTCTTATGGGCAATTCCAGATCTACCACAGAATGGAGAGAGATGAACACTGAATTATTATCAGTGAGCAGTTTTTCTTTACAGATACAATACACAATTGTTTACCGTGTCACAGATATAGAATAACTAAATAATAAAAGTAGACCACTTTTTCACTTGTACATTCTTAAAGGAACATAGGTGTAATAGTTCCTCATATGAAGGAAAGGAAAAAAAAAACAAATACAAAACAAAACAAACAAACAAACAAAAAAACCCACCAGAAATAAGGACTAACATTTTGTATCCTAATTTTGCACAAAAATCTAAGGCCAAATTAGACGAGAAAGATGAGGTCATATTATCCTAATGCCTCACTTATGGCTTGATTTCATGTGCAATATTTGAGATGTCCAGATTTAAAGTCTTTAGAATAATTCTTCAAGACATTGCAGCTCAATTAAATCTACAATCTACTTTGTCAGAAGAAATTTCTGCTCTGAATATTTGTGGTGAGTATATTTTCACCCCAGCTAAAGTACAAAAGGAGAAGGCAACAGGGAACCTAAGAAACTGAAACATCACTTCACTGAGTATTGTAATGCCTGAGCCAAAGGCCCACGTCAAAACTAAGGGTCCTGAGCTACAAAAAATGTAAAGGGAAAGGGAGACAAATGTAAGTTGGGTAACTGAGGCAGCCCGGAGTTGCATGCTAACAAACTCGGTCTCTGTTCTTGAAAAGATAAATAAGTGTTCATTGCAATCCTGATCACACTCTTATTTCCACTGAAAATCCCAATCATTAAGCAAGAAACAAAGCAAAAACCCAACAAAAAACAAGCCAAAACCACCAAGACCAAAATAAAAAGAAATCTTTTTTCTTTACCTTTTACTTATGCAAGATGCCCAAAACACTGAGGTTTGTGTACATAGTATGTAAAATTACATATTACATCTGTTTAGTATGCATAGCAATTACAATGTAGATGTATAGATCTTGTCCATAAAACATGTTGCGGTGTTCAGCTCATGTCCGTATTAATGAAAAGATAAATGATTTAACAATTTAGAGAAACCTCTCTTAAAAATACATTTCCAGAAAGAAAGAAAGAAAGAAAGAAAGAAAGAAAGAAGGAAAGAAGGAAAGAAAAGAAAGAAAGAAAGAAAGAAGGAAAGAAAAAAAGGAAAGAAAGAAAGGCCAGAAACTCACTTCAAAGCCACAGCAAAGCTTTCATATAAACTCTTTGTGCTTATGCTATTAAAATGTTTCTCTTCCAGGTATTTTTAAGTTTAGAATTCTAAGCAAGCAATTGTGAGTCTGGGACTCACTTCACTTAATCATCTAAAACTCAGGTGCCAATTCAACCCTGGTTTTGTAAGTACACTCTTTTGTTTAAAGGATAGAAAACATCCCATCCTACCTGTTCTCTGCTTTCACTTTTGGATTAAAATAGAAGTTTTCTAGCATAGCCATCCAGTTTTAATTTTGTGGAATAAATAAAACAGGTGAAGACACACATGTAGTCCAAACAACCACGTGAAATGCGAATAATTTTGGAAAACTGGAAGAAAGTGTGAGATCTTAACATTCAGGAACACAAGACTTGGCAGACTTTAAAACCTAGTGTATTTCTGCTTTCCATTGTGGTAGATGGAGGCTGCTACAGCTGCACTGTATGAATAGTACAGCACATATTACACACACGTAGAACACATATGACAAGTCATACGAGGCAGCACAGATAGAAGAACAGTGCCCTTAAACAATGCTTGTTTTAATTTAAAGATCATTCAAATAAACTAGAACAGCCCAGGTGATCAGTCTTAGTCCTCTCCTTCTGATTATGACAGAAGGTTACTAGCAGAGCACACGCTACCCTTGCTTTCACGAAAACATTCATACCACTAGGTCTCGACGTCTGACTTAACTATTTCGTCCATGTAATATAAATATGTTGGGCCTCTTCCCCAGCTACCGGTTCTGATCTTGTTTTTTTTCTCATGGGTGGTGTCCTCTCAGTCCCTAGAAAGTTCAGTTCCAGACTGGCTAGCAGAATTTACACATAAATAAACAAACATAGAGAGAGCAGAGTGAATACATACAGATGTGAGAAAAAAAGCTAGAAACACATCTCTTATGGACATCTTGGCCATATAATCATGCTGACAAGCAAGCTGCTTTTACACAATCAGATCCTTTTGTTTTCCTCCTTTCCACACGCTTAGCTCCCTTAATCCTCATGCTTTTTCTATGATCCCACAGTTTCTGTAATTGTTCCGTAATAAGGTTCATTGATTCACACAATCCCCTCAAAACATATCACAGAAAGATCCTAAAAGTCCCACAAAGCCCTCCTAGTGTCCCATGCTAAGTTTGCAATTTCCCATGGGCCCCACAATAATCATGATCCCACTCTTTCTTATCAGTAACACAGTTCCAGGTGAAGGTCTTCAAGGTAACTCCTTCAGCGTCCAACCAGTCAGAGACTTGAGCACTCCACTCTTTGTTAGGGTCACTGATATCTACTGCTCCACAGGATTTGTGGGTTTTGGCTTTTATGCTTAGTTACTATTAACCATATATCAAATGACGTATCCTTATAAAGCAGATGTTCTCTCACACAGGACATCAGATTTGTGGAGCAGAACCAACATAGCCATACTACATTTTTATTCCAGCTATGCACACATGCTTTAGGATGAGAAAGTCTAACTTACCAGCCAAAATTTTTATTGAGAAGTCTAAGCAAGTAGAAAGACCAGCTGCTTGGGACATGCCCTGTTCACACAAAGCTGTTGTAAGGCTCTCAGTTGTTGGGGGATGTTGGAGCTCCCACAACATCACCATAGCAACAGACGCTCACTGCCAGAAAACTTTTCATTGCCAAATGCAACATATGAAATTAAATCTAACACAGTTCTTGCCACTTTCTGAATCTAAACCCTATCCATGAGAAATCAGCTGCAGTGAATTTCTTTAATAAACTTCTCCAAATCTCTGGCATTTCTCCATTTTCCAGGACAAGATTTCTTATTGTGGGGCAGGAGCTTTTGCCATTTACTAAAATTGTATTTTTGAAGGTTGATTTATTTGGGTTTGATTCAATAGGGTCTATTGGGTAAAGGCTGACATTTTGTGAATGTCATAACCACCTCAGAGGATACCACTGATGTAGAACTATTGAGTTAGCATTATACCGAGTAGCACTGGTCTTGCAAGCATGGTAGCTATGGAAACATGGAACTTCCTGTGTCCACTAAGATTGCAAAGGTGGCTGGTCTGCACAGAGCTGCTGGGAGCAGGACCTGAAAAGCTACTGTTCAAGTTAGGGTTTGGTGAATGCAGCACAGAACATGACTGAGTTACCTGAGACATTTTCTATTTATAAGCTAACTAAGATGTAGCATGATCTGGTGTTCATAGCATGTTGCAGTGAATGTGCTGTTCTCACAAATATGAATTGTAAGAGAAACTAACTATATTTAACAAGGATGGATGTTAAAAAGAACAATATTCCTTAAAACTTTTGCAGATGTGCAGTATGTGGTCTACAGTTTTGTTTGCAGCAACTTACAACAACTCTTGTATTTACCTACAAAACAGAGTTCTGTACAAAAAAGTATAGAACTTTAAGTGCTTACAGAAAAAAAAATTACAACCAGAATGTTTCAAAAGAGGCTATCTGATATGGGTAGGTTTTGTACCAATGGCTCCTTTTTCACATGCAGAGTTTGATCTCAGAAGCAGCAGAAGGCAATTTCTACATACAAAGAGTGCTGTCAGTGGCTTTGATTTCTGAGACCAAGTAGATAGATAAACAATTAAATGTGATATAAACTCTTCTTGCTTTATTAAAAAAAGTTCAATTTTTATGTGAGGGGGAAAAAGAATTCATCTTCACATCCCTCTGATTAGAACTGAAATTTTCATTTAGATTCTAGATAATGAAGTCTCTAAGCTATGAAACCACAAATGCAAACTTTGAGGTGATTAAAGCCTTAGGCCTATTGCTGTAGAAAACGACCTTATTTAGGAAACAACAATTTGATGCTAATAGATTTGGAAAGAGAACAGACAAAAGAGCTTTCTTAATGTTTACTTACTTTTCTCTGTAGAAACAAGAGTTTGTTTACAAGTATTGTTCTCATTACATAGTCTAAATAGTAATGGGTGCATTTGATTTAATTACATTTAATTAAATTTCATTACATTTAATTACTGTTAATTAGCATACTAGTTTGCTGTGTATTCCTACATAATTCTAGTCTGATGCTTAGGTCCAGAATCACAAAACAACCAAAATGCACAAATTCTTATCTAGTCCAATTTTAAAGTAGTTCTTTAGAGTATTTTTTTTTTTAAAAGCTCAGTGTGACTGTTGGGTAGAAGCTACAATGTTTGTTACGGGGTTCCTTAATTCAAAAAATACCTGCTTTTCTTAAGGCTTGAAAATATTTTCATTTTTGCAATGCTGAGATCTCTATCCTCTTTTGCAACTCAGTCTGGCCAGAACTCCTAAAGTAAATTATGTTCTGGTTAAGGTCGAATGATCTTTACAAGCTCTGTCTTAGCATGTCCAGCACATATTAATAAAAACAAGTCCCACACAGAATGGAGAAGCTACAGCTATTTTTATTTAAATATAGAGGAAGAGAAATGTGTTTTATGCCTTTCTTAACAAAAACTGAAGGAAGGTATAGTGCGCAGACACGATTCTGAAGAACTTCTTTCTATGCACTCGTCAACCAGAGACACTTAAAATTATTTACTTTTGCAAAATCATACAGGGACAGTAAGTCAAAGCCAGAATTAGGCTTTTGTGAGCAAAAAGTGATTTCTTGCTTATTTATTTCTAGTAAAACAATTAAAAAATTACTAATTAGTAGTGATTAGTGATCTCTATTGTTCATGCAAGAATGTATCACTTTGGTTGAAATTATTCCCTTCCTCCGTTTTATCTCACAATCCAAAATATCAGATAAAGAGTTCAGTAGCATATTGGGAAGCTGTTATTTGGGTGTCTCTGACAGGTTACTGTTTCAATTATTTATATAAAAGCTAGAGCTATTGTCACTAACAATATATGCATATTAGATCAAATTAATGTAGTTGTTTCTATTATTATACAAGAGCAATGAGATTTTTTTTTAATAAAGTTTTCCTGCCACGTAATCTATACACATTTTAACATTTGAATGATATTCAACCATGGGGAATAAATATGAGCTGTTTTACTTATGTTACTTACATCAACTCATAAAAATTGTGGAACTAAGAGTAACAAAGAGACAATGCATAAGAATCAAATGACAGCAAAACAGCTGCATAGATTTACTAAAGAATTAAAAAAAAAAAAAAAAGGCAAGACCATGTAGATTTATGGTCTCCCTTACTTTAAAAATAGAAAATTAAACCATTTAAAATTAAAAATTTAACTTTTTTTATCTGTGGATGTAGTTGTGACTACATGATACTGAACAGAGAGAGCTTAAAAGGGGTCTTTTCACGTGAAAGCATAATAAAACCTGTTTCCTGCTTTATTTTTGTTTTGTAGATAATCATCTTGCAAACAGCTTTGTTACAATAAATAGCATGACTGAAACAAGAGGCAGGAAACTTTTACTCAGCAGCAGAAACAACACTGGAATAAAGAGTTCTGAATTTGAACCATTTTTGGCAATTTGTACTAAATGAATGTAGGTGTTTCAATATCCTTTTACAGAGCACTTTCATTTTAAGGATTTGGAAAACTTCAGTAGGTTTTGATTGGAATTCTCTTTTGGAATCTCTTCAAAATCTAAATATATATTATGTCTGCAGCAAATATTCTGTATTTTTTACAGTCTAAAGAAGCACAGCAGCTAAAGAAACAGGGTATGTTGGAGTGTATATAAGAAGCCTTTTTTATTGTGGCATTTTATTCCATAAATACCCTGCAAAGTGTTTTTCACCTCACAAGGATTCCATTATTAATTAGCTTATAGTGATTATCTTTGACAGCAGAATGTGTCATGGAGTAAGTTGCTTTTAAATTGAATTAGATTTCCTCTAGCAACTTTTAGCACAGCCTAAAAACATCCCAATTTCATAAGCAGTAAATGTGCAAGAAAAAGGGAATGAAAATTAATCAGAATTAATTTTGCATTTTTTTATATGCTGCATCTATAGTATTTGAAATGTTCACGAGCAATCAGAACTGTACTGCTAGACAGTGCACAAAGACACGAATGAAATTGCCTGATCTAAGAATATTACAACTTGTTCCTATTAGATGAGCATGAATCTATAACTTTCCAGCTAAGATTTCTAGCTTTTCTCTTTACTTGTCTGGGTTTTTTTTAATTTATTTTTGTCTTCGAAGAACAACTTCTTAAGATAGCATCATAATTTTTAACCAGTCTTTTTATTTCAAAACAATTTAGAAGAATGAGAAGCATGAATATGTTTTAATTTGACCATTTAATGCTCTTCCTTTGGAGGTTTCCCAAAAACATCTACACGTGGATATGTTTAGTCTGTGTTTGTTGCTTTTTATCACTTTGAAATAGAAACACAGAGAATTTTTAGCTAATTAATGGCAATTTTAAAAAAACCCTTGGTGTAGGATTTCAGCCATCTATGATCCAAGGTTAGCTTGGTGTAACACAGCAGTGTGATATTAGTTTAGTTTTCTTGAGAAAATCATTGGGAAGGTGTGAAAAGTTATATGAGCTAAAAGAATTACAGATCACAAATGTAAGTACACATGAGAAGTTTAATCATAAGATAGCAATTATTAGGAATTCAAAGACACAGGAAGAATAATTCTAGCTGGAAGCCATAAAATCTTCAGGAAACAAACACATAGTTGGAAGATGGTAACTTGAAAGCACTAAACATCAGTCTTCTTCAAGAAATATTTAACTATTCTGCACTGATGATGACTACCCAACCAGCAGAAACTCAATGTGCGTCTCATTTGGTCTGGGGAGCATGTTAGAGCATTGTAATGTGAAGTCTAGTTGTGTGTTAATGACTTGGTATCTATCATATACAATAGAAAATAAATAATTGCACTGTACACTGCAGAACTGCACAAATATTGCCCTAAGTCCCTTTATGTGCCACAAAGTTACCCAATGAAAGTGATCCGGAGAAGAATCGTAAAACTCCTACTGAAACTGTGCTGAAATAGTATGACTTCTCAAGAAGGAGAGTACCATCACCTTTGCTTCCTAGCAGTCGTATTTTGACAAAAGACTAAAAAACATGGACATCAGTAAAGCAGGGTCTTGACATTTAAAGCTTACCCACTCAGAACAAGTGTCACTCTTTCTCTCAAGCAAGCCAACAGATAGGAAGGAGCATATATAAAGTATTCAGACCAGTACTAATCCCAAAGAGGTTATGGAAAAAATAACACCCCAAAAGCCTTTGGTAAAGGCAGACAAGTAAACAAAACACTGGGTCATCCGCTAGATCGGAGATGTTATATATTATAAAAAAAATCAAGCTGTATCTATTTCTAATATACATGTTTACTGTTTTTAACTTTGTAAGAGTGTTAATTTTTAAGTGACTCCTTCAAATTCAACTTAAAGCAATCTCACAGGCAGAGTGCTGAACAGGATTCCCCTATTCACACATAGGTCCTGATATAAGAAAATCCACTGCCAGAGGAGACTAAGAGACAGATTCTGATCTGTCCTATGTTTCAACTCTGTTACATAAGATTTAGCAACAGACCATAGACTCTACCTAATTCAGAATCCCTTTGATTTATGAGAAATTAACTTGAAAGGAATTTAAGCTGCTCAGCTAGCTCTGCACAAGTATTTAAGATACATTTGTCAACACAACAGGATATCAATGCTCCAACTGTTCTGAAGCATGCAAATGTCACTTGGGAGTTATGACAAGGTCTGAAGAAGGCTTTTTTTCAACACAAGTTACAAAAGCCTGAGGTTTCACCAGCTCTATGAGAACTGGATGAGCACAATATGCAGCATAAAGCCACTTTTCCCTGTTTTCTTTGAATCCTGAAATGATTAATGCAGCCAAGTGAGGGCTGATGATCAGAGTGCATATGTGCTCGTGTGAAAAAAAAGAAAAAAAGAGAACAGAGAAGCAGACAACCTTCTGGTAGGAATTTAGCAAGTAAGATAGGTCTGGGTGAAACTTTCCTTTTAAACTCTTTTGAAACAAAACCAGATTTTCAGTAAAATGAACCCTATCACCAATATCCTCCACATAAACTTAGACAGCTTTCTCAGGACAACAGGAAAAATTTCAGGGGGTACCAGGGAGAAGAGGTGGGCGGAAGAGGTGTGAAAGTGGAAAAGTCAATCTTTTTCTTTTTAAATGGAAAAGGTTTTTTTGATGGAAAAGTTTTGACATCCATGCATTCTAAAAATTTGGGCTTTCTCTTTTTTTTTTTTT
The DNA here is from genome assembly GCA_013396775.1 of Cephalopterus ornatus. Lineage (NCBI taxonomy): Eukaryota > Metazoa > Chordata > Aves > Passeriformes > Cotingidae > Cephalopterus > Cephalopterus ornatus. The sequence goes on from VZRE01016434.1 coordinate 136,865, forward strand.
TGAATGAAATAATTCAGGAAATGTCATTTAATGTTTAAAGATCAGTTGAATCTTCCCTATCACCTGTTGCCTCTTGCTGAAGAACCCCTAGTTGTCAAGCTGTTTTTAATACCATCAAAGAATTGAGGAGAAACAATGCCATGCTACTTGGTGGTTCTTACCACACAATTGGTATGAGCTGCAAAGCAGCAAGACCTGCTTTGTGAAACTGACCATATATTAATAATTAATCAAGTAATAAACAAAATTACAGAAATATTAGCATAGAGAAGAAGAACTTTCCCAAGAAGTCTAATTGAATTTAATTGAAAGTAGCAAAAAGAAGGAACGAAAAATTAGTAAATACGATTCCCAGTGATGAAAGGCCACATAAGCAACTAAGCTTTTAAAATCCAAGATAAATATATGAAATGGTGGCATTAAAGTCAGATCTTTTTCACTCTCTACATTCACATTTTAAGGACTGAAATATGAACTCTGTTCTTGAGAATGACATATATCTACATTAGACACCTAACTCTGCCCTCAGTAAGAGTTGTGTTAGATATATCAGCCACTACGCCAAACAAGTATAATTGTTCAACCTCACCAGCAACAGTTGTCAGAATTTGACTTTATTTTCTTTAGTTTAAACACTGACAGAGAAATATTATGGAGGAGTTGTTGACTGTAAAAAATGTTTCCAAAAATAGCAAATATTTGTTGGTGGGAGTCTGTACACAGGAACCTTATTCTCAGAGTCACTCATCCAGTTTGCAAACACAATATGCATTGTTATAGTTTAGCAGCAGTGCACAAGCATCTAAACATACGAGCATCTTGTAGTTAATAGAACAAAATAGTGGTCGGTGCCATATAACCAGCTTATCTGTGAGAACCAGCTATCATTGGAGAAGAGAGAACAAATCACAGAATGATAGTGAATTATCCTTACACTCAAAACAAACCATTAAGCAAGCTTTTCATAAGTCAGATTTTCACTGAGTCAACTAGAAATATTGCCTGCACAAGGATTCTTGCAACAAGTCTCAAACACATATAGAGAAACAAAATAGTACATCTCAAGTAATGTTTCTATTTAAATATGCTATTTAAGAATTGCCTAATTTGCAGCTACAGATTTAGAGCATATGACCTGGTTATCCCAGGGATTGTTCAGAGATTTAATTCATTCCCTTTATGAAATGTTTTTTTTCTTTAATTATGTTCAGTGTCAAAAATACTTAATTTATCTTCTTGATTAGCTAATTATTTCTTGCCATTGCCTAGTTACTATTTTGGAATGTGCTATTGTCTGTTTGCACATGCTTAATTTTTAGTTTTCAATAATCTTTCTGACATTTAGTTCTTTATCTTCCCCTTTCTTACATGGAATTGTTTGGAACATTTTCAGTCAGCTTATCAAAGCATTTGCTTACAGAGATTTACTCTTTGTGTCTGCTTTTCTGTGCTGCCTTAATAATTCATGCTAGAAATGTTATTTAAGCAGCCTTGCAGTTCTTCTTGCTGAGTTTTTGAAGTGCTTTATAATAACTTTGTGTACCAGGGCTGCAAAACGCAGGTTAACCACAGTCTTAAGGATCTGAAGAGGTGGGCATTATACTTTCATTCTTTGCAAAAATGTTTTCAGGCACTGAATGCTCAGTTCTTTGCTGGTCTCTGCCTGTTTGATATAATTTTTTCACTACTAAACTTTTGCAGCACAGCTTTATCTTGTATAATAGCTTCCTTATATACTCTACACAAAGTGTAGAACATAATCATAGGAACACAAAAATGTACAAGGCAGAAAACAGAAAACCAGAAGGACTTTGAATAAAGCCCCTCACTTTCAAAGCTGATGAGAGTGAGAAATTACAGGAATATACAGAAATAACATGTTAGTATGGAGAATAAAGTCTTAATGCTAGATGCATCAAGACAGAAAAAAAAATACAAAAAAAGTAATAGAATTTAGTACTAAAGTTAGAAATTTTCAGCACATAAATCAAGCAGCTTCATGAAATGTATATTGCATTTGATGTTGAAACAGTTGCGAAGTAAGTGGGATTGATTTAATCATGATTTTTGATGATTCAAGAAGACGACAGATGCAAAAGATGACTCATAAAAGCTAGAATGTTGAATCTTACCTGAGAGGATGCTGCCAAGGTAGAAAATAAAGTGTAAATGAGCACCTGCACCAATTTGAGACCAAGCTTACCAATCTCACCAGCATGCCTCATGATCAGTTTCTGATATATTTCAAAATCCTAACAGGAAACTATTTCATTCATATAATTTCAGGTGTGGATGATGAGGAAGAACAAAAAGCTTTATTCTGAATGGGCAAACTATGAAGCACCAGTAGATGATTTCTGTAAAAATAAGCATAAGAATTCTACCAATCATCTTAAATAAAATATTAACTCAAGTGCTAAATATCCTTTCTGCAGATAAAAGATAAAATTTTTTGTTTCTGCCCTTTTTAGGGACTATAATTCAGAATAAATTCCATAAACACTTTGTACTATTAAAAAAAAGTGAAGATTGAAGAAACATCAGCTTTTACATTTATTCGAAGTGAAATGTTTTAAACGTATGCTTGAAGTTTTGATAGTTTTGATAGTGCATTTTATCCCTCCGATGAGTATTTCACCATAAAGAGTGGAAGTAGTGTTCATGAATCTTATCTTGAAGCTTTAGATGCTCCTTTAAACATCACAAGTCCTTGATTTCAGAGCTGACAAAGAATACAGAAACCTGTAACAGGGGAAAAAATACTATTTTTTCTAAGATATACTGTTTTGTTGTTTATTGGCTTCCATCTATTTATTGCTGATAGCTTGATAGGAAAGGGATAAAGGTATGCTTTACTAGTAACACATCATCATTTTTAAGTAAAGTAAGATTTTTTCAAACAACACTGAAAATATTAGAAATGGTTCCTCAAATAAGGATGAAATAATGAATCCAGCTGCTTTTTCACATAATTAGTTGATCAGTACTGAATGAATTTTAAAGTAGATGAAACTCCACATTAGCTGTGACCTTTGCTGAGATTCTTTCCCTGCATAAGCAAAGGGATTTGGCTTGAGCTCGCACAAAGATGATTTGATGTCAATCACACACTGAAATACATAAAATCTAAGATGTTACTTGTGAGGAAGGAGAAAACCCTCAATTATAAATATATATAATTAGAATAAATATAGCAATACTATGACTAGAAATATAAATGTTTTTTCTGTCATAGGAATAATGATCTGACTGATGTTGTGATGATTTGTGAGGAGTAAAAATGTTACAGTTAAAAGTGATATTCAGGGCTTAAGATGACATGAAAAATTGAACCAGATGATCCTTGAGGTCCTATTCAATCTGGTATTCTATTATTCTATAATACATAATCATAGCTTAGAAGAGACAATAAAATATCCTCACATTTGTAACAAGGAGTAGAATAAGGAAAAGACTGACTGTATTAGCTCAAGAGGAAATACACTGTAAAAGACAAATCACTGTTCTTGTAGGAGACTAAATGTCGTTGGAGACCTGTGTATTAAAATTTGGCAGCCATTTTTAATTTTTCTCATGTACTGATTCTCTATCCTATGAGGAACCGACAAAACTTCATATACTAAAAAATGAAAGTTCATAATTTTTTTCATGTTTACATGAAACATTCTGTGTTCTCTCCCATTTTGCTACATTTAACTTTCAGATATAAATTATTTATTTCCTGCTATAATTTTATTTTCATTGTTCATTCTTTTTCATCCCTCATAGTAATATATTACAATAAGAAAATGTTAAAATGTAAGAATTCCCCAGTAACATTAATAACTCATGGAAGGGCAAGTCCACAGGCAGTATAATAGTGGCTAATTTCTTTTAAGGCACAGTGGAATTCTTCAGTTAAATTGCTTAAAATATTACTGTCCAGCCTTTGATTGTATTAGCATAGATGCTGCAAGATATCAAGGACACCTAATTACTACTAAAGAATTCTACAGTGGCAGGATTTTTTTTTTATAAGTACAAAGTGTGCCCTGTATGTTTTAGTGCACCAAGAAGCTTTATCTTCATTCATACTCCATGTTATATTAAAAAATCTGGATGAGAGACCACAGTCCACAGGTAATGAGGAAACCATGGAAGTAGAAAAGATGCAGATGGAACTGGAATTCCTTGTGAAGTCACAGAACTGTAAAATTGCTGGTGGCATAGCTCACACGACTGGGGTGCAAAGAGGGAACAGAACAAAGAATGATGGGCAAGGAAGATGAAGAATGAGGGTTCCCTTCCTGTGAAGGAGCACCTAGGGTGTATGAGGATCTCTTGTGGGATGGACAACATATTGGCTGAGAGCTTGTGGGATGGGATCAGAAGAGAGGTTAATAAAGGTTGTCATCATGGTGAGAGCTTGTTACAGACCACCTGATTTAGGGTAAGGAAGTGGATGAAGCCTTCTTTAAACAAATGAAGAAATATCTGCATCACAGATCCCAGTTCTTATGGAGGACTTCAATATTTTTGACATCTGCAAGAAGGACAACATGATGGATATTAAAAGTCAAGAAGATTTCTGAAGCGTGTTGGGGATACTTGGTCAAACAGGTTGAGACTCGGAACAAAGCTTTTAAAAAGGCCTTTGACACAATTTCCCTCCCAAAGTGTTGTACCCAAGGTAAGTCACAGGGGTCTGGATGGACAGATAAGAAGGTATTAGGTAAAAATCAGGCTGAATGGTTGGACTCAGAGGACAGCAGTTAATGGATCATAGTAAATCTGGAAGCCATTAACAAATGGAGTACTGCACGGGTCTTTTCCCGTGATCAGTGACAGCATGCTTGTTAATGAAGTTTGCAGATGACATCAGGATAGGAAGACTCAGTGGTACCTTAAACACAGGTCAGATAGGATGCAGATAATCTGGAGGAATGGGCTAAAAGGAACCTGGTGATATCTAATAAGGATATCCTAAAGTCCTACACTGAAAGAGGAAGAATCCCTTGTAATGAATCAGGCTGGGGACCTCCTGGCATGAGCAATCTGGCTCTTCAGAAAAGGTTTTGGGATTCCTGGTGCACAGCAAACTGTGAATGAACCAGCAGCAGGACACAGCATCAAAGGGGGCCAACAAAGTCCAGGGTTATATTAGCATAAGCCGTCTGCAATTGAAGGGAAGTGATTACACTATCTCATTAGAACACATTTTGATACTGCAACCTCTTTGGGGGTATTGAGTAGAAGAAAGACATCACTGTCTCCAAGAGATAGGTCTATTGAGAGTCAGGAGCTGGAGCACTTGCCTTGTGAAGACAGGTTCAGCTCTGGGGGGACCTAAAGAACCACCACCACCTACAGGGAGGCTACCAAGGAGATCAAAGAAGGCTCTTCAATGGCATACAAATCTCATGGAATAAGAGACAACAGACACAAATTGAAATAGGAAATGCTCAAAATTGATATAAGAAAGACCATTTTCACTATGAGGGCAATCAAGCAGTGAAGTATACTGTGCAGTCTCTGTCCATGGAGGTGTTCCAGACTTACCAGATAAATCCTGAATAGCCTGCGAGTTGACCTCAGTGCCGACCCTACCTTGAACAGGAATTTGGAATAGAGACTTCCTGAGATCCGTTTTGCCCTGAATCGCTATGATATTCAAGAAGTCAAGATCTGAAGATCATAATCTTTAATGAAGATCATAATCTTTATTAAAATGAAAACTTTACTTAACAAAGTCCTAAAGCTGTACATGTGGCCATTCAGATAAATAAATTTCTGTCACAAAATCAAGTATATTTCAGGTAAGTGTTTCAAGTGACCAGAATGTAAGTCCTTCTGTTAAATAGAAACAAGTATTACTTATTTTCAAAACTATGAGGTCATGATGTTGAATAACTACTAAGGTAGAAAAATGGGAAAACAAGTGGCCCTGAACACCACTACACACTAGCTACCAGTAGCATGATTCCCCTAAAACAGCGCAGGAAAAGAAACTCTTCATACATACATCAAGTCGTTCTCTTAGAAGGAGTGCTTATGGATTTGTTTGTTGATAAATACAGATTTACATAACAAATTTTACATTTAGTGAATCTTACTGACTGAGATTTTCTGCTATCTCAAAGTATTCTCAGGGGATAGCGTGAGAAGATACTGCAAATGTAATGCTTCTTTGACCTATTTTGTAACAAAATGTGAGTCTTAGATGAAACACCCTGTCATACATTGTGTTTGCAAAATCATTTTTTCTGAGGAGCCCACATATCCACAAAGAAAAGACAGTGGATTAGAATTGACTTTAACTTATTTAGCCTTTGCACTAGAGCTTGACATTAGCTAAATGTGAAATAAAATTATGATATCTGAACTACAGAGATTTAAAGTTATTCTAAGACTGTGTATCAATTTTCCATACTGCTTTTCTAATCCTTTTATTGATTTTTTGCAAATTTATGCCAAACAAGGTTTTAGAACAGTCTTTTTCAGATACAAAGTACAGTGCAGTTTATCGAAGACATTCTCTCCCTATCTTCTTTTTAAAAAGTTCAAGTTAATCTGAATCACTGTCATCATGTCAAATCCCAAATCTAAAATGTGTCTTGAGAAATTCAAGCACATTTCAGCTTAGTGCTGATTAAACAACTACATAATACACATCATATGTGAGATACTGGAATCAGTAGAACTAGCCATATAACAAGTGAAAACCTCTTTTATTATAGCAATATTATCTCTAATTCAGTCTAGCTAGTAAAAATGCTCTACAGGTGAAAGAAATGCTAAAATGTGTGAAGCAATTTCAGTGTATTTTCCTTTTTAAAAATTATGGATAGAGTTCAAGAAAGGGGGCACAGTGGATACACCATAAAAAACTCAGGAGAATTTCCCAAGAGAATCAATGAGGATCTTTATTTGCCCTAGGTTAAAATTTATGTAATATCAGCAGTACTTTTGGATGCTCTGTAAAGGTTTTTTTCATAAAGTTCTGAAATATCATGATAGAATGTTTTAGGACAGTAAATATAAATATAAACAGAAAACATAAGTATCTACTGCTTATTTCCTTTCAAACCTGATCTTCAGTAACCCTATAGCAGAGCTCAAGACCTAATCCAGCCTACCTTCTTGAAATTCTCATGGACACATAATGAAAGCCATACTCCCTCCACTTTAAATACGAAAAATGTTTTTAAGGAGTGTTAAACTTTCAAGGTTTTATAATCACACAGTAACCTTGAAATGTCTTTCCCTCTAGGGTCCCTGACTGAAATATAGATTTCTTTGAAAATCATACGTGTGTTAATTAACCCGCAAAATCTTTAGAAGTAGGTACACAGATTTCTGAGACAAACTAACTTCAATAGCATGATGAGGACAATTTTATTTCTCTTAAAGTTAGACTAATCAACAGTCCTGTTACTGCTCTCTCCTCATTTCAAATATAACAAAGAAATTTATAAGCAACTGAAGACCATAAAGCACTTTTAAAATCTATTCCTGTGGGAACTCATTTTACAGAAGAGCTTTACAACAAGTTTAAGACAGAGGTTATGTAGTTATAATTGTTAAATACTTTGTTATTTGTTCATATATAATCGGTTTAAGCTCTGTTAATGTTGTTATTCCTTATAAGGTCACAGTCTCTCCCAGTTACCATGTATGTCCGTGTTACCTTCCCCCTTTCAAATTTGAAAAAAAGCCTCCCTCTGCTCTACCTATCCTTCCCAGGTTTGTAAACCGGTAACTCCCAGTCTTACCTTATTTGGTAGGCTCTGCTTTTCTTCCAGACCCTTCCACAACAAACCTTATAAAAGAGGCCGCCACCATGTAAATAAAGTTCACTCCCACCCGGTCCCTGGTGCTGTGTGCTTGTGTGGTTTCTGCCTCCCTGCGTCACAGCTCCTCAGGCCCGGAGTGCATGCCGCAGCCCTTCGGCTAGCCGAGGCATAGCACCTGCTCTACCCCGGAGTGGACGAGCCTTCCTCTCCCGCGGGCTGCGTCATATTCCGATTTAAGAAATTCCTTTTATGCAATCAATACTTTTATAACTACAGTTAAAGGAAGGTATTGGAAAGGAAGACATTGGAAAGGAGGGGAGAGGAGGGGAGGGGAGGGGAGGCAGAATGCTTGAATTCCTGTAGGGCTTTGCCACTACATTTAACCCTCCTATCAAAAACTAAAAGATAGAGTCACAACAGAAAAGTAAGAAATACATCCATTTTTCTATAAATAGAGCGTGGTTCCATACTTTGTGATAAGTACTAGACTAAAAAATACTCCCAGCATAATCATTTGCATATTTTCATCTCTTTCAGCAGCCTGTATAAATAGTCTGCAATTAAGTGACAGTAGTTCAGATTTCACATTGTCCTTTTATTAAGTGTATAGGTTCACATTCAATACAGAAAAAAAATACCCTCTTCTGAAGGCACAGACTCTCTTATATTACTCATTCTCTGACTCTGATATTGTTCACTACTATATTTGAGAATTTCCCAATAATAACAAGCATGTGAGGTGGTTTTTTATTATTTTTGTATTCTGTTTAGAGAATGAATCTGCTCTATATCATCATCTGTATTCAGATCACAGTTTTCATTTATTTCAGTTTTATATTTTAATGCTGAATATTTATGTTTAGATATAGGCAGACACTTTTAGGTGCATTTTAAGGCACTGCCTCCTTTTTTTCCCTGCTCTGGATTCAGTCCCTGAGCAATTCTGCTTGCCTCTGCCTGCGTGTCTCATATAAGCATGAGAGAATAGGGAAGAAGTGCCTGTGTGTGAATGTATGAGTGTGCGTGTGTGTGCATGTGTATTGAGAGAAAGGAGGGAAAGAAAAAATCTGACTTGTGAGTCCTACCCAGCATTTCATAGGAAATTCATGGCAGTTTTCTAAGTACCTGTTCTCAAGCATATTAGTATAGAATCAAAGAACCAAGGAATCATTTATGTTGGAAAAGACCTTTAAGATCACTGAGTTCAACCATTGACCAAGCACTGCCAAGTCCACCTCTAAACCATGTCACTAAGTGCTACATTTACACATCTTTTAAACATCTCCAGGAATGGTTTCTCAACTCAACTTCTCTGAGAAGCCTGTTCTGATGCTTAAAAACCCTTTCCATGAAGAAATTTTGCCTAATATCAAATCTAAACTTCCCCTGACTCAACTTGAGGCCATTTCTTGCCCTATCAGCTGTTACTTGGGAGAGGAGCCTGAGCCCCACCCGTCTATAACATCCTTTCAGATAGTTGTAGAGCCCTGACCCTCCTTTCTCTGGGCTCTCCCCAGTACCCTCAGCTGCTCCTCAGAGGACTTATGCTCTAGACCCTTCATCAGCTTCATTGCCCTTTTTTGGACATGCTCCAGCACCTCAACGACTTTCTTGTAGTGTGGATCCAGAACTGAACACAGGATTGGAGGTGAAGCCTCACCAGTGAGAGATAAAGTGAGTTGATATCGTTGCCCTAGTCCTGCTGGCCACAGTATTTTTGATACAAACTGGGATGTTTTTGACCCTCTTGGCCATCTGAGCACACAGTGGTTTGTGTTCAGCCAGCTATTGACCAACACCCTCAGGTCATTTTCTGCTGAGTAGCCTTCCAGACATTCTTCCACAGACCTGTAGCATTGTATAGGATTGTTGTGACTGAAGTGCAGGACCTGGCTCTTGACCTTGTCAAACCTTATACAACTGGACTCAGCCCATTGATCCTGCCTGTCCAGATCTCTCTGTAGTCTTCCAGCCCTCCAATAGATCAACACTCTTGCCCAACTTGGTGCTATCTGCAAACTTGCTGAGGGTGCACAATTCCCTTGTCCAAATCATCTAGCTTGTACAGTAGAGGGGTCTTAGAGGCAAGAACATCCTTTGTTTGCTTCATTGCTGTTGAAGGAGCGTGCTGTGTATCGAATAACAGTGGGTACTTGTCGCAGCTCGAAGTGGTTAACGGGGAAGATCCACTCGTGTAGAGCTGTTAGGAATAAGGGGAAGCCAGGCTAGCTAGAGCTGCGGCATTAAGGGCCCCTGATGCTGTGATGCAAAGAGACATGCACACAACACCAAGGGTGGAAAGGAGTGAATCTTTATTAATATGGCAACAGTCCCTTTTATAGGGTCTGTCTTGGAACAGTCTGGAAAGAGGGAGTGGTTAGCCTTACAAGGCGAGGAGGGGAGTAACTTGGAACATATAAGGATTGAAGGGGAGGAGAAAAGGGTGGTACATGAAATAGATAAGGTAAAGAGGAGGGGTAACAACCATATATGGCTTTTAACATTATCTAACACAAATTAAACTTTAATAACGATGATATAAACAGCATCTAACAACATTAGACGCCGCGTCTGATTAAACAAAACTGTCTAGGTTGTCTCTAAATCTGTTATAGAGTTTCTTTTCTTTATCAGTGAACAGATCTCCTTTTATTTGCATAAAAGAAGAAAAAATCATCACTGTTGTAGTCTGTATCTTGAAACTTACACAAGGGAACTAAATAAGGATCCAATAATGTTGACATGTCATAAAGTATTATGGGTATTTAATATGTGAACACTACTAGTATAGGTTACTTGTGAGTGATTTTCTAACCTTTTAAGGAACAAACTGTAAATGCCAGTGGTTTAGATGCATGGCACACAGTGCATTAATGTTAATGATAGCATGGACCATATAAAAGATTGAAGTCTGTAGCCCCAAAATACATACCTGTGGTATTTGAGCTAATGTACTAATTGATTGATATCACTAGTGGGTTTTCTTTCTTTGCATAGACAAGTCAGAAAACACACATATCAATCAACACACTGATGGTAGAGGAACACTGAACCTCACTAGCCCAGAGCTGTATTTTATGTCATGGAGAACAGGCTATGCTAACCATTTTGATTCTCTTTCATCTGACCCTTAATTAATCCTTTTTCTAACCTGTATCCATGCTTCAGACTTTATTTCCTTACTGAAGTTCCATATTGGATCTAAAATCTTTTTTGTCTCTTCAGGGCTTAGCACATAGCTAAACCTAATTCAGTCGGTTTAGCTCCCATTGAATCATGCTCTACCTCTCTCTGAGTCCTCAGGTTCCATGTATTTATTTTCTCCATATACCAAAGGCTTTGTTTTGTTACCTCTGCATCACAATCTTAGTGCTGATGGACCACAGGGGAATGTTGAAAACTAGATTCAAAGTTTTAATTTGCCTATCTGATACCCTATAGATCAAACTAACAAAAATAACAGTTTTGAGAAAACTCCTGTCCAACTACTGTATCTGTCATCTGGATTATGTAACATGTAAAAAAAAATCCTGATTTTCCTCTGAAAATAAGTCTCTACTGAGGAAATGCAAGCTGTAGTTTTCTTGAACAGAATGTAATTTTATTAATCAGATAGATTATTCAGATTAAGAGAAAAGAGGATTGCTAAGAAGTTTTCAAGTATTTTTTCTGAAGTATGTGAAATATTCCCCCCTTTTTGACCATAGGTTATTTTTTCACTCTAATCTAGTTCAGAGGTATAAAACTTATTTTTCTGAAAGCATTTTTGAATAGTTTGAAAAGAATTCAGTTCTACAGGATTGAATATTTGAACAGAGACACAGAGAAATAAATATCAAAAAAGTTAGATGCTTTCGAAGATATCTTGGAATGGGGAATTCTATACCGTAAATCTACAGTACAATTAATAAAAGACAAATTATCTCTACACATAAATTGAGGTTCATTATATATGTCACAATTTTAACTGAAAACCTAAAGGGTAAATTAAAAAGCTGTATCTTTTTTTATTTGTACTGGGAGTAAAACACACATAAAAAGCATGCAACAACAGAAGAAGTTAGCCCTCCTCACAATTTTTTTTCTGTTCCTTCTTCAGCCCACTCTCCCACTCCTTTGTTCCTCCAGTTCTGCTGAGGTCTCTGAAACTACTCTGATTCAAAAGGACATTTCCAGTCCAATGCCACTTCTGCAATTTTTTCACCAAAGGGACTTCTTTGGGAACATGCCAACATCCTACCTCTGCCTTTCCACAGCTGCTGTATTGGGGATGGTTAGCAGCAGGTTTAAATTGGGAATGATTCTGGCATGGAAGCAACACCAGGATCAGTGAGTCTCAGTTGTGTCTTTTAGTGCAGCATTAAACTATTCTGATGTTAAATATTGCTCATTCAGAGACAATTCAACTCCACCTGAAATCAGCAGGAGTCTTGGATGGATTTCAGTGATCTTCATATAAAGCTGAGGGAAAGCAAAACCTTCCTTTTTCCTTGTGTGAGTTAACAAAAATGGAAACGGTAATGATTGATTATGTAGGTCATTGTCAGTGCTGTGAGCTATGTGTTATGTATAATGTATTAGGCTAACCCCAAGAAAAAGTAGTTTGTGATGGGGAGTAGAGTTAACTAAATTCTAGGTCCTGAAGTACTTGTTTTGTTCATCTTGATGTGAACAGCTCTTGTGTTACACTGGGTCTTGGTAGGACAGAGATAAATTTAGAAGCAAATTTCGCCTTAGATCTTCACTCACAGTGTCTATTGACTTAAATGAAAACTGATCTGACTTAGCTGGGGCAGAATTTTATATATACAATTCTGAATTTTAGTAGATTATATATCTATGTCCTAAGGTACTATGTTCACTTTTCCGATGTTGTTTTTACTTGCCAGTTGTTATTTTTAATGCTTTTAAAATAAATATGCACTCCCAGAAGCAAATTAAATTTAAAATGCCTACTCTCACTGGTTTTTATTTTTGTATAAAGTATGCCCTGCGTCCTTTATAGTGAATGATTAGGTAAGAAAAGCTTGGTTACTAGAACTTGTGGCTCTTGAAGTCATTAAGAATAAAGCCCTAAAGAACAACTTGGAAGCACACCTCAAATGAATATCAGAGTATTACGCATAAATCACACAGAAATACATCTCTGTTGCATTCCTGAATAGATACAATGCTCAAAACAAGTAGAACTGAATCCACGAAAGCCTGGAGTTACTATAGAGTTTAATTATCCAGTTATTTTTTGGCTTTGGTTGTTAGGTTGTGGGTTTTGGGGTTTTTTTGGGGGGGGTGAGTTTGGTTGGTTGGTTTTTTCTTTTCTTTTTTCTTTTTTTTTTTTCTTTTTAATGTAAAATCAGTTACTGGCAGTGGGAAGAAGTAAGACACAGAGTAAGGAAAAAAGTCTTCCAAGCATTTAGGAAAACCCATGTCTTCTCCAGAGATACTTGTATTTGTGGTAGTACAATGAGTTGTTCCTTTGGCAAGAGAAGGTATACTAGGTGGTTCACACCACACAATTTATTTACAAGCTGCAACAGCTGCAACTCCATTTTTTTTGCTGAAACATAGAAGGAATGCAGCCAAGTGCAATATAAATATACAAGTCAGATGTCTTTATGCCAGATACCATCCTCATAGAGATTTTGCTTGGAGTGAGTGAATTAAAATCTCCAGATATTATTTCACACTGAGAAAAATAAAATAATGAAAACAATGCATTTAAAGAATAGATAGTGGGTCTGATTATTTATTTATCGTGGGATGCTGCAATGTGATGTGCTAAGTAATCTTTTAAAGGACATAGGTAAAAATCTATTTTGAACTTCTCTTCCCTTATCAAAGAATGCAGCCTTTCTATTTGCATGGTATCAGCTATCCAGTCAATAACATACTTTTAGTGAAAGGTAAATTGGGTATAACTTTGATTATTGAAGATTTGTTTCAGCTTAATGGTACTTGATAATCAAATGTGTGTTTTCTCAGGACAGGCTGAATGCCAGATTCCAAATGAATCCTCTAGAAGTTCTTGCATGTTAAGGTGTTTTGGCATCATGTTAGCATGAAACATGGGGTATCTGAGGTATCCCACAGGCGGTATGTAAGAAGTAGCACAGTTTCTATGAAACACTGTAGTAAATCCAAGCTGAGAGCTAGAAATAGGAAATTGCTTTGGTTCCACTCAGTGCCCTGTTCCCCAAATTAAGATTTTTCAAGATAAAGGATTTGTCAAGATTATCACCCATTGAGCAACTGCCAACATAACCAGGGACATGAAATGCTCTTTTTGAGATGAGTAATAAGGTGGGCTCAGCTGTGCAGCCTCAGATTTCCCCCTTGACTTTTCACTTGGCAAACAGAATTCTGCAGTGGGGGTGTTTCCAGTAGTCCTTCTTCCCAATAAAAAGCCAATTCCAGAATCATCCTTACACTAAAGTAAGACTCAACAATATTAAACATGGGGTGGATGAAAGTTAAGGGAGAAAATGTGATAAGTCATTAATTTAGTTAAATTAATCTTTTTACTTGTACAGTTATTGGAAGAAGGTGACTGTGAGACTGTGAAGAGTGTTGAGAAGCATTTCAAGGTCTCATTTCTTTTGTTGAATAACTACAAGAATTACACAATAAAAAAACAGATGTGTGATGTAAATATTCATGTTAATCAATTAAAAATTGTTTTCTATAAATATTTAATAAAATTCTTTTAAATTGTAACTATCTCAGAGAATATTCTTCTGCAATTTTATCAAATATTCATATAATTCCAGTTCACAGTTGAAAAGATAAACAATTAAAATTTGAAACAACTATTTGAAGAAAACATCTGTCAGCATTTTTGCAGCTCGAGTTATGTGTGATGATAATTTAATAGAGCAAGAGTGAGTGGATAAATCGAATATCCTCAAGACAATGGGAAAGATTCAGCAGAAGAAAGACAAAAATATGTCTGACTTGTATGTTCCACTTGCTTTAAAGTTGTGCTTGCTGATTGCACATACTATCAAAAAAAAAAAAGACCAAGACGTTCTGTTGATATATCAATGTTTCGTGTAAACTGAGTGTGTACGTAAAGCCATTTAAGTTTAGTAAAGATTTTTCGTTCTTTTGTTTTCATCATTTAGATATTTGGAATTGATATTATGTCATTCAGAATTACTTTTATGTCCACCTATCATCCTTTATGCACACTTTTGTAACTAAAGAATTTGTGGTATTAATGATCCAGCACCAGAGAAAAAAGCAAGTACCTTCCCCCAAACAAAAAGCCAAAGAAGATAAATGTTATGGCAGGATTAAAAGAAATAGTTTAATAACACCATTTAGGTACCATATTTCATTTTTTCTCACAGGCCTGGTGGTGCAGAGAGATCTAGTTCATGTAACTATTGAAATATCAGTTAAGGAAAAAAAAGAGAAAAATATTTTCATAGAGTTTTGAAATGTAGACAACAATAAATATGGCTGCAAGCCAGACAGGCTCTGTGTGTCAGCATCTCACCATGGACCTATGGTGGACTTGTCCATCCCTCAACATGGTGCTGCTGCATCAGGGAGTTAGGGGAGGCTCCCTACCTGACCCTCTTCTATCTGACTTGAAATGCAAAGCCCTGCTGCAAGGAAGGAGGCTGGAAGAGAAACAGGACTTGTCGTGGGGTCAGAGAGGGACTGACTGAAAGCCAAGCCCCAAGTTGTTTCAGGAGGTACTCTGCCCACTAAAACCTAGCAATGGCCTTTCCTAGCCACTTGTTCCTCCTACCCACCACACAAGTCCGTGCCAGGTATGACACATGTTCCTACAATGTCCCCTTCCTCTCCAAAACTTCAAAGGTTCCTTGCAGCATCCTCATCCCTTCCTGTCACCCAACCTGCCACCCAGAGTGGGTCCTTATAGGATCCAGAAAGGTGCTTAGCAGTTGGCATTCACCCTCCCCACTCCAGTATATATGCTGTGTCAATGGGGAGATATTGACCAAGATATCTACAGACAGAGAAACCAGGATGGTCTGCTCCCCCACAAGGAAGGTGCTCGCTCTAGCTAGGCAAGGGGACCACAGCCCAGACGGCAACTATCTTTCTGTGTTCCAGGTCCACCTCAAGCTTAGCTATTTGCAGGGAGCCAGGCATTTGGTGAGGTGCTCCCCCAAAGGGCCACCACTTTCTCTAATTATCACTTCCTAACTTAGCTGGCTGATATAAGCCACTGATGGCTACGTTTATCACAAAGCCCCAGGCTGATCTCTTTGATTTTCTCCCTACCAATAGTCGATTAGCTACTGTTACCTAGTCATTATCATCTTCCAGTCTACGGTACCAAGTGTGTTACTTGGATGAAAAAAGATTAAGAATTCCTCTGTGGTTTGTTATTTCCTTCCTGCATATACCCAAAGAATTAGAGGAAAGCAGATGTGGTCCAAAGCTTTGAGGAAGCCTCTCCCAGAAAATCCCTATGCTTGGTTTGTATTCCTTGGTGCATACCATAATCACCTTCTGAGTTTATGCTGGGCAGATGTAGACAAGGTCTCACTCATCTGAGTGATACTTTCAGGCAGGCTTCATCAGTGACAATTATACAGAAATATTTTTCTACTTAACAGTGCCTAACAGCTGGAAATATTAAAGATTTGTTTGGCTCTAAGAGACCCTTCCCTGTCACTCTTTTCACTTTGGAGCCACCACTTGATAATACATCGATGAAAATGCCTAGCCAGCAAGCAAAAACTGCACATTTCCATTATGGGGAAACAACAGGGTTATAATACACTCCTGTTTACTGAATATCTCCACCATTTCTTGGAAATTGTTTGCAGCTACAACTTTGCTTCAGGTGGAAAAAAATACATATGTATGTATGCAAGTATACACATGCAGCTATATAAATATCAAATTAAAAATATATTTTGCACCAATATGAACAACAGAACAAAAAAATCACTTTTTATAGCAGATGATCTGCCTGAGACTTGGCAGTGTAAGAAAAAAATCCTGCACCTGCTAAATACTTTGGCTTAAAAATAAATGTTTTGACAGAAAGTTTAATTCAGTCAAAGAAACCAAAAGCCTGGAGAGACGATTGATAGGTGTATAACTGCACTGTATGATTTGATTTTGTATAGCAGTTTAGTACTGGAAAGAATGATTCATGATTAAATATTTGGAAAGGGAAAATTTTCCATTTTGGAGAATGTCCAACAATGAAAGCAGATTTAACTTGTGACAAGACTGACTTGGTTAAAAGGACTTCAACACGTCAGTTCAGAGAAGAATTAATCTCTCATAAATTTTCCATAGGTACTGAAAATAATACTGGTAATTTAAAAGTTAGATGCAACTGCATTTGATTTCAGAAACTATTTGGATATTTTAAAGTTGGATAAATACATAAACATTCGTATTATTGTTTGTAAAGTCTGCTATGATAAAGCTTGTGATCTTCTACCATCTAGTGTGCCTTTTTCAAATTCTGTAGTATGTCTTTACAGGTTTTTTTTTTCTGTGTGGAATATAAGTCCCAAATAAAATATCATACCAGATAGAAACCTACCCACTAGGATGCATATATATAGTAAATAATTTACAAAGCGAGTAACCAACTATTTTTCTTCTTTCTTTAATTAACAGTTTATAACTATTCACTAATGATTTTAAGTGAATGTAAATATTTTGGTAATAATTTAAATTATTTATTTACTGATCAGGAGAGATATTAAAAAAAGAAAAAAATAATTATTTAATAATACAAAAATGACAGACAATTAGTATAAAAGGACAGTGGAAAAACTGCGCCAGAAATAAAACTTAGGAAAAAACCAACATATTGACAAGGTCATATAAGTATGAACCTACTTGAAGATCATTCACAGCTAAATCAAAAAAGAAACAAGGACACTCAAAGAGCAAACCAGCTCACTTAAATTAAGTTTTCAAATTCTCCATATGTTAGCTACAATGATAAAGTTAACACAAGTAGTGTCCAAACTTACTCGCTACGAAAGGTGTTGTTGGATGCATTTCTATCATTAAACTCTCTTTTTCGTAACATTGATGTCATTACAAAATACCAAAAAACTCCAATGAAGAAAGGAAAAATATAGAAACAATAAAAGCTATGTTTGGATGTACATCTATGTCTCATTCCCATAATATTCCTACTCAAGACGAAGAGGTAATATTAGAGAAATATGGGTTTGTGTCTAATCTAGCCAGGAAAGGTTTATATGTAGGTTGTTTTTTTTTTTCAAATTTGAGTGATAGAGTTATGAACTTATTCTGATTTCATTTGTTTATATAGTGAAATATCTTTATAGATTTTAGTCATTGATCCAAATCCAAAAAAAACCCCCACAAACTTTAAACACAATCCAAACTTCAAAATAACGTGCCTTGGTATAACCTGATACTGTAATGGCAGTTGTCGCAGTATGACCTGATTAACTTTTTTCTCTTTTTGTGAGCAAATGTTCTGTCTTGAAAAACTTCAAACTGTTTCTAGTTTTGGTGGTTTGGTTCTGTACACTGTGTAAAGGTAATACAGAAGTCCTTTAAAAGATTAAGATTTTAATAGTTTCAGAGTTTTCTTAGCTCAAGATTCCTTAGCTAATCTAAGTAAACTACACAGTTTATTTAGATGTCCAATCTTTTGTCAAAATCCCTCACCAAAGATTTTCCAGTAAAGTAGGCAGTGATGAGATAAAGAGGAAGTGTTTGGAATATTTATTTAAAATACATGCAATATTTTAGGAATATAGGAGGCATAATGGCTGGTCTTGCAATGGGAGAAGTTCAGCAGTGGGAAAATCTGGGTTACAAACTTGGTGTTAACACACTCCTGAAGCAATCTGGGAAACAAAAAGGCACGCAATGTAGGGAGAAAGTTTGTTGATGCTAACAAAATTATTCAAAGCAATAAAGGCATGATCAAACTGAAGAATTTCAGAAGAAACCTAGCAAGACTTAAATGTCTCAGTTGAGATGACAAAAGAAATTAAATTGGGTGAATGTAGTGATCTAAGTAGAGAAATCATTAGCAAATTCAATTATTTACCTACATGATCATTTCCAAACATATTATTTCCATTCAAGAGTAAGGTACTGGTGTTACTATAGCTAGCACTGTGGAAATAAGATAGGCTTGGTAGTGCCCAATAGCAATCAAAAAAAAAAATGAAAATACTAGGAAGCACTAGGAAAGAAACAGAGAATCAAATAGAAAACATGATGGCAAATTCCTGTCTCATGCTTTCCCTGAATCCTGTATGTAGTGCTGGTTCTCTCATCTGAAAAAAATATATATGAGAACTTGAAAGTAAATTCATAGATAGGGTACAAGAATCATCAAAATTATGTATTGGCATCCGTGTGCAGAATGGTGGGTCTCAGCCTGGAAAAGAAATGGAAAGGGGAGATATGATAGAGGTCTATAAAATCAATCAGTCAGTGACCTGGAGAAGGTAGACTAGGACTGAATGTTCACTGTTTTTCTCAACAGAACTAGTGTCCAAAACATGAACTTAATGAGCTTAATTTTAACTTCAGGTTCAAAACAAAGGCTATGATTCTTGACTCAGTAGCTAACAATACTGTGGAATTCTTGCCAAAGAACTCTGTGGATGGGAAATGTTTTGATGGGTTTTTAGGAGAAATACTTAAAAACAAATTGACTGATGCTTAGTAGAACCTCAGAGGCTCAGGAAATCATCTGAACTGGAAAAAAAGATTGAGAACTGCTTAGAGGAATACGATATAACCTTATCTTATTCTTTCACACACCTTCACTTTTGACCAGTGCTGGAGACAGTACAGTAGACTAGATGGATGCTGATTTTATGTCCACATATTAAATTAGATTTTCTTTTTTGAAAGCAGGTGAATTTTGCATATATATATATGTACATATATTTTAATCTGTCATGTATACATCTGAGAGGTATACGAAGTAAAGTAAGGCAAAATGTACTTAGCTAAGTGTAGTTTAATAATTTTCTCCTTTCTTTCAAAGCCATCTGTCAAAGTCATCTATTACTTCTCAAGGAAGTAAGGTAGTGTTTTAAAAAGGACATCAGCTTAAATTCATATGTAGCATCTTGCTTTCAAAAATCACTAATACATTGTTTTAAAGTAAATTCTTTTGCAAATCTGTAAAAAAAATGTAACCATGAACACGTAGTATTGCTGACACTTTTTATGTGCAGGTTACCAAAAGAAATTTCCTCCCTTTGGTGCATTTTATACCACTTTGGAAACAAGTGCCCCCAGACAATTACAGAAATTCACAATGAAGTCCATCCTTGATGAAAAACAAGTTAGTTAACTGAATATTCAAAAAATACTAAGTGTGGCAGGACTTTGCGATGACAGAGAGAAAGAACTATATGACCAATTCAAAAATAATTTAGATAACTTATATATTGTTATAAACCCCCTCTCTTGTTGTTATACTCCCTTATATGGTTGTACCCCTCCTCCCTTCCCTATTTGGTATGTCCACCGCCTTTCCTCGATATCCCCTCCCTTTTCTCCTCCCACACCTTCCTAAATTTGTTGTTGCTCCACCTCTCCTTTCCTAATATGGCAAACCCCTCCTCGTTTCTAGACCATTCCGGGACAGCTCCTATAAAAGGTGCTGCCTCCATGTTAATAAAGTTCACTCCTCTTCAGCCTTCAGTAGTGTGTGCCTGTGTGATTTTACTCACCTTGCGTCACAACTCCTGAGGCCCATAGTGCATGTCGCAGCTCACCAGCTAGCCGCGGAACGGCACTTGCTCTACCCCAGAGTGGACCAACCCTCCTCTCCCGTGAGCTGCGTCAACTAAGTATCTGTGACTTTTTTAATTTCTATTTGTTTCCATTTCTAGGTCAAGAATTTCTATTTCAAGAATTGGATGCTATAGTAAGAAAACAAAGCAGAACATTGTTTAATGCATACTCTGATCTTCTAACAACATGCAGAAAACTTATGGCCTCAGATAACAACGTTCTAAGGCAGTAGTGTTCAAATTATAGCTCTTAAGGGATCTGCATATGGCTCTCATGAAACCAACATGTCTCATTTGTGTACCTTCTGCTGTATTTTAGTCCTGGAGACAGAAGTACAATAATAGTACCAACAAACGCTGTGCAAAAACACACCTTCAAGGGAATAATTGAACAGTAGACAACCACCTTGCAACCTTTTTAATTAAATGAAAGATGTAGTGAGAAAAAAAGAGCCATGAGGTAGTTACTTCTCTGAATGGAAATTCATATGAGAGTACAAGGAAAATAAAATCCTTTTCAGGTTTTAAAGCTCTCCTTTCCTCCAGACTAGAATATCCAAATTCTTGAAATAGAAAGGCCAGCTGAGTCAGACCAGCAGACAGATTAAAACATCACATTTTTCTGGTTTCAAAACTCAGGTTCTACTTGCAAGTTACTTTTTGTTTGCACAATTGAAAGCCAACCTGAGCTTCCATTTTTATCTTAACATTATCTTCATTTATTTACATTTCTCCCAAATATGCCTTCATAGGCTGACAAAAAATAGAACGACAGAAATGTCCTCCTCCATGAATGTATTTGGCTCATATTTAGTCCCATCTTACAGACTTGTATTTCTGTGACTCTATGAACCTTCAGTACAGATTACATCGAAAGAATCTTTGAATAATTTATCAAACCATAGTTTATTCCAGAGGCAGAAAGATACTTCAGTGAGGTTCACATAGGTTCATTCTGAAGTCACTGCTACACTGCTTCTCCACTGTGTCATTGTTGACATTTTCAGATCCTTATGCACATAAACTTTCTAATGATTTAATTTTAAAACCCATTTCTGTTTAAAACTGGAAAAATTCTCTAATACTTCCTATATGTTCTTATGATGCATGAATAAGAATTTTAAAAAAACAGTACTTTGTTGACTTTCCACACATTTTCATCCTTTGTGTTTGCTTTTCCCAAATGTCTGGGCACATATTTTTGACTGTCCATTACATCTGTTGAAACAGAGGTTTTGTCCCTCAATGTTATATCAGAGACAATATTGCATATAAAATACTGTAGAACCGCATATCAAATGCAGGATCATACCTGTGGACAATGAAAACTACTTTTAACAAATTGTTCTTGTTTATTTGTTTTGACAGTTTGAAGGGAGGTCCAGTCCAGCAGAATACAGTGTGCTTCAGTGGTGTTACATACAAAGGCTGTCAGCAATTGCTTAGAGCTAAGCAGTTTGCCCCTGATGCAGTCAGACAGATATGCATGTGCTTAACTTAACGTACAAGAGCAGCTAACCAGGGACACATGGTGAGGTCTGAACATTTGGCTCATTTCCTGGAGCACAGCACAAGAGAAGAAAGAGATATTTAATGGTCTTAAGGTCAATAGACCTTATGCTGCAAAAATACTGGCTTTGGAAAAAGAGAAGTCGTAGAGATAATATTTTTATCCTTTATTGCTAAACAAAAGAAATATGAATCTTCTAAAAAAACAAACAAACAGATTAAAAAAAGAAAGAACATTAGAAAAGTGCAATATTTTATTTTCATATATTAGTAATATTGAGTACGAGTGATCACGCCAGACTGGTTACACTCCATGGACTGTTCGAAGGCAATTTATAAACCAAAAGTCACTTGAAAATCTTCAAATGCTTTGGCTGATGTATACCGTTTAAGAGGCTAGCTCTTTTTTACCAGTGTTCTACTATTTGCTAGCACTGGAAATGGTGTATTGAGCTAAGTTTTATTTGGGATAACTGATCTTGTGTTTGAAGATTTTTTCTGTTCATAAAATATATGAACATCAAGTGTACTGAAGCATAATTTGGATTATTTCTGAATGAAATTTGCTAAAATATGCTAAATACAAGACATAAAGATGCTAGGTTTTTGGAGAAGTCTTACTCAATATCTTCTGGGCATGTAGAGTACCTAGAATCCTAGTGGTCTTGTTGTTACATATGGGTGATGTACAATATCAGATGCGAAACATATATGATGAAACAATATCAGATAAGTTATTATGTACAATTTATGGCTTCCATATGTAAGGGCTACAAGGATCCTTGCCTTCACGAGAGGGTATCACCCAAAATTTAGACTTTAGAGTTACCAAAATCACACAAAGCCACTGCGGAGCTCCTGATGCCCACGTGGTCCCATAATCATATCAGGTTGTACAAGGAATGATGAAGTCATCTGTCCTTTCATTTCTGTCAAAGGAAGTGAGGTAAAAGGTGCAGCGAGATTCGACTTGGAAATTTTGGTGGTTAGCTCAGTGCTATCCTACAGTGGAGCAAAGAAGCCCTCAACAGAGCCAAAGTGTCTTCAGTATGTGACAAATTTGTAGAGCTCCTTCTTGCCCGTGGCTTTTGGAGATAGGTAGAGTGAGCCTTGCTGCTATCAGCCTTACACAAATTCTAATATGTGATTATTAGAAGATGAGGAAGTTTAGTGAAGAGAAGAATATTTATTGTCTTTCTTTTGCAACAGAGTATGAGTGCATTCTCTCTGGAGTTGAAAGATTGAGGTATACATAGATGTGTGCACAGCAGAAGGAAATTGACCCTTTCAGTCTAAAATCTCTGAACTACAAAACTTGTATTTTTCTTAGATCAGGTTTTTACAGGATTTTCATACCAGTCAAAAGAAAGAAACTTTTCAAGTCTGAAGGGGAAAAGCCAATAGTGGAAACAACAGCAACATCATCAGGATTTTTCTACTCAGTCTGAAAATTTTCTGAAATAAGATATTCATCCCTTCAGCAATTTCCAAGATCCATTGGAGGTAAAAATATACAAAATAAATGATTTTAGACATTAGAAAAATCCTATTTGTCCCATATGAATATTTATCTTGAATTTAAATTCTGATCAACACTTACGCTCCACATAAATAAAAAACTTTTCTTTTTTTTTTTTTACAAGTATGTCTTGGTACCTGATGTAGCAATTTAAATAAAATTCCAATTTTTCTGTACTGCAATGTTTGGTAACACTTAAAAATCATAATTTTCTCTAAGATACAGATTCTTATTCGTTCTTATACAAATTTGATAGACAGTTCAGGGAATGCCACACGTTGGGAGTGAGAACAAGAATTAGTCACTGTAGGCCCAGGTGTATTTTCGGTGGGTGTTTGGTGTGGACAGAGTGGACTACTGAGTCCCTGGAGCCTACTGTTCAGTATTGAGAACAGATACAATGCCTGATCTTATGTGAGATATGGAGGGAGAAGAATGTTATCTTTACATTATTGAAATAATTTCACTCTATTCATTCCTTTCAAAGCTCATTTCTGGCTAGATAAATACCTGTTCTGTGCTGGAAACTAAAATCTGCTGTGGTAGTTATGCTAACAGACTCTACAAATGCTCTGAAGTTTGATGTCACTACCTTGGACTATAAAATACCTGCAGTGAAAGGCAGCTTAAGGTTTTATTTCTCAGCAGTGGGAGAAAAAGAAAGATTTTGGGCTTCGACTAAATAATTTCATATCACAATAAGTGGGGAAAGCAGTTTAGCAGTCTTCTCAGTGTCAGATACTTAAACTGAGATATAAGCATTTGTAGCTGCCTCCCGCTGCATGCTCAGCAGTGTTTGCCATTTTAGAGGTAGATCACTGCTTAACGTTTTTGGTTTAGTTTACAATTAAGCGTGATGCTTGTGCTACATTGCAGTGCTGAAATCTCCTTTATAATTCACCAATTCATATGCTTTAAACAGTGTCAATATACTATCATGTAGATGTACTGTATGCCTTTGACAGCATTTTACTGTGTACAAGTTTGTTGTTGCTGCTGCTACTCGTTGGTTTAGAATTGAGGTAGTTTTTATAATTTTATCACCTTCTTATTGGGATTTTCAGAAATCTCTCATCAACTTAAGTAATGCAGAAATAAACCCAGAAAACTCAAAGTCTAACGCATTATTTTGCAAAAAATTCCATTGTTAAGTGGTGTATTAAGACTAAACCAGAAGGATTTGAACTGCAGGTGCTGCTCACATCTAATTATCCTCAGCCACAGAGTCAAAATATTTTGTCAAAGACACAATGTTGTAAGAGTGAAAGATATTGTTTTCAGGTCACGTGATTACATGAACAGATAGCTCATTAAATGAAAGATGCTACCATTTACTTACAGTCATATCATTTAAAACTATGATCAGAGTGGATTCTCCCCACTGAATAAGAAAACATACAGCCTATTCCCACTGTTTTCTTAATTTCTTTCTACCAAAAACTTACTCTGCAGCGTGAGGGAAAGTAGGACATATCCTTATATTGTACCTTTAATTCCACTATTTTCATAACGAAAAGGTAGAACTGATCTGTATTATTGGTTAATTAAAAACTAAATTTCTTTGACTCATGCTCTAGCTTGCCACTTAAAAATTAATTATGGACAACAACAAATAGCAAAGTGTTCTTTTTCCAGAATAAGTTCCCCATTGGGATGCAATGAAAATGTTAATAATTAATCAAATGGTCTAACTTGGTCTTATTTTTTGCTGCCTCACACATATGCAAAACCCCACTGATGTTATTTGACTTTTTTTGTTTCATAAATATTTATATGTAATTGTATTTTCCTTGTAAATTGCATTTTTTTACCCCAAAGGGAGGAAAAAACAATTTGTTAATTTTATCTCAATGGTTTTGTTCAGCTTCAGTAGTTTTGTATATAAAATAAGAGATTAGATAAAAAGAAATGAACGCAACCTGTGTTTTTTTAATTTAAAGAATAATAATAAGGCAATGTTGTTAATTTTTTAGTGATTTAAGTAAATTGCTACCTATCAGCATAAAGTGAAAAGTAGACAACTCTGTGTTCCTGTTCCACCTGTCTCTCAACTTCAATACTAATTTTGTTTAGATTCTGCTGCCCCCTACAGAATAGTTAAATATTTAGGATTTTACAGACCCAAGGATTTCTGTCCATTTTTTTTTAATCTTACCTGAACAAATTAATGCACAAATTCCATGGTGTTCTAGGGAAGTAGAGCTTTTTTTGCTGCCGTTGCAATTTTTAATATGTTCTGCATGACCTATGACTTAAACAAAAAACTTGCCACTTTGTGTGGTATTGATAAAGTAAAATTTAAAAAAAAAAAGAAATGATAAGCAGTGTTATTGAACCACTGAAATAAGACAAAACATATTTTACATCCTCCAAGAAAGCAGAAAGCAAGATTACTAACCTTTGAATGTCAGGAAGTAAGCTAATTATATACTTTATCAGCTGCTACCTGTATACTACTATTATTTCCAGACCCCACTATCTGTAACAAACAGCAGCAGTTAAATGCAATGATGCACTTCAGACTGTAATAGAAAACAGACTGTGAATAGGATAGGGAGGAATAGAAAATACTCTAAATGTAAACTGAAAACTTTCAATTACATTTCAGAAATATAATATGATCTTTGAAATCAAAGGAAAAGTAGCATTTGTGCTAATTGGTATTCCCAAAAAGTAACTATTTAAATAAAAACCAAGATCTAGATTATTCTTCCTGCAGCTAAACTCAAAGCTGAATAGGAAAGCTTGTTCTCCATGGATATGCCCTGGCTGTCTCATATTGCACTGTATGTTTCCATCATTTAGGAGATTTTGCATGAAGGAGAGGAAGCCAAGGAGTCTTCCATCATATCCTGTCCTTTCAACTGTGTGGAGAAAGAAAATAAGCAGGACATTTCGTATAGTCTAGATTAGCTCCCTTTGGTGGTACCTAGAAACTAGGCGTTAGAGGGAAGAGAAGTGTCATAAATGTGCTCAAGTTTCTCTTACTAAACACTTTCCAGAACTCACAGCAGTCACTGGCTTACTGAGATTAGCAAGAAGTTAGAACATTGCACTAATAACATCTCTAAAACATATTCCTTTTCCTAAGTGTTTCCCAAAGTGCTCAGAGAAGATACTAGTCTTGAGGAGACAGGTACAGGTTATGTCTTCCAAGGCATATTGTGAATGACTCATGGAGCACAAAGTTATTTGAGCATGACTGCTTTTGCTTACGAAATAATTTTGCAGAGATGTCAGCAAACCCAATAAAACTTACAGGCATTTTGATGCCTTAGTTTCCTATCTTGGAAACAAGTTTTGATCATCAGTTTCTAGATGTCCAGAATCGTCCTCATTCTCCTTAGGTTTAAGGCTACTCTTAAATATACTTTCTGAACATTGTATTTGCCTCTGTTAATGTCTTTTTTCTTTAGCCCTTGTTCTCTTGTTATTTTAACTGAGTTACTTGTCTCTAAGTATTTGCTTTTCTCTTGCTATGACTCAAAACTTTCTGTGGGTGCATTGTTAGTATTCACATTCTTTGTTGTCCTTGCTCTACTCCAGAGCAGCTAAATAAGGCTAATTATACATATAAATAGAAACTGAAGGAGAGAAAGTTGAATCAGAAGGTTACTTTAGATGTTTCAAATGGAGAACAGTGTCTGCCCCTTTTTTATCTTTCCATTATGTGCAAGAGAGTCCTTGAGAAATAAATTTCTGAGTTACCAGTAGCTGACTGGTCAGCTTACAAGAGAAGGATCTAATGACACATCCTCAACTGATTTTGGCCAGTTACTAAGGAATATCTGGGATGTGTTTTAGGCTACTGCTTAAAAAGGCTAATGTTAACTCAGAAATTCAACTGCATGTTGAGATTTTCAGCACTTTGAATATCCTCATACTTCAGGTACAAATTCATGTCACAACTGAGCTGATCTGACAGCTAGACCTGCTGCTGAAATTGGCTGGCTATCTCTCACTCTTGGCTATAAACCCCTGATGCTCTCCTTGTGCAAGTTCTAGTGATTGTCTGTACATTTAATGAAGGGATGAAACATTTAAAAAGAAAAAGTTATCTCTTTATTTTTCTCCTTAGGTCTCCTCAGCGTGCTGTAATAATCACTATACCAAGTGCAAAGGAAACAAGACCCTTGGAAGGGGCAGAGTAATGATGCCTAGCCTAGGTATAGCCAAAAACTTCAGCCTCAGACTATAGGCCACTGCACAGCACTTCCTTTCCTATTCTCACTCTTAAATGAGGTCTGGGTCCTTCAGGGATTTTTGCTGTGGTCAGCATTGCCCATAAACCATTCCCCTCAGTCTAAGGGAAGTAGATGCCCAGTTAAACATAGCACACATAATGTTTTGTAGAATTGCCTTCTGAGGAGGCATTTGAATTTATTTCGGATTAATTGTATACGAAATCCTGATTTTTAGTGAAGAATTTGTATATTTCACAATTAAAAAGCAAACAAAGGTTACCTGTAAATGAGCAATGAATCCATGAAAACAGACTCAAGCACATTAATGGGTAGTGCTGCTTAAATAAGTACAGTAAAAATGTCCTCCAAAAAACAAAGATCTTCCTCAGATAATAGATGTGTTATTCTGATATTTGATGTGGCAACCCCTGCATCAGTAAATGCAATAAAGACAGAACTACATGTGTATAAAATAGCTTGTCCAGAGAAACTTGCTGGACAAGATTCCTTTCAAATAATAAACTATTTACTTTTGAAACATATTTCAATATTTTCTCACCTCTATGTTTAAGGATAAATGTATTTCCTGAAAAAGGAAAAAGAAAGATGAGAAAGACTTCAGAACTTAGGCTTTTGTTTTTTTCTTCCCAGAAAAAACAGAGACATTAAAGGCATCAGGGACAGCCCCCTGTAAAAGTTCTCCTTAAATGTATTTTCCAACTTTCATCTATTCTCTTAATCTGTATAAGAATCTGCCATTCGTTCAAATAGTGCATTTATTTCCTATGTATGTCAGGAGCATATGTTCACTGCTTCACAAAAAAACTATAATTTAACATACAGCACTGGGCTATTAAAGCTAAAAGCTTTGAGAACAAATTGCAAATCTGACACTTTTCTATGATTTTAACTTGACTAGGTTGGAAGGAGGAACTGAATAAAATAACAGCTTTGCAAGCTTCATCTAATACTTCAAATAGACTAAGTGCAGATTTTGTAGATTTAAATATTCACATTAATATTGATTTGCAAGAGTATCAGGGAAGAAAAACACCATTAAAAAGATAGAGACATAATTCCAATTATAGTTGTTGGTAATGGAACTGCTGCATTACTAAAAGCTACAGTCTTAGATTAGAGAGGTACAGTAGTGATTCAAAATCAGTGAGAAGATAAAATAGCAAGAAACATGTCATTGCTACAAAACCAGAACCAATAAAGAATGCAAGCATTTAAAGAGCAAGACATTATTCCTCCCAATAAAACTGTGCCACTACATGGAAGAAGAACTCTCAAACATTTATCAAGCGAAGCTCTGAAGACCTGCAGACTCTGAATGAGTCTTGGATTCCAGTTCAGACTTTCGAGACTGTTTCTGCATTTTACATGCTTGATATTTAATTTAAATAACAGAATTTTTTTTTGTTTGGTTTGGTTTTTTTGCAGGAGCAGTGTGTAGAAACCATACACTGTCCTAAGGTACTAAGGTACAGTCAGGCTTGTGTTCCTCTTCACCCTTCTGCTTTACGTTTTTCAATGTGTTCAGCCCCACTCTGAGTCTTTTATATGACACTATGATTCTGTAATATAACCTCAAAAGCTGAAAAGTGCTATCTCACCCAAATTACATTACAGCCTTCTCAGAGAAAAAAAAATTAAATAACTGAAGTCAGGAGACTCCTTAGAATAGGAGTTCCAGTAGGTTTTATCTATGAATAATGTGGTCTTGCAAATCAGGTGATCTCATGGCTGGTGTGATCTGTTAAGAGGAAGGAAGATGAAGTTTGGGTGAAAGCCATCTTTGGAGTATAGGTGTAAATTCCCTGCAAGACAGCTTTTCTTTACTACAGCATATATTCCCTGTTGTGTTTCTGACAAGGAGACAGTTTCATTGTGTTGATAGCACACAGCATTAATGTCAAGTCCCATCCATCCTCTGTGAAACACAGTGCTAAAACCATTTCCTTTTCCTTGGTGTAATCCAGCATTTTAGTAGTTCACTGGGAGGCAGAACCTGAGGAACTGAGTTTGGTCTCCAGATGATGAAGAGTTGCAGAACTTTAGAAGTCAGTGTTTTTTCCACTGAATACCGCAAGGAACATTTTTTAGTCAACTTCAAAACTGTCCTTGAGATCACCAAGTACAAAATAATATAGAGTTTATACAGATTATTTAAACTGATGATAATAATCACATCCTTTAACTTGAATGCCCCTAACTCTGGCTTTGAAAGATATTTGAAACAGTCACTCTGTGTCATTCAGGCCCTGGCAGACATTTGGTTTATGTAAAGATCGGACCTGCCAGAATGTCAAGTATTTACTGAAGGCAAGAAATAAAATGCGCAGAAGAAAATTCCTCGTGCTTTCAGGTTTTAACTTTCTTCCTTCTACAATCACTATCAACGCAATATAAGAATTAAGTTTTGACAGATTAGGGACAAGGACAGAAACGACTGTAGACCTATTCTCTATGCAAATTTACATTATTCTTTATAATTTTTGGCTTGCATTTTTGAGTTTAATTTTGTCACTTTTGTTTACTTCTCTGCCTTTTTTTCCCCATTACCATCTTGCCATTAGAATTTTTTTTCAATGATGTGTCTCATAGTAGTAGTTCCTATCAACATTTGTCAGTTCAAATCGACATTTGTTGTTCCTAGCATGCAAAGTTTGCTATAATCTAAATATTTTAGCAATGATCATATTTGCTCCCCAACTTCCTTTTATGTTGTGCAGCATTGCCTTTCATTAGACGAGTTATTTTAATGGTAGAATTGTATTCTTTTCTGGTGAGACATTTATAGAAATCATTCTATACAATTGAACTATTTCTCTTCCTAATTTTTCTTGTCATGTGTTGAAATGAATCATAGGAAGTTTAGAATACACACCTAATATTGGAATGTATTTTTACTTTAAACTACAACTCTCTATATCAACCTAACATTTTTAATTACTTTACCTATGGATATGGCATTTCCTATATTACATGGAGTTATACGCAATTGAAGTAACAGGGTATGATAAGCCAGGCCAACATCGTAAGTGTAGTTAGACGACGTACACACAAGATGCTGACTACTTAACATGAATGGTCTAAAAATCTGTTCCTCTCCTTTTATAATTCTGGTTTACAAAGTGAGACCTTAGGGTTTGATGTGAGTGCAATAACAATAGAGACAAGCTTTGCTTAAGAGAAAGGATTCTCTACGGTACAGTGCCTCAGTGAGGAACATAGTTCCCTTTGTGAGGACTTCTATTCCCTTAATGCATCCAGTTGTGGTTCATAATTTTAACGAATCACTCTTTCACTATATCATCTCTTACATTTAGTCCTGCAGTTTGACAGACAAGGTCACCTTGATACACAAAACAAAATAATTCTCTATTGAATTCGCATACAATATAAACCAGTGGGAGACTGCATGATTGCATTCAGCATACTACAGTCTCCAGAATTTCCTGTCTGGTAAAGATACTGGCCCACTAATGTTTTTACGAAAAACCCAAAATAGTATTAACCAGAAAAAGAGTGTTAACCAGTAAAGAGCACATACATCCATTCCTGTTGAAAGTGAAGATTCTTCTTCCCCAAAAAAAAAAAGCTATTTGGAAGCCCATGTATACTGTTATGAGCCTTATTGACAAGTTCATTGGCATCACTAAATATCTCTTCAAAATTTGTAGGTCATGGCTTTATTCTACAAAAGCTGTATTGAGTTTTTACCATAGTGTCATACAGTCACTGAATTCCATTCTTTATTATAGTTCTGAGTCCTTTGTTTGGTACAAAAGTCAAATGCACTCAGACCAGTGTCTATTCCTACAGAGGTTTTCTAAAAAGCTTTCTGAAAATGACACTGCATTTACTGTCTTCCTTTCCTATATAACATGACTTAATTAAACAAGACGCTTTGTACTATAGTTATCACTGTGGCAATTTCATACTAAGCTCCTTCGGAATTTATGTATAAAGATGATCTAGTCCTTGCTGGTGAGGAATTATGGTGAGGAATTTTATTGTGCATCACTTTTTTTTCTTGGGTTTTATTCCTCACTCTTTTTCCTTTTTGTTACTATTATTATTGCTATTACTGTTTTTTTTTGGTTGTTTTTTTTCTTCATTTGAATTTTTAAAGTGATCTTATCTCAACCCAAATGTTTTAACATAGTCTTCTGATTCTCCTCCCCACCTCGCCAGGAGGCAAGGGGAAAAGTTAGCTCCAACGGGGTTTTGTCATGAAAAGTAAACTTTTCTAGGAGGAATGCAGATACAGCACAGAGCCTTCTTGTCCCACCTCCTCCCTTGTCAAGCAGAATCAACTAGAACCAGTTGCACAAGATTGTGTCCAGATAACTTTTGAATACACACAAGGCAAGAGACTCCACGACCTCCTTAGGTTGCTCTGTCACCCTCACAGTAAAAAAATGTTAGCCAGTGTTCAGACCAAACATCCTGTGTTTCAGTCTGTGCCAGTTGTCTCTGGCCCTGTCCCCGAACACCACTGAAAATGAATGTTCTGTCCTCTTTGCACCCTCCCTTCAGCTTTTTATATCCATTGTATACACTGCATGTATTTTACACATCATACATATTACCCCTGAGCTTTCCCTTCTCTAGGCTAAACAGTTCCAGCTCTCAACAATTCAGTATTTTGAATTACATATTATCCCTCAGATTTCAAAATAACTAATTATAATCTGTCCAGAAAAACACCAATTATTTGAGTGTATTGAGTTTACATGGCAAGGTTTTGGTAGCAGCAAAGGCTTGAAGTGGTGCCTTCTGTGAAAAGACACAAGAAGCTGCCCTCATGTTTGATAGAACCAGTTTCAATTGACTCCAAGACAGACCTGTCACTGGGCAAAGCTGAGCCAGCCAATGATGTTGGTAGTGCCTCTGTGATAACCTGCCTAAGAAAGGGTAAAACTGCTGTGCAGTGGGAGCTGGGGTAGAGGAGTGAGAATATGTGAGAGAAACAGCCCTGCGAACACCAAAGTCAAGGAAGAAGGAGGGGGAGGAGGTGCTCCAGGTGCTGTAGATTTTCCTGAAGCCTGTGGTAAAGGCCATGGTGAGGCAGGCTGTCTTCCTGCAGCCCATGAAGGTCCAAAGGTGACACACATCCACCTGCAGCCCGTGGAGAATTCCATGTTGGAGCAGGCTCCTAGCAGCAACTACAGCTTGTGGAGAGGAATAACTGCAGAAGCAGGTCTTCTGGCAGTCCTTGTGACATTGCAGGGGACACATTACAGAACAATATGTTGCTGATGGACTGTGCTCCATGGAAAGGACACATGCTGGAACAGTTTGTGAAGAGCTGCAGCCCATGGGAAGCATCCACATTGGAAAAGTTCATGAAGGACTTTATCCTGTGGAAAGGACCCCGTACTAGAGAAGAGGAAGAGTGTGAGGAGGAAGGAGCAGCAGAGACAAAATGAACTGACTGCAAATCCCATTTCCTGTTTCCCTGTGCCATTGCGGAAGAGAATGTAGAAGAGTTGGAAGTGAAGTTGAGCCTG